>OX387423.1:15247019-15587019 GCA_947563755.1 Lochmaea crataegi
CTGCGCCTGTTTTAGTATTACCGAATCGATGATGAGTTGTTCTTTGCAGCCTTGGTGATCTCGTCTGCACCCTTTCTCTTCTTCCGACAAGATGTTGTTATGATCCGCATGTCTGTAAATACGGTTAGTAATGCAAGACGTTAATATTTTATATATAGTTGGAAGGCATGTTATAGGTCTATACTGCGTAGGATCGTGAGTTTGATGCGTTTTGGGAAGCAAGTGGGTCGAACCCAGTGTCAGAAATGGTGGTGTATCTTCTGGATGTTGCAGAATATGTGTAAATGATCTTGCTATTGCTTCATGCAGACTGTCAAACTTCTTATACCAGAAGTTTTGGACATTGTCAACTCCTGGTGTCTTCCAACTACTGGTGCTCTTTATAGCTTCGGTTACCTCGCTTGTTGTCAAGTTAACGAAAGGCATTAGTTCAATGTTTATTTTTTCCTCCTCAGTTCTTATCCAGTGAGCGTTGGATTTATGTTCGATAGGGTTCGACCATAAAGAAGACCAGTACTCCGTTAGCTCATCTTTATTTGGAAGACTTTGGTTGTGATTGTTTACGGTACCGCTTAGTTGCCTGTAAAATAACTTCTGATTGTTATTGAATAAGTAGTTTTGTTGTTTCCTTTTCGTGCACTTGACATATCGTGACAAACGTTTGGATTTTGCCTTTAACTTTTGCCTGAGTAAATCCATATATTCACATACATGTTGTTTATGTTGTGGGTGACCTGTAAAAGTTTTGATTTTTCGATAGATCTTTCTCACTCTGCTGTAACGAGTTATTTTGTGGGACACCGATTTGGAGTTCATTTTTAGTTTTCACTGTAGCATATCTTATTTTTATATAACTCGTTACTTACTTTCCGATCCTTGCTGCTACCACATTGATTTTTTTTACCGCAATATTATATTTTCTTAGTAATTCAAAACACCTGAATACGAAACTAAAAATATAAAATTTATTAATTTTGATTCTCAAAAATTTAAAGACTAGAGGAAGTCCGGTATATAAACTATTTTAATTATAACAAAAGCCGTCCAGTCTAGTAAAAACTTTTTTGTAGTTGAAAGTAAATTAATTTCACGTATGATTCCGATAAGGCAAAAATTTTAGGTAGGAATTGGGATATAAATTCGAAAACCGAACGATTTTGGGCCTCTCTGCTACCGGTTGTTTTCAACAATAATCGCGCTCGGCTACCGTTTGTTTTCGAAACTCCGCTGTCGTTTGTTTAAACCAAAAAAAAAAAATCTCTCCTACCGACCAAAAATTTTGGAAGTCCAGTTACAGTGAATCCGTAGTATCCAACCGTTTCTGCGTAAGTAAGAAAAATTGTTTTATTAAAGCCAAAGAATATAATTATTTTGTTCCGCTTAAAAATATATTTCCGTTAGCAGTTTCGATATTCTGATTGTCGAAATTTAGTACAGTATTCTAGTGAGTTTTTTTTCGCAATAGATAAGAAAATTTATTTTGCAGTTTTATTATTGTTACATTTTTTTTATATTGGGTTGGTTATAATTCTTAATTGAATGCTCAATACATCAAGTATTTTATTTTAGATTTTGTTTTTCCCGAATTAAATCCTTATACCCATTGTCCGGTCCTAAAAATTTCCCGAATATATTAAAAATTTTCATTTCGATTATTTGAAATAAAAACTGATCGTGGGGCAAGTGCGAGGACTATTCCATGCGTTGTCCAACCTTCAGCCGGTAAAGTTACGTAAATACATTAATTTTTTATTCATTTATTTTAATTCGTGTATGATATTCAAACAAGTCTGAGGCCGATGCCATTGGTTGATTGAATATCTAGTTTAATTCAAAGTCTTCATTATCAGTGGTTGATCCGTTTTCCCTGCCTACCCAAACTAACAACCCTTTTGTTGTAATATTTGATTATAATTTTCATTTCGATTATTTGAAATAAAAACTGATCGTGGGGCAAGTGCGAGGACTATTCCATGCGTTGTCCAACCTTCAGCCGGTAAAGTTACGTAAATACCTTATTTTTTATTCATTTATTTTAATTCGTTTATGATATTCAAACAAGTCTGAGGCCGATGCCATTGGTTGATTGAATATCTAGTTTAATTCAAAGTCTTCATTATCAGTGGTTGATCCGTTTTCCCTGCCTTCCCAAATTAACAACCCTTTTGTTGTAATATTTGATTATAATTTTCATTTCGATTATTTGAAATAAAAACTGATCGTGGGGCAAGTGCGAGGACTATTCCATGCGTTGTCCAACCTTCAGCCGGTAAAGTTACGTAAATACCTTAATTTTTTATTCATTTATTTTAATTCGTTTATGATATTCAAACAAGTCTGAGGCCGATGCCATTGGTTGATTGAATATCTAGTTCAATTCAAAGTCTTCATTATCAGTGGTTGATCCGTTTTCCCTGCCTTCCCAAATTAACAACCCTTTTGTTGTAATATTTGATTATAATTTACATTTCGAGTATTTGAAATAAAAACTGATCGTGGGGCAAGTGCGAGGACTATTCCATGCGTTGTCCAACCTTCAGCCGGTAAAGTTACGTAAATACCTTAATTTTTTATTCATTTATTTTAATTCGTTTATGATATTCAAACAAGTCTGAGGCCGATGCCATTGGTTGATTGAATATCTAGTTCAATTCAAAGTTTTCATTATCAGTGGTTGATCCGTTTTCCCAGTCTTCCAAATTAACGACCTTTTGTAGTTGTGGTTAAATGGCTAATTTTGTACGATAATTTGTTTTGCTCACTACTGTAATATAATTTTTTTCCTTTAAAACTGCTCACTGTTTGCTCACGCATTGCTTATATCGCTTTACCTGTTGCTAATCGCTTAAATAACCTGATTATATCTCCGTTATCGTACCATTGCTTATGCACGTTCTACCGGCAAATTTTACATAACCCGAATATTTTTGACGCATTTGCACACTGTATTATATTTATTTTGTTGGGAACCGCCGAAAATATTTAATTTATGGTATTTCTAAAATATAAATTACTGTAAATATTTATGTACTTATCCCTGTGGAAATTAAATATACCTGGTAATATACAATTCGACCCAATTAGTGTTTTCTTAATAACCCGTAGCATAGTCGTCTGAGGGTTTAGAGTGTTTTAGAAGTGTTGAATTCAACGAGACCCCTGGAATTTTCCGTAACCTCCATCTGAGGCTATCTGGAACTCTTGACGCGAAGGGTCAAGGGGCCGTGGAGCAAACCACGTAAAAAAATCTGGCGCCCGAGCATTCGTTTATAAGATTTTGCATCGAGGGTGACCAAAGTGACGTGCCCTGTTGGTAAAATCCAAAGGGTAGGTGAAAAAGACGTCACAAATTGGCGCCCGAGCAGGGACCGTTTTTCCGTTTTAAATTTTTTTTCCGTATTGTTGATTGAGTAGGGACCGTTTTCCGTTTTAAATTTTTTTTTTCGTATTGTTGATTTGAGGAGGGACTGTTGTATTCCGTTTTAAATTTTTTTTGTATTGTTGATTAGAGCTGGAACCGCTTTATTCCGTTTTCGTTTTTACCGTACTGGTGCAGAGAGCTGATTTTTGATTAGAGTAGGAACTGTTTTACACCGTTTTCAATTTTTTGTAGTATCTTGTTGCTTGGACCGTTTTATTCTGTTTTGCCGCTTTTTTTTTGTGGCATTGTTGATTAGTCAGGGACATTTATTGTTTGTTGAAATAGAGACCGGTATTCCGTTTTAGATTTTTTTCCCATTCCGTATTTAAAAGAGCACAGAGCCGATGGTTGAGAGTAGCCTGTGGACATTTTGTTTAAATGGACCGTTTTGCCTGTCCCTGATCGTTTTTCTTTGGTATTTAAGAAGATTTTGTTTTCCGCTCGAGTTTAAAAGCTTGTCAGAAGGGACTGCTGGGTCTAGGGCCAAAAGGTCAATATCAAGAGGAAATATTTCTCCACGTCCCGTTTCTGAGCGTTCCGATACCGTTCCAACCGTTATGGTTAACCCTCCGCCGAATGTGCATGACTGGAAGGTGTGCTTTGGAAACCGAGGAGATCCGGTCGGATTCATCGAAAGAATTGAAGAAATCTGTACCGCAAGGAATGTTCAAAAAGATAATTTGCTTCCTTTGCTACCAGAATTACTGTCCGGTGAGCCCGCACTATGGTACCGGAATAACCGAAACAGATACACCCACTGGACCGATTTCGAAACCGATTTCCGAATTTTCTTCTACCCCGTTAACTACGAGGTTGACTTAGAAGCCGAGATAGGCCGACGTTTGCAAAGAAGGAATGAGTCCGCCGCTACCTACATCACCGAACTCCAGACTTTAATGCGTAGACATGGAAAGCTAACTCCCGAACAACAGTTAGCAAGGCTGTACCGTAACCTGTTGCCCGAATACCGTCTGCAAATCCGAAAAGGGGACTTTGATGATTTTTCCACATTTTGTCAAGTGGTAAGGGAATATGAGCTCCTCAGGAAGGAACTCCAGAATATACCCTGCAACAGTGGACCAAACCGTGGACCGGCCCGTCCCCCGCCGATGAGTCCACCAAGGTATGGACCATCTCCTAATTCGACTCCTGCTCCATTCAGAGAGCCCATCGCTGGTACCAGCCAACCGACATCATCCGATACCCCTCGCCGTCCGCCTCCTGGTACAACTCAGCATCCGTCTGGATCATCTTCCCGGCAACCAATCTGTTTCCGCTGTGGTGAGTCTGGCCACTTCAGAAATCAATGCCAAAACCCTCCGAAGATATTCTGTTCTCGCTGTCATAAGGAAGGAGTATTTTCCAGAGATTGTTCCTGCAGGAGGCAGGAAAACTAATCCGAAGCTGTCCCGAGGAGAGGCCGACACAGCTTCCGCAAATTTTTGCCTCTCATACCGAACCGCCAGAAGAAATAAACGACCCCCGACCTCACATAGACGTCGAAATTGAAAAGCACAAGTTTAGAGCATTGTTAGATACCGGAGCAGCAAAATCATATATTGGTGATCAAGTAGCTAAGACATTTTCCCAAAGAAAGCAAACTACCGCCCGTCAAGATACGAAGGCCCGTTTAGCTAATGGAAATTTGGTCTCCATCACCGACATTTATGAGCTGGAATGGAAAATCGATGACGTCACTATGGAGGGTTCGTTGGAACATCTACCTGGTCTGATAACCGATATTGTGTTAGGTCACGATGTCCTCCTGAAATATAATTTCCGTTTGGAGTTAGGAACGGGGAAAATATACATCAATAATGAAATAGTATGACGTCCGTCAATAGCCAATCCTGTTGAAATATTAGGGTTGGTAAATACGTCCATGGAAAAGGTCGATGTTGCTCCGTGCATCTTTAAGGAAGAAATCAACCATCGTCCAGCTAAAGACAAATGTTCTGGAAATCTGTCTCTTACCGAAGTCTCTGCGTCTTCCCTGGAGTTAGGGGTTGACAAGGAGCAACCCGTTGTTGAAGGTTCTGAGTTTTCCCCGGTGTTGTTAGGGGTTGACGAGGAACAATTTGGTTTTGAAGTCTCTGCGTCTTCCCTGGAGTTAGGGGTTGACAAGGAGCAATCCGTCGTTGAAGGTTCTGAGTTTTCCCCGGTGTTGTTAGGGGTGGACGAGGAACAAGTTGTTTTTGAAGTCTCTGCGTCTTCCCTGGAGTTAGGGGTTGACAAGGAGCAATCCGTTGTTGAAGGTTCTGAGTTTTCCCCGGTGTTGTTAGGGGTTGATGATGAACAATTTGGTTTTGAAGTCTCTGCGTCTTCCCTGGAGTTAGGGGTTGACAAGGAGCAATTCGTTGTTGAAGGTTCTGAGTTTTCCCCGGTGTTGTTAGGGGTTGATAAGGAACAATCTGGTTTTGAAGTCTCTGAGTCCTCCCTGGAGTTGTTAGGGGTTGACAAGGAGCAAACCGTTTCTGTAATATCTGCGTTCTCCCTGGAAGATCTAGGGGATGACGAGGAGTATGATTGGATAGGATGTCCGTTGGAAACCATAACTCCGCTTACAGAAAGAAATTTATCGAAAGAACAGACAGACAGGCTGAACATCTTCCTAGACCAGGAGTTACCGAAATTTGGAACCTTGCGAGGTCCAACTACGCTAGTTGAGCATGAAATCCGTTTGCTGCAACCACGTCCGATAAAACAGAGATACCGACCCCAGAATCCGAAAATGCAGGAAATTTGCAATGCTGAAATAGACGCCATGCTGAAAGAAGGTGTGATAGAACCCTCTACAAGCCCGTGGAGCTCTCCGATTGTGATTGTAAAGAAAAAAGATGGAAAGAACCGTTTCTGTATCGACTTTCGAACGGTCAATGAGGTAACAATGAAGGATGCCTACCCTCTTCCATTTATCAATGCTATACTGGACAAACTGCGAAAGGCCAAGTATATTTCCAGCTTAGATTTGAAAAGTGGGTACTGGCAAGTTCCGTTAACAGCTGAAAGCAAACCCATTACCGCCTTCACCGCTCCGGGACGTGGATTGTTTCAATTCACGGTTCTTCCATTTGGCTTGCACTCCGCGCCTGCCACGTTCCAGAGACTGGTTGATCAGTTAATTGGTCCAGATTTAGATCCTTACGCCTTTGCTTACCTGGACGACATCATCGTTCTGGGAGAAACCTTCGAACAGCATTTGGAAAAACTATCCGAGGTGTTCCGTCGATTACGAGGAGCACGGCTGAAGCTCAACCCGGAGAAATGTCACTTCTGTTTACCGTCCATGAAATACTTAGGCCATGTAGTCACTGGAGATGGAATCCGTACCGATCCAGAAAAGGTCGAAAGTATAATAAGATTTGCAGCCCCGAGAAATATCCGAGAACTAAGAAGGTTTTTGGGAGTTGCGTCCTGGTATAGGAGGTTTGTGCCATCGTTTTCACAAAAGGTGGCTCCGTTAACCAAATTACTCCGCAAGTCTCAGCGATGGAAGTGGGCTGAAGAACAAGAAGCTGCTTTCGCTAAGATAAAATCATGTTTGTCAGAAGCACCAGTTTTGAGCTGTCCCGACTTCACCGTACCGTTCACTCTACAGACCGATGCCTCCGAATATGGTTTGGGAATAGCCCTCACCCAACAGAAGGATGGTCATGAGCATGTGGTGGCATATGCAAGTCGCACCCTGAGTCCTGCCGAGAAGAATTATTCCGTCACTGAAAAAGAGTGTCTTGCCATTGTTTGGGGGATTGAAAAGATGCGTCCTTATTTAGAGGGCTACCATTTCACGGTTGTTACCGATCATCAATCTCTTAGATGGCTGCATTCCATAGCCAGTCCGTCCGGACGTTTAGCTAGGTGGAGTATTTTTCTGCAGCAGTATGATTTCGAAATACAATACCGTAAAGGTGCGCTAAACCGTGTAGCCGATGCCTTGTCCAGAAATCCGCTACCAATGACCACCGAGACCAATCCACCGTCTGCTCTCTGTTTGACCGATGTAACCACCGAATGTTCATGGTACCGGAACAAGAAGGAAGAGGTTCTGAAGGACCAAGGTAAATTTCCGGACTACTGCATTCGAGAAGACCGTCTGTATCGTCACTTCTGGGACATAAACGATTTTAGGGAGCCCGAGATGAGTGATCCCTGGAAGTTATGTGTAGCTAAGCCTGACCGAAATCGAATACTTCAAGAAAACCATGATGCTCCGAGCGCTGGTCATATGGGAATCGCGAAAACCATCACCCGTATTGCAAGACTGTACTATTGGCCAGGAATGTTTAGGGACATCACCAAATATGTGAGGAGATGTCTGCAATGTCAAAAGTACAAGCCGTCGCAACAAAAGCTCCCAGGGAAGATGCAACCATCATCGAATAAGCAACCATGGCAAACCGTTAGTACCGATATTATTGGACCGTTACCAAGGAGTAAGAAAGGGAACTGCTATATCATAATGTTTCAAGACCGATTTACTAAATGGGTACAGTGTAAACCGTTAAGGAATGCTACTGCCAGTAGCATAAGTTCGGCCTTTTATGAAGAAATATTGACAATATTTGGATGCCCCCGTACCGTACTGACCGACAATGGAACTCAGTACGACAGTAAGCTTTTCAAGGGGATGCTGAGTGGATTGGGAATCCGACATCGTTTTACTCCGCCGTATACACCGCAAGCAAATCCAGTAGAACGAGCAAACCGCACCTTGAAAACAATGATTGCACAATATTGCGAAGAGGATCACCGAGACTGGGATATAAGGTTGCCCGAACTAAAATTTGCAATGAATAATTCTAGACACGACTCGACTGGATTCTCACCTGCCTTTCTAAATTTTGGAAGAGATCCCGAAATACCGAAATCTTTCCGGAGAGAAGCTGAAGATGCGTCCGAGGAAACTCTGAAAGAAGATACTGGAGAGGACGACCCTGGCGAAGAGGATTCGAAACCGCATCTCTTGCGAATGGAAAAGTTGCAAGACTGTTTTGATCTGGTCCGTTTGAATTTGTCGAAAGCATTTACCAGTCAAAGCCGCTATTATAATCTACGCCGTCGAGACTGGAAATGTACCATAGGAGACAAAGTTATGAAGAGAGAACATACTTTGTCATCTGCCGCTGATCACGTAGCTGCTAAGCTAGCCCCGAAATTTTCCGGGCCGTATAAAGTCGTGCGAGTCATCTCTCCGGTAGTGTACGATTTGCAAGACCAAAATGGTAAACGCTATAATCGAGTGCACATAAAAGATTTAAAGTCCGTAAATGTATAATGTATTTAAGTTTCCGTAGGATGAATTCATCATCGATGTTCGAGGAGCAGAAAGGCAGACCGAACGAGAGATTCCAGGAGTTGATGAGAATGAGCGTCCCAGAATTGATCCAGTATGCAGCCGAAGTCCGAGACCGTCTCCAGCCCGAGGCCCCAGCCGATCATTTCCGCCAGGGAGAAGTACGTTCCTTCATCTCCGTAACGCGGGATCTATGTTGGAGATGCGGCACAGCAGGCCACCGCCGAGAGAGTTGCAATGGACCCTCCATCTTGTTTTGTTCCCGATGTGGAGAAATTGGCCAGATGTCCCGAAACTGTCCGTGTGAGGGACCCAGCCCACGCCCTGTCGGACTGGTGCCTAAAACCAGCCCTCGTATCCGATCGGTGGCCGTCCAAAGCCACTTCGCAGCTGTTTCCCACCAACCTCGTACGATGCAAGATGCCGGAATTCAGTGCAACCTAGACTCCGAACACCCAAGACCAGCCCAGAAAGCCGTTCGGCTTCACTTCCGGTCGTATCACCGCCAGTCACACCGTGGAAGAGGACCTCAACCTGCGACCCACTCGTCAACCACCCGGCGTCGAATTGCCAGATTCTGAAACGTCCAGCTGATGTTTATTTTATTATTTAGTTGATAAGTATAATTTATAGATAGTAAGGTGGTTGTGAAAAAAAAATGTAATGTCCGAAAGTTGCACTTTCGTTCATTAATTTTTTTTTTACCGAAGTAAAGGGGGTGTGTAACGAGTTATTTTGTGGGACACCGATTTGGAGTTCATTTTTAGTTTTCACTGTAGCATATCTTATTTTTATATAACTCGTTACTTACTTTCCGATCCTTTCTGCTACCACATTGATTTTTTTTACCGCAAATATAACAAAAGCCGTCCAGTCTAGTAAAAACTTTTTTGTAGTTGAAAGTAAATTAATTTCACGTATGATTCCGATAAGGCAAAAATTTTAGGTAGGAATTGGGATATAAATTCGAAAACCGAACGATTTTGGGCCTCTCTGCTACCGGTTGTTTTCAACAATAATCGCGCTCGGCTACCGTTTGTTTTCGAAACTCCGCTGTCGTTTGTTTAAACCAAAAAAAAAAATCTCTCCTACCGACCAAAAATTTTGGAAGTCCAGTTACAGTGAATCCGTAGTATCCAACCGTTTCTGCGTAAGTAAGAAAAATTGTTTTATTAAAGCCAAAGAATATAATTATTTTGTTCCGCTTAAAAATATATTTCCGTTAGCAGTTTCGATATTCTGATTGTCGAAATTTAGTACAGTATTCTAGTGAGTTTTTTTTCGCAATAGATAAGAAAATTTATTTTGCAGTTTTATTATTGTTACATTTTTTTTATATTGGGTTGGTTATAATTCTTAATTGAATGCTCAATACATCAAGTATTTTATTTTAGATTTTGTTTTTCCCGAATTAAATCCTTATACCCATTGTCCGGTCCTAAAAATTTCCCGAATATATTAAAAATTTTCATTTCGATTATTTGAAATAAAAACTGATCGTGGGGCAAGTGCGAGGACTATTCCATGCGTTGTCCAACCTTCAGCCGGTAAAGTTACGTAAATACATTAATTTTTTATTCATTTATTTTAATTCGTTTATGATATTCAAACAAGTCTGAGGCCGATGCCATTGGTTGATTGAATATCTAGTTTAATTCAAAGTCTTCATTATCAGTGGTTGATCCGTTTTCCCTGCCTACCCAAATTAACAACCCTTTTGTTGTAATATTTGATTATAATTTTCATTTCGATTATTTGAAATAAAAACTGATCGTGGGGCAAGTGCGAGGACTATTCCATGCGTTGTCCAACCTTCAGCATGTAAAGTTACGTAAATACCTTAATTTTTTATTCATTTATTTTAATTCGTTTATGATATTCAAACAAGTCTGAGGCCGATGCCATTGGTTGATTGAATATCTAGTTTAATTCAAAGTCTTCATTATCAGTGGTTGATCCGTTTTCCCTGCCTTCCCAAATTAACAACCCTTTTGTTGTAATATTTGATTATAATTTTCATTTCGATTATTTGAAATAAAAACTGATCGTGGGGCAAGTGCGAGGACTATTCCATGCGTTGTCCAACCTTCAGCCGGTAAAGTTACGTAAATACCTTAATTTTTTATTCATTTATTTTAATTCGTTTATGATATTCAAACAAGTCTGAGGCCGATGCCATTGGTTGATTGAATATCTAGTTTAATTCAAAGTCTTCATTATCAGTGGTTGATCCGTTTTCCCTGCCTTCCCAAATTAACAACCCTTTTGTTGTAATATTTGATTATAATTTACATTTCGATTATTTGAAATAAAAACTGATCGTGGGGCAAGTGCGAGGACTATTCCATGCGTTGTCCAACCTTCAGCCGGTAAAGTTACGTAAATACCTTAATTTTTTATTCATTTATTTTAATTCGTTTATGATATTCAAACAAGTCTGAGGCCGATGCCATTGGTTGATTGAATATCTAGTTCAATTCAAAGTTTTCATTATCAGTGGTTGATCCGTTTTCCCAGTCTTCCAAATTAACGACCTTTTGTAGTTGTGGTTAAATGGCTAATTTTGTACGATAATTTGTTTTGCTCACTACTGTAATATAATTTTTTTCCTTTAAAACTGCTCACTGTTTGCTCACGCATTGCTTATATCGCTTTACTTGTTGCTAATCGCTTAAATAACCTGCTTATATCTCCGTTATCGTACCATTGCTTATGCACGTTCTACCGGCAAATTTTACATAACCCGAATATTTTTGACGCATTTGCACACTGTATTATATTTATTTTGTTGGGAACTGCCGAAAATATTTAATTTATGGTATTTCTAAAATATAAATTACTGTAAATATTTATGTACTTATCCCTGTGGAAATTAAATATACCTGGTAATATACAATTCGACCCAATTAGTGTTTTCTTAATAACCCGTAGCATAGTCGTCTGAGGGTTTAGAGTGTTTTAGAAGTGTTGAATTCAACGAGACCCCTGGAATTTTCCGTAACCTCCATCTGAGGCTATCTGGAACTCTTGACGCGAAGGGTCAAGGGGCCGTGGAGCAAACCACGTAAAAAAATCTGGCGCCCGAGCATTCGTTTATAAGATTTTGCATCGAGGGTGACCAAAGTGACGTGCCCTGTTGGTAAAATCCAAAGGGTAGGTTAAGCGCCTAGACGGTTTCAAGTTGTGTTTAAACTCTGTTAGCTGCCCCAATTCCCTTCTGATGTCATCAATGGACTTTTCCAGCCGGCGTTGCCACCAAGGCTTGAGCTGTTTGTAGTCTTTGCCCCGATTGTTCTTCGGGGATTGGATTTGTTGATTGTGACTTCGAAGCACTGCTACCGCTCCACAATAGATGAGAGTGTGAAGCTGTTCCAGCGCTTCGCAGTCTTTAGCATGGTTCTGCAGTAGTAAGTTCACAGCTGCTAGTATGCTGTTAGTGCTCTTATTGGTTCGAAGCTTGGGTAGATTTGGCCGGTGTATTATTATTATTATTATTATTATTATTATTATTATTATTTCCAACTCAAGTGTACTCTTGCTCAGCTCTTGCTGGTAATGTTCACCTATCCCGAGCGTGTGTAAACGCAAATGGGATTAGGCACAGCAGTTACATATTTAGAAATTTACGGACAGTGTGACAAGTATTCAAAATTGCAGCCTTCTGCAGATCGATGTATGTGTTTTTGTGAAGACCTAGTTTGGTGAGGCTGTCTTGTAGAGTTTTGGGGATTAGTCCCGTAGATGAAACGATGACTGGCACCACCTCTACTTTCTCTGCCTGCCACATCTGTCCCACCTCAATTGCAAGATCGGTGTATTTTGCAATTTTCTGGTTGTATTTGTCTAACATATTGTTGTTATTGGGTACAGCAACATCCACTAGAAGAACCGAGTTAGCTTTTTTATCCACAACTACAATATCAGGCCGGTTATTCGTCACCCGTCTATCGGTGATAATTGACCTATCGTAGTATAGTCTAAAATCAGCATTCTCTAGAACTGCATGTGGATGGTACTTGTAATAAGGCGTGTAGGTGTTAACTAATCCAAATTTGTTGGCCAACTTCTGATGAATTATGTTGCACAGTTGGTTGTGCCTGCGTAGGTAATCAATGTTAGCTATGGCTGAACATCCCGACGTAATGTGTTGTATCGTCTCTGTTGTTTGTTGACACCTTCTGCACTTGTCCGACACGATGTTTGGATCTCTTATAACAAATTTCTTGTAATTATTGGTATTAATTACTTGGTCTTGGATCGCCATCATAAATCCTTCTGTTTCTGGAAACAATGTTCCATCAGAGAGCCACTTATTTGATGCTTCCTTGTCGATATATGGTTGATTGAGGTCGTGATGATGTCGACCATGGAGCGCTTTCTGGGCCCACTCTGCCTGTTTGTCAGAGTCTGTAACGATTTCAAGTTTATTATCAGGGCTTACAAGATCTAAGGGGGAATAGTTTTTATCTGCTTTCGCGACCAACTCATGCAATTTAGATGTTTGAGCCTTGCCAATGAAGAATTTTTGGAGTTGGGATATTTGTTTGTAATGTAAATTTACTATGTCCGTTAGAGCTCTCCCTCCCTCTTTTCTTGGTAGTGTGGTCCTAATAACTGATGATGTCGGGTGGTGACATTTGTGATTGGTCATCATGGTTCGCGTTGTTCTTTGAATATCTTCGAGTTCTGTTTTTGTCCACTTCAGAATTCCAAATGGGTATGTCAGGATCGGTATGGCGTAGGTGTTAATTGCTTTGGCAAGATTTCCTGCGTTCAACTGGGATTTCAATAAAGCAGATATCCTTTGAGTGAACTGTCCTCGAATTTTGGTTTTTGCTTGCTTCTGGTCAAGTAGCTTAGCTTGCTGGAATCCTAGATATTTGTAGGGATTTGTTGATTGTGACTTCGAAGCACTGCTACCGCTCCACAATAGATGAGAGTGTGAAGCTGTTCCAGCGCTTCGCAGTCTTTAGCATGGTTCTGCAGTAGTAAGTTCACAGCTGCTAGTATGCTGTTAGTGCTCTTATTGGTTCGAAGCTTGGGTAGATTTGGCCGGTGTATTATTATTATTATTTCCAATTCAAGTGTACTCTTGCTCAGCTTTTGCTGGTAATGTTCACCTATCCCGAGCGTTTGTAAACGCAAATGGGATTAGGCACAGCAGTTACATATTTAGAAATTTAGCTTTTTTATCCACAACTACAATATCAGGCCGGTTATTCGTCACCCGTCTATCGGTGATAATTGACCTATCGTAGTATAGTCTAAAATCAGCATTCTCTAGAACTGCATGAGGATGGTACTTGTAATAAGGCGTGTAAGTGTTAACTAATCCAAATTTGTTGGCCAACTTCTGATGAATGATGTTGCACAGTTGGTTGTGCCTGCGTAGGTAATCAATGTTAGCTATGGCTGAACATCCCGACGTAATGTGTTGTATCGTCTCTGTTGTTTGTTGACACCTTCTGCACTTGTCCGACACGATGTTTGGATCTCTGATAACAAATTTCTTGTAATTGTTGGTATTAATAACTTGGTCTTGGATCGCCATCATAAATCCTTCTGTTTCTGGAAACAATGTTCCATCAGAGAGCCACTTATTTGATGCTTCCTTGTCGATATATGGTTGATTGAGGTCGTGATGATGTCGACCATGAAGCGCTTTCTGGGCCCACTCCGCCTGTTTGTCAGAGTCTGTAACGATTTCAAGTTTATTATCAGGGTTTACAAGATCTAAGGGGGAATAGTTTTTATCTGCTTTCGCGACCAGCTCATGCAATTTAGATGTTTGAGCCTTGCCAATGAAGAACTGTTGGAGTTTAGATATTTGTTTGTAATGTAAATTAACTATGTCCGTTAGAGCTCTCCCTCCCTCTTTTCTTGGTAGTGTGGTCCTAATAACTGATGATGTCGGGTGGTGACATTTGTGTTTGGTCATCATGGTTCGCGTTGTTCTTTGAATATCTTCCAGTTCTGTTTTTGTCCACTTCAGAATTCCAAATGAGTATGTCAGGACCGGTATGGCGTAGGTGTTAATTGCTTTGGCAAGATTTCCTGCGTTCAACTGGGATTTCAATAAAGCAGTTATCCTTTGAGTGAACTGTCCTCGAATTTTGGTTTTTGCTTGCTTATTATTATTATTATTATTATTATTATTATTATTATTATTATTATTATTATTATTATTATTATTATTATTATTATTATTATTATTATTATTATTATTTCCAATTCAAGTGTACTCTTGCTCAGCTTTTGCTGGTAATGTTCACCTATCCCGAGCGTTTGTAAACGCAAATGGGATTAGGCAGAGCAGTTACATATTTAGAAATTTACGGACAGTGTGACAAGTATTCAAAATTGCAGCCTTCTGCAGATCGATGTATGTGTTTTTGTGAAGACCTAGTTTGGTGAGGCTGTCTTGTAGAGTTTTGGGGATTAGTCCCGTAGATGAAACGATGACCGGCACCACCTCTACCCTCTCTGCATGCCACATCTGTCCTACCTCAATTGCAAGATCGGTGTATTTTGCAATTTTCTCGTTGTATTTGTCTAACATATTGTTGTTATTGGGTACAGCAACATCCACTAGAAGAACCGAGTTAGCTTATTTATCCACAACTACAATATCAGGCCGGTTATTCGTCACCCGTCTATCGGTGATAATTGACCTATCGTAGTATAGTCTAAAATCAGCATTCTCTAGAACTGCATGAGGATGGTACTTGTAATAAGGCGTGTAAGTGTTAACTAATCCAAATTTGTTGGCCAACTTCTGATGAATGATGTTGCACAGTTGGTTGTGCCTGCGTAGGTAATCAATGTTAGCTATGGCTGAACATCCCGACGTAATGTGTTGTATCGTCTCTGTTGTTTGTTGACACCTTCTGCACTTGTCCGACACGATGTTTGGATCTCTGATAACAAATTTCTTGTAATTGTTGGTATTAATAACTTGGTCTTGGATCGCCATCATAAATCCTTCTGTTTCTGGAAACAATGTTCCATCAGAGAGCCACTTATTTGATGCTTCCTTGTCGATATATGGTTGATTGAGGTCGTGATGATGTCGACCATGAAGCGCTTTCTGGGCCCACTCCGCCTGTTTGTCAGAGTCTGTAACGATTTCAAGTTTATTATCAGGGTTTACAAGATCTAAGGGGGAATAGTTTTTATCTGATTTCGCGACCAGCTCATGCAATTTAGATGTTTGAGCCTTGCCAATGAAGAACTGTTGGAGTTTAGATATTTGTTTGTAATGTAAATTAACTATGTCCGTTAGATCTCTCCCTCCCTCTTTTCTTGGTAGTGTGGTCCTAATAACTGATGATGTCGGGTGGTGACATTTGTGTTTGGTCATCATGGTTCGCGTTGTTCTTTGAATATCTTCCAGTTCTGTTTTTGTCCACTTCAGAATTCCAAATGAGTATGTCAGGACCGGTATGGCGTAGGTGTTAATTGCTTTGGCAAGATTTCCTGCGTTCAACTGGGATTTCAATAAAGCAGTTATCCTTTGAGTGAACTGTCCTCGAATTTTGGTTTTTGCTTGCTTCTGGTCTAGTAGCTTAGCTTGCTGAAATCCTAGATATTTGTAGGTTTCACCATTTTGCATGGCATTTATAATGTTCCCATTAGGTAGTAACACATCTCCGTTAACGATTTTACCCTTCTCGATATTCAAGGTTTTGCACTTGTCTAATCCAAATCCCATTTGTATATCACTGGAAAAATTTTCAGTGATATTAAGTAAATGTTGAATTTGACGCTGGTTTGATGCGTATATTTTGATGTCATCCATATATAAAAGGTGGGAAACAGTGCAGCTAGTGTTCCTGTTGGCTTTGATTTTAAAGCCGTAATCCGTATCGTTAAGTAGCTTGGAAAGTGGATTCATTGCCAAACAAAACCAAAGTGGACTCAGGGAGTCGCCCTGGAAGATCCCCCTACGGATAGAAATTTCATGAGTTTCGAGGTATTGACCATTTATTTGTAAATGAAGGTTCGTTCGCCAGTGCTTCATCGATGATTCAAGAAAAGTAACAAGAATGGGGTGTACTTTGTAAATTTGCAAAACTTTAACAAGCCAGGAATGTGGAACGCTATCAAATGCTTTCCTATAATCTACGAAAGCCGTGTATATGTTGCGCTGTTCCTTCTGCGCCTGTTTTAGTATTACCGAATCGATGATGAGTTGTTCTTTGCAGCCTTGGTGATCTCGTCTGCACCCTTTCTGTTCTTCCGACAAGATGTTGTTGTGATCCGCATGTCTGTAAATACGGTTAGTAATGCAAGACGTTAATATTTTATATATAGTTGGAAGGCATGTTATAGGTCTATACTGCGTAGGATCGTGAGTTTGATGCGTTTTGGGAAGCAAGTGGGTCGAACCCAGTGTCAGAAATGGTGGTGTATCTTCTGGATGTTGCAGAATATGTGTAAATGATCTTGCTATTGCTTCATGCAGACTGTCAAACTTCTTATACCAGAAGTTTTGGACATTGTCAACTCCTGGTGTCTTCCAACTACTGGTGCTCTTTATAGCTTCGGTTACCTCGCTTGTTGTCAAGTTAACGAAAGGCATTGGTTCAATGTTTATTTTTTCCTCCTCAGTTCTTATCCAGTGAGCGTTGGATTTATGTTCGATAGGGTTCGACCATAAAGAAGACCAGTACTCCGTTAGCTCATCTTTATTTGGAAGACTTTGGTTGTGGTTGTTTACTGTACCGCTTAGTTGCCTGTAAAATAACTTCTGATTGTTATTGAATAAGTAGTTTTGTTGTTTCCTTTTCGTGCACTTGACATATCGTGACAAACGTTTGGATTTTGCCTTTAACTTTTGCCTGAGTAAATCCATATATTCACATACATGTTGTTTATGTTGTGGGTGACCTGTAAAAGTTTTGATTTTTCGATAGATCTTTCTCACTCTGTTTGTTAAGCGCCTAGACGGTTTCAAGTTGTTTTTAAATTCTGTTAGCTGCCCCAATTCCCTTCTGATGTCATCAATGGACTTTTCCAGCCGGCGTTGCCACCCAGGCTTGAGCTGTTTGTAGTCTTTACCCCGATTGTTCTTTGGGGATTGGATTTGTTGATTGTGACTTCGAAGCACTGCTACCGCTCCACAATAGATGAGAGTGTGAAGTTGTTCCAGCGCTTCACAGTCTTTGGCATGGTTCTGCAGTAGTAGGTTCACAGCTGCTAGTATGCTGTTAGTGCTCTTATTGGTTCGAAGCTTGGGTAGTTTTGGCCGGTGTATTGGGTTGGTGCCATTAAATTCCGCTAGTGCTTTACAAAGTTCGGTATTATAGTCATTATCGGTGGTTTTGTCGCAATCATTGTTTATTTCCTCAACGCCATTGTGGTCTCCTTGTGCATTCTCCGATTTATGTGTATCCTGATCGGTAATTATGTCATTCTCTCCATCTTGAAGGTCAAGAAGGACTTCACCTCGAATTTGTTGCAACGTCGGACCGGGTAGTAGATTGTTTCTCACAATACTTCGACGTTGGTCAGCAATACGCTGTTCCGTGAGATGGTGAAATTCTGGAAAATGTTCAATGAATGCACGGTGGAGGGCGTATCTGTATGTCGTCATATCAGTTTCCATCTTGGTGATTTTAAAGTAGGAGCGCATAATGAATGAGTTTAGCTCGATAGTCCACTTCATGCGCTTCCTGGGCTTTCCGGCTTTTGTGGTCGTAGATGTGCCGACTTGCGTCACTCCAGAAACATCAGAAGCCGGTGGCGGAGGATCGATGTTGTTTTCCCCCTGAGTGTGGTTCGCAGTAGCCCTACTCGGTGTCACGCTGCGCCTACCGCTAACCGAGGAAGAAGGTAAATCATTTTTCGAACAAGCCCTTCTAGCACCAACTTGAACGCGACAAGAGTTTAAGGTGTTGCAATGTCGATTCACCTGACGATTCCTGAGATTTAAGGTCCCGGAATTTACAATCGAATTATTGCTCCCCCCAGAATCCGTGGAGCAGACAGCCGATGTACTAGGTACACTAGCAGTGTGGGATTCTGAGCATTTAGCTCTACCCACCTGGGGTAATCTAGTTTTACAATTCGACATCGTGATTGTCGCATTTTAGACCTACTGCCAGGTGCTGATTCAGCCGCTCCTTACATGGAGAACAGACGCTGTCGGAGTACCGCTCCTTACATGGAGACCGTCGTGTCCTGAAACTAACTGGTTTTGGTTCGCTCCGAGGTATTTAATTTCCTCGATACCTTCTATATCTAAAAGGCATTCCCCGATCCACCACCTAGGGAAGCGCCCGATAGGGGACCAGTACCCCCACGGGTATTATTATTATTATTATTATTATTATTATTATTATTATTATTATTATTATTATTATTATTATTATTATTATTATTATTATTATTATTATTATTATTATTATTATTATTATTATTATTATTATTATTATTATTATTATTATTATTATTATTATTATTATTATTATTATTTCCAATTCAAGTATACTCTTGCTCAGCTCTTGCTGGTAATGTTCACCTATCCCGAGCGTTTGTAAACGCAAATGGGATTTGGCACAGCAGTTACATATTTAGAAATTTACGGACAGTGTGACAAGTATTCAAAATTGCAGCCTTCTGCAGATCGATGTATGTGTTTTTGTGAAGACCTAGTTTGGTGAGGCTGTCTTGTAGAGTTTTGGGGATTAGTCCCGTAGATGAAACGATGACCGGCACCACCTCTACTTTCTCTGCATGCCACATCTGTCCTACCTCAATTGCAAGATCGGTGTATTTTGCAATTTTCTCGTTGTATTTGTCTAACATATTGTTGTTATTGGGTACAGCAACATCCACTAGAAGAACCGAGTTAGCTTTTTTATCCATAACTACAATATCAGGCCGGTTATTCGTCACCCGTCTATCGGTGATAATTGACCTATCGTAGTATAGTCTAAAATCAGCATTCTCTAGAACTGCGTGAGGATGGTACTTGTAATAAGGCGTGTAGGTGTTAACTAATCCAAATTTGTTGGCCAACTTCTGATGAATGATGTTGCACAGTTGGTTGTGCCTGCGTAGGTAATCAATGTTAGCTATGGCTGAACATCCCGACGTAATGTGTTGTATCGTCTCTGTTGTTTGTTGACACCTTCTGCACTTGTCCGACACGATGTTTGGATCTCTTATAACAAATTTCTTGTAATTGTTGGTATTAATAACTTGGTCTTGGATCGCCATCATAAATCCTTCTGTTTCTGGAAACAATGTTCCATCAGAGAGCCACTTATTTGATGCTTCCTTGTCGATATATGGTTGATTGAGGTCGTGATGATGTCGACCATGAAGCGCTTTCTGGGCCCACTCCGCCTGTTTGTCAGAGTCTGTAACGAAATCAAGTTTTTTATCAGGGTTTACAAGATCTAAGGAGGAATAGTTTTTATCTGCTTTCGCGACCAACTCATGCAATTTAGATGTTTGAGCCTTGCCAATGAAGAACTTTTGGAGTTTAGATATTTGATTATAATGTAAATTAACTATGTCCGTTAAAGCTCTCCCTCCCTCTTTTCTTGGTAATGTGGTCCTAATAACTGATGATGTCGGGTGGTGACATTTGTGTTTGGTCATCATGGTTCGCGTTGTTCTTTGAATATCTTCCAGTTCTGTTTTTGTCCACTTCAGAATTCCAAATGAGTATGTCAGGATCGGTATGGCGTAGGTGTTAATTGCTTTGGCGAGATTTCCTGCGTTCAACTGGGATTTCAATAAAGCAGATATCCTTTGAGTGAACTGTCCTCGAATTTTGGTTTTTGCTTGCTTCTGGTCAAGTAGCTTAGCTTGCTGAAATCCTAGATATTTGTAGGTTTCACCATTTTGCATGGCATTTATAATGTTCCCATTAGATAGTAACACATCTCGGTTAACGATTTTACCCTTCTCGATATTCAAGGTTTTGCACTTGTCTAATCCAAATCCCATTTGTATATCACTGGAAAATTTTTCAGTGATATTAAGTAAATGTTGAATTTGACGCTGGTTTGATGCGTATATTTTGATGTCATCCATGTATAAGAGGTGGGAAACAGTGCAGCTAGTGTTCCTGTTGGCTTTGATTTTGAAGCCGTAATCCGTATCGTTAAGTAGATTGGAGAGTGGATTCATTGCCAAACAAAACCAAAGTGGACTCAGGGAGTCGCCCTGGAAGATCCCCCTACGGATAGAAATTTCATCAGTTTCGAGGTATTGACCATTTATTTGTAAATGAAGGTTCGTTCGCCAGTGCTTCATCGATGATTCAAGAAAAGTAACAAGAATGGGGTGTACTTTGTAAATTTGCAAAACTTTAACAAGCCAGGAATGTGGAACGCTATCAAATGCTTTCCTATAATCTACGAAAGCCGTGTAGATGTTGCGCTGTTCCTTCTGCGCCTGTTTTAGTATTACCGAATCGATGATGAGTTGCTCTTTGCAGCCTTGGTGATCTCGTCTGCACCCTTTTTGTTCTTCCGACAAGATGTTGTTTTGATCGGCATGTCTGTAAATACGGTTAGTAATGCAAGACGTTAATATTTTATATATAGTTGGAAGGCATGTTATAGGTCTATACTGCGTAGGATCGTGAGTTTGATGCGTTTTGGGAAGCAAGTGGGTCGAACCCAGTGTCAGAAATGGTGGTGTATCTTCTGGATGCTGCAGAATATGTGTAAATGATCTTGCCATTGCTTCATGCAGACTGTCAAACTTCTTATACCAGAAGTTTTGGACATGGTCAACTCCTGGTGTCTTCCAATTACTGGTGCTCTTTATAGCTTCGGTTACCTCGCTTGTTGTCAAGTTAACGAAAGGCATTGGTTCAATGTTAATTTTTTCCTCCTCAGTTCTTATCCAGTGAGCGTTGGATTTATGTTCGATAGGGTTCGACCATAAAGAAGACCAGTACTCCGTTAGCTCATCTTTATCTGGGAGACTTTGGTTGTGATTGTTTACAGTACCGCTTAGTTGCCTGTAAAATAACTTCTGATTGTTATTGAATAAGTAGTTCTGTTGTTGTTTATTATTATTATTATTATTATTATTATTATTATTATTATTATTATTATTATTATTATTATTATTATTATTATTATTTCCAACTCAAGTGTACTCTTGCTCAGCTCTTGCTGGTAATGTTCACCTATCCCGAGCGTTTGTGAACGCAAATGGGATTAGGCTCAGCAGTTACATATTTAGAAATTTACGGACAGTGTGACAAGTATTCAAAATTGCAGCCTTCTGCAGATCGTTGTATGTGCTTTTGTGAAGACCTAGTTTGGTGAGGCTGTCTTGTAGAGTTTTGGGGATTAGTCCCGTAGATGAAACGATGACCGGCACCACCTCTACCCTCTCTGCATGCCACATCTGTCCTACCTCAATTGCAAGATCGGTGTATTTTGCAATTTTCTCGTTGTATTTGTCTAACATATTGTTGTTATTGGGTACAGCAACATCCACTAGAAGAACCGAGTTAGCTTTTTTATCCACAACTACAATATCAGGCCGGTTATTCGTCACCCGTCTATCGGTGATAATTGACCTATCGTAGTATAGTCTAAAATCAGCATTCTCTAGAACTGCATGCTGATGGTACTTGTAATAAGGCGTGTAGGTGTTAACTAATCCAAATTTGTTGGCCAACTTCTGATGGATGATGTTGCAAAGTTGATTGTGTCTGCGAAGGTAATCAATGTTAGCTATAGCTGAACATCCCGACGTAATGTGTTGTATCGTCTCTGTTGTTTGTTGACACCTTCTGCACTTGTCCGACACGATGTTTGGATCTCTTATAACAAATTTCTTGTGATTATTGGTATTAATTACTTGGTCTTGGATCGCCATCATAAATCCTTCTGTTTCTGGAAACAATGTTTCATCCGAGACCCACTTATTTGATGCTTCCTTGTCGATATATGGTTGATTGAGGTCGTGATGATGTCGACCATGGAGCACTTTCTGGGCCCAGTCTGCCTGTTTGTCAGAGTCTGTAACGATTTCAAGTTTATTATCAGGGTTTACAAGATCTAAGAGGGAATAGTTTTTATCTGCTTTCGCGACCAGCTCATGCAATTTAGATGTTTGAGCCTTGCCAATGAAGTATTTTTGGAGTTGGGATATTTGTTTGTAATGTAAATTAACTAAGTCCGTTAGAGCTCTCCCTCCCTCTTTTCTTGGTAGTGTGGTCCTAATAACTGATGATGTCGGGTGGTGACATTTGTGTTTGGTCATCATGGTTCACGTTGTTCTTTGAATATCTTCCAGTTATGTTTTTGTCCACTTCAGAATTCCAAATGAGTATGTCAGGACCGGTATGGCGTAGGTGTTAATTGCTTTGGCAAGATTTCCTGCGTTCAACTGGGATTTCAATAAAGCAGTTATCCTTTGAGTGAACTGTCCTCGAATTTTGGTTTTTGCTTGCTTCCGGTCTAGTAGCTTAGCTTGCTGAAATCCTAGATATTTGTAGGTATCACCATTTTGCATGGCATTTATAATGTTCCCATTAGGTAGTAACACATCTCCGTTAACGATTTTACCCTTCTCGATATTCAAGGTTTTGCACTTGTCTAATCGAAATCCCATTTGTATATCACTGTAAAATTTTTCAGTGATATTAAGTAAATGTTGAATTTGACGCTGGTTTGATGCGTATATTTTGATGTCATCCATGTATAAAAGGTGGGAAACAGTGCAGCTAGTGTTCCTGTTGGCTTTGATTTTAAAGCCGTAATCCGTATCGTTAAGTAGCTTGGAGAGTGGATTCATTGCCAAACAAAACCAAAGTGGACTCAGGGAGTCGCCCTGGAAGATCCCCCTACGGATAGAAATTTCATCAGTTTCGAGGTATTGACCATTTATTTGTAAATGAAGGTTCGTTCGCCAGTGCTTCATCGATGATTCAAGAAAAGTAACAAGAATGGGGTGTACTTTGTAAATTTGCAAAACTTTAACAAGCCAGGAATGTGGAACGCTATCAAATGCTTTCCTATAATCTACGAAAGCCGTGTAGATGTTGCGCTGTTCCTTCTGCGCCTATTTTAGTATTACCGAATCGATGATGAGTTGTTCTTTGCAGCCTTGGTGATCTCGTCTGCACCCTTTCTGTTCTTCCGACAAGATGTTGTTATGATCCGCATGTCTGTAAATACGGTTAGTAATGCAAGACGTTAATATTTTATATATAGTTGGAAGGCATGTTATAGGTCTATACTGCGTAGGATCGTGAGTTTGATGCGTTTTGGGAAGCAAGTGGGTCGAACCCAGTGTCAGAAATGGTGGTGTATCTTCTGGATGTTGCAGAATATGTGTAAATGATCTTGCTATTGCTTCATGCAGACTGTCAAACTTCTTATACCAGAAGTTTTGGACATTGTCAACTCCTGGTGTCTTCCAACTACTGGTGCTCTTTATAGCTTCGGTTACCTCGTTTGTTGTCAAGTTAACGAAAGGCATTGGTTCAATGTTTATTTTTTCCTCCTCAGTTCTTATCCAGTGAGCGTTGGATTTATGTTCGATAGGGTTCGACCATAAAGAAGACCAGTACTCCGTTAGCTCATCTTTATTTGGAAGACTTTGGTTGTGATTGTTTTCTGTACCGCTTAGTTGCCTGTAAAATAACTTCTGATTGTTATTGAATAAGTAGTTTTGTTGTTTCCTTTTCGTGCACTTGACATATCGTGACAAACGTTTGGATTTTGCCTTTAGCTTTTGCCTGAGTAAATCCATATATTCACACACATGTTGTTTATGTTGTGGGTGACCTGTAAAAGTTTTGATTTTTCGATAGATCTTTCTCACTCTATTTGTTAAGCGCCTAGACGGTTTCGAGTTGTTTTTAAACTCTGTTAGCTGCCCCAATTCCCTTCTGATGTCATCAATGGACTCTTCCAGCTGGCGTTGCCACCAAGGCTTGAGCTGTTTGTAGTCTTTACCCGATTGTTCTTTGGGGATTGGATTTGTTGATTGTGACTTCGAAGCACTGCTACCGCTCCACAATAGATGAGAGTGTGAAGTTTTTCCAGCGCTTCGCAGTCTTTAGCATGGTTCTGCAGTAGTAAGTTCACAGCTGCTAGTATGCTGTTAGTGCTCTTATTGGTTCGAAGCTTGGGTAGTTTTGGCCGGTGTATTGGGTTGGTGCCAATAAATTCCGCTAGTGCTTTACAAAGTTCGGTATTATAGTCATTATCGGTGGTTTTGTCGCAATCATTGTTTATTTCCTCAACGCCATTGTGGTCTCCTTGTGCATTCTCCTATTTATGTGTATCCTGATCGGTAGTTATGTCATTCTCTCCATCTTGAAGGTCAAGAAGGACTTCACCTCGAATTTGTTGCAACGTCGGACCGGGTAGTAGATTGTTTTTCACAATACTTCGACGTTGGTCAGCAATACGCTGTTCCGTGAGATGGTGAAATTCTGGAAAATGTTCAATGAATGCACGGTGGAGGGCGTATCTGTATGTCGTCATATCAGTTTCCATCTTGGTGATTTTAAAGTAGGAGCGCATAATGAATGAGTTTAGCTCGATAGTCCACTTCATGCGCTTCCTGGGCTTTCCGGCTTTTGTTGTCGTAGATGTGCCGACTTGCGTCACTCCAGAAACATCAGAAGCCGGTGGCGGAGGATCGATGTTGTTTTCCCCCTGAGTCTGGCTCGCAGTAGCCCTACTCGGTGTCACGCTGCGCCTACCGCTAACCGAGGAAGAAGGTAAATCATTTTTCGAACAAGCCCTTCTAGCACCAACTTCAACGCGACAAGAGTTTAAGGTGTTGCAATGTCGATTCACCTGACGATTCCTGAGATTTAAGGTCCCGGAATTTACAATCGAATTATTGCTCCCCCCAAAATCCGTGGAACAGACAGCCGATGTACTAGGTACACTAGCAGTGTGGGATTCTGAGCATTTAGCTCTACCCACCTGGGGTAATCTAGTTTTACAATTCGACATCGTGATTGTCGCATTTTAGACCTACTGCCAGGTGCTGATTCAGCCGCTCCTTACATGGAGAACAGACGCTGTCGGAGTACCGCTCCTTACATGGAGACCGTCGTGTCCTGAAACTAACTGGTTTTGGTTCGCTCCGAGGTATTTAATTTCCTCGATACCTTCTATATTTAAAAGGCATTCCCCGATCCACCACCTGGGGAAGCGCCCGATAGGGGACCAGTACCCCCACGGGTATTATTATTATTATTATTATTTCCAACTCAAGTGTACTCTTGCTCAGCTCTTGCTGGTAATGTTCACCTATCCCGAGCGTGTGTAAACGCAAATGGGATTAGGCATAGCAGTTACATATTTAGAAATTTACGGACAGTGTGACAAGTATTCAAAATTGCAGCCTTCTGCAGATCGATGTATGTGTTTTTGTGAAGACCTAGTTTGGTGAGGCTGCCTTGAAGAGTTTTGGGGATTAGTCCCGTCGATGAAACGATAACCGGCATCACCTCTACTTTCTCTGCATGCCACATCTGTCCTACCTCAATTGCAAGATCGGTGTATTTTGCAATTTTTTCGTTGTATTTGTCTTAAATATTGTTGTTATTGGGTACAGCAACATCAACTAGAAGAACCGAGTTAGCTTTTTTATCCACAACTACAATATCAGGCCGGTTATTCGTCACCCGTCTATCGGTGATAATTGACCTATCGTAGTATAGTCTAAAATCAGCATTCTCTAGAACTGCATGCGGATGGTACTTGTAATAAGGCGTGTAGGTGTTAACTAATCCAAATTTGTTGGCCAACTTCTGATGAATGATGTTGCACAGTTGATTGTGCCTGCGTAGGTAATCAATGTTAGCTATGGCTGAACATCCCGACGTAATTTGTTGTATCGTCTCTGTTGTTTGTTGACACCTTCTGCACTTGTCCGACACGATATTTGGATCTCTTATAATAAATTTCTTGTAATTATTGGTATTAATTACTTGGTCTTGGATCGCCATCATAAATCCTTCTGTTTCTGGAAACAATGATCCATCAGAGAGCCACTTATTTGATGCTTCCTTGTCAATATATGGTTGATTTAGGTCGTGATGATGTCGACCATGGAGCGCTTTCTGGGCCCACTCTGCCTGTTTGTCAGAGTCTGTAACGATTTCAAGTTTATTATCAGGGTTTACAAGATCTAAGGGGGAATAGCCTTTATCTGCTTTCGCGACCAGCTCATGCAGTTTGGATGTTTGAGCCTTGCCGATGAAGTATTTTTGGAGTTGAGATATTTGTTTGTAATGTAAATTAACTATGTCCGTTAGAGCTCTTCCTCCCTCTTTTCTTGGTAGTGTGGTCCTAATAACTGATAATGTCGGGTGGTGACATTTGTGTTTGGTCATCATGGTTCGCGTTGTTCTTTGAATATCTTCCAGTTCTGTTTTTGTCCACTTCAGAATTCCAAATGAGTATGTCAGGACCGGTATGGCGTAGGTGTTAATTGCTTTGGCAAGATTTCCTGCGTTCAACTGAGATTTCAATAAAGCAGTTATCCTTTGAGTGAACTGTCCTCGAATTTTGGTTTTTGCTTGCTTCTGGTCTAGTAGCTTAGCTTGCTGAAATCCTAGATATTTGTAGGTTTCACCATTTTGCATTGCATTTATAATGTTCCCATTAGGTAGTAACACATCTCCGTTAACGATTTTACCCTTCTCGATATTCAAGGTTTTGCACTTGTCTAATCCAAATCCCATTTGTATATCACTGGAAAATTTTTCAGTGATATTAAGTAAATGTTGAATTTGACGCTGGTTTGATGCGTATATTTTGATGTCATCCATGTATAAAAGGTGGGAAACAGTGCAGCTAGTGTTCCTGTTGGCTTTGATTTTAAAGCCGTAATCCGTATCGTTAAGTAGCTTGGAAAGTGGATTCATTGCCAAACAAAACCAAAGTGGACTCAGGGCGTCGCCCTGGAAGATCCCCCTGCGGATAGAAATTTCATCAGTTTCGAGGTATTGACCATTTATTTGTAAATGAAGGTTCGTTCGCCAGTGCTTCATCGATGATTCAAGAAAAGTAACAAGAATGGGGTGTACTTTGTAAATTTGCAAAACTTTAACAAGCCGACAAGATGTTGTTATGATCCGCATGTCTGTAAATACGATTAGTAATGCAAGACGTTAATATTTTATATATAGTTGGAAGGCATGTTATAGGTCTATACTGCGTAGGATCGTGAGTTTGATGCGTTTTGGAAAGCAAGTGGGTCGAACCCAGTGTCAGAAATGGTGGTGTATCTTCTGGATACCAGAAGTTTTGGACATTGTCAACTCCTGGTGTCTTCCAACTACTGGTGCTCTTTATAGCTTCGGTTATCTCGCTTGTTGTCAAGTTAACGAAAGGCATTGGTTCAATGTTTATTTTTTCCTCCTCAGTTCTTATCCAGTGAGCGTTGGATTTATGTTCGATAGGGTTCGACCATAAAGAAGACCAGTACTCCGTTAGCTCATCTTTATTTGGAAGACTTTGGTTGTGATTGTTTACCGTACCGCTTAGTTGCCTGTAAAATAACTTCTGATTGTTATTGAATAAGTAGTTTACTTCTATTATTATTATTATTATTTCCAACTCAAGTGTACTCTTGCTCAGCTCTTGCTGGTAATGTTCACCTGTCCCGAGCGTGTGTAAACGCAAATGGGATTAGGCTCAGCAGTTACATATTTAGAAATTTACGGACAGTGTGACAAGTATTCAAAATTGCAGCCTTCTGCAGATCGATGTATGTGTTTTTGTGACGAATAACCGGCCTGATATTGTGGTTGTGGATAAAAAAGCAAACTCGGTTCTCCTGGTGGATGTTGCTGTACCCAATAACAACAATATTTTAGACAAATACAACGAAAAAATTGCAAAATACACCGATCTTGCAATTGAGGTAGGACAGATGTGGCATGCAGAGAAAGTAGAGGTGGTGCCGGTCATCGTTTCATCTACGGGACTAATCCCCAAAACTCTACAAGACAGCCTCACCAAACTAGGTCTTCACAAAAACACATATATCGATCTGCAGAAGGCTGCAATTTTGAATACTTGTCACACTGTCCGTAAATTTCTAAATATGTAACTGCTCTGCCTAATCCCATTTGCGTTTACAAACGCTCGGGATAGGTGAACATTACCAGCAAGAGCTGAGCAAGAGTACACTTGAGTTGGAAATAATAATAATAATAATAATAATAATAACCTTTTATACATGGATGACATCAAAATATACGCATCAAACCAGCGTCAAATTCAACATTTACTTAATATCACTGAAAAATTTTCCAGTGATATACGAATGGGATTTGGATTAGACAAGTGCAAAACCTTGAATATCGAGAAGGGTAAAATCGTTAACGGAGATGTGTTACTACCTAATGGGAACATTATAAATGCCATGCAAAATGGTGAAACCTACAAATATCTAGGATTTCAGCAAGCTAAGCTACTAGACCAGAAGCAGGCAAAAACCAAAATTCGAGGACAGTTCACTCAAAGGATAACTGTTTTATTGAAATCCCAGTTGAACGCAGGAAATCTTGCCAAAGCAATTAACACCTACGCCATACCGGTCCTGACATACTCATTTGGAATTCTGAAGTGGACAAAAACAGAACTGGAAGATATTCAAAGAACATCGCGAACCATGATGACACAAACACAAATGTCACCACCCGACATCATCAGTTATTAGGACCACACTACCAAGAAAAGAGGGAGGGAGAGCTCTAACGGACTTAGTTAATTTACATCACAAACAAATATCCCAACTCCAAAAATACTTCATTGGCAAGGCTCAAACATCTAAATTGCATGAGCTGGTCGCGAAAGCAGATAAAAACTATTCCCTCTTAGATCTTGTAAACCCTGATAATAAACTTGAAATCGTTACAGACTCTGACAAACAGGCAGAGTGGGCCCAGAAAGTGCTCCATGGTCGACATCATCACGACCTCAATCAACCATATATTCACCTATCCCGAGCGTTTGTAAACGCAAATGGGATTAGGCACAGCAGTTACATATTTAGAAATTTACGGACAGTGTGACAAGTATTCAAAATTGCAGCCTTCTGCAGATCGATGTATGTGTTTTTGTGAAGACCTAGTTTGGTGAGGCTGTCTTGTAGAGTTTTGGGGATTAGTCCCGTAGATGAAACGATGACCGGCACCACCTCTACTTTCTCTGCATGCCACATCTGTCCTACCTCAATTGCAAGATCGGTGTATTTTGCAATTTTTTCGTTGTATTTGTCTAAAATATTGTTGTTATTGGGTACAGCAACATCCACCAGCAGAACCGAGTTAGCGTTTTTATCCACAACCACAATATCAGGCCGGTTATTCGTCACCCGTCTATCGGTGATAATTGACCTATCGTAGTATAGTCTGAAATCAGCATTCTCTAGAACTGCATGCGGATGGTACTTGTAATAAGGCGTGTAGGTGTTAACTAATCCAAATTTGTTGGCCAACTTCTGATGGATGATGTTGCAAAGTTGATTGTGCCTGCGTAGGTAATCTATGTTAGCTATAGCTGAACATCCCGACGTAATGTGTTGTATCGTCTCTGTTGTTTGTTGACACCTTCTGCACTTGTCCGACACGATGTTTGGATCTCTTATAACAAATTTCTTGTAATTGTTGGTATTAATAACTTGGTCTTGGATCGCCATCATAAATCCTTCTGTTTCTGGAAACAATGTTTCATCCGAGACCCACTTATTTGATGCTTCCTTGTCGATATATGGTTGATTGAGGTCGTGATGATGTCCACCATGAAGCGCTTTCTGGGCCCACTCCGCCTGTTTGTCAGAGTCTGTAACGATTTCAAGTTTTTTAACAGGGTTTACAAGATCTAAGGGGGAATAGTTTTTATCTGCTTTCGCGACCAGCTCATGCAATTTAGATGTTTGAGCCTTGCCAATGAAGAACTTTTGGAGTTTAGATATTTGATTATAATGTAAATTAACTATGTCCGTTAGAGCTCTCCCTCCCTCTTTTCTTGGTAGAGTGGTCCTAATAACTGATGATGTCGGGTGGTGACATTTGTGTTTGGTCATCATGGTTCGCGTTTGGTCTTCCAGTTCTGTTTTTGTCCACTTCAGAATTCCAAATGAGTATGTCAGGATCGGTATGGCGTAGGTGTTAATTGCTTTGGCGAGATTTCCTGCGTTCAACTGGGATTTCAATAAAGCAGTTATCCTTTGAGTGAACTGTCCTCGAATTTTGGTTTTTGCTTGCTTCTGGTCAAGTAGCTTAGCTTGCTGAAATCCTAGATATTTGTAGGTTTCACCATTTTGCGTGGCATTTATAATGCTCCCATTAGGTAGTAATACATCTCCGTTAACGATTTTACCCTTCTCGATCTTTAAGGTTTTGCACTTGTCTAATCCAAATCCCATTTGTATATCACTTGAAAATTTTTCAGTAATATTAAGTAAATGTTGAATTTGACGCTGGTTTGATGCGTATATTTTGATGCCATCCATGTATAAGAGGTGGGAAACAGTGCAGCTAGTGTTTCTGTTGTCCTACGCTACGAAAGCCGTGTAGATGTTGCGCTGTTCCTTCTGCGCCTGTTTTAGTATAACCGAATCGATGATGAGTTGCTCTTTGCAGCCTTGGTGATCTCGTCTGCACCCTTTTTGTTCTTCCGACAAGATGTTGTTTTGATCGGCATGTCTGTAAATACGGTTAGTAATGCAAGACGTTAATATTTTATATATAGTTGGAAGGCATGTTATAGGTCTATACTGCGTAGGATCGTGAGTTTGATGCGTTTTGGGAAGCAAGTGGGTCGAACCCAGTGTCAGAAATGGTGGTGTATCTTCTGGATGTTGCAGAATATGTGTAAATGATCTTGCTATTGCTTCATGCAGGCTGTCAAACTTCTTATACCAGAAGTTTTGGATATTGTCAACTCCTGGTGTCTTCCAACTACTGGTACTCTTTATAGCTTCGGTTACCTCGCTTGTTGTCAAGTTAACGAAAGGCATTGGTTCAATGTTTATTTTTTCCTCCTCAGTTCTTATCCAGTGAGCGTTGGATTTATGTTCGATAGGGTTCGACCATAAAGAAGACCAGTACTCCGTTAGCTCATCTTTATTTGGAAGACTTTGGTTGTGATTGTTTACTGTACCGCTTAGTTGCCTGTAAAATAACTTCTGATTGTTATTGAATAAGTAGTTTTGTTGTTTCCTTTTCGTGCACTTGACATATCGTGACAAACGTTTGGATTTTGCCTTTAACTTTTGCCTAAGTAAATCCATATATTCACATACATGTTGTTTATGTTGTGGGTGACCTGTAAAAGTTTTGATTTTTCGATAGATCTTTCTCACTCTGTTTGTTAAGGGCCTAGACGGTTTCAAGTTGTTTTTAAACTCTGTTAACTGTCCCAATTCCCTTCTGATGTCATCAATGGACTTTTCCAGCCGGCGTTGCCACCAAGGCTTGAGCTGTTTGTAGTCTTCACCCCGATTGTTCTTTGGGGATTGGATTTGTTGATTGTGACTTCGAAGCACTGCTACCGCTCCACAATAGATGAGAGTGTGAAGTTGTTCCAGCGCTTCGCAGTCTTTAGCATGGTTCTGCAGTAGTAAGTTCACAGCTGCTAGTATGCTGTTAGTGCTCTTATTGGTTCGAATCTTGGGTAGTTTTGGCCATTAAATTCCGCTAGTGCTTCACAAAGTTCGGTATTATAGTCATTATCGGTGGTTTTGTCGCAATCATTGTTTATTTCCTCAACGCCATTGTGGACTCCTTGTGCATTCTCCGATTTATGTGTATCCTGATCGATAATTATGTCATTCTCTCCATCTTGAAGGTCAATAAGGACTTCACCTCGAATTTGTTGCAACGTCGGACCGGGTAGTAGATTGTTTCTCACAATACTTCGACGTTGGTCAGCAATACGCTGTTCCTTGAGATGGTGAAATTCTGGAAAATGTTCAATGAATGCACGGTGGAGGGCGTATTTGTATGTCGTCATATCAGTTTCCATCTTGGTGATTTTAAAGTAGGAGCGCATAATGAATGAGTTTAGCTCGATAGTCCACTTCATGCGCTTCCTGGGCTTTCCGGCTTTTGTGGTCGTAGATGTGCCGACTTGCGTCACTCCAGAAACATCAGAAGCCGCTGGCGGAGGATCGATGTTGTTTTCCCCCTGAGTCTGGCTCGCAGTAGCCCTACTCGGTGTCACGCTGCCCCTACCGCTAACCGAGGAAGAAGGTAAATCATTTTTCGAACAAGCCCTTCTAGCACCAACTTGAACGCGACAAGAGTTTAAGGTGTTGCAATGTCGATTCACCTGACGATTCCTGAGATTTAAGGTCCCGGAATTTACAATCGAATTATTGCTCCCCCCAGAATCCGTGGAGCAGACAGCCGATATACTAGGTACACTAGCAGTGTGGGATTCTGAGCATTTAGCTCTACCCACCTGGGGTAATCCAGTTTTACAATTCGACATCGTGATTGTCGCATTTTAGACCTACTGCCAGGTGCTGATTCAGCCGCTCCTTACATGGAGAACAGACGCTGTCGGAGTACCGCTCCTTACATGGAGACCGTCGTGTCCTGCAACTACCTGGTTTTGGTTCGCTCCGAGGTATTTAATTTCCTCGATACCTTCTATATCTGAAAGGCATTCCCCGATCCACCACCTGGGGAAGCGCCCGATAGGGGACCAGTACCCCCACGGGTTATTATTATTATTATTATTATTATTATTATTATTATTATTATTATTATTATTATTATTATTATTATTATTATTATTATTATTATTATTATTATTATTATTATTATTATTATTATTATTATTATTATTATTATTATTATTATTATTATTATTATTTCCAACTCAAGTGTACTCTTGCTCAGCTCTTGCTGGTAATGTTCACCTATCCCGAGCGTGTGTAAACGCAAATGGGATTAGGCACAGCAGTTACATATTTAGAAATTTACGGACAGTGTGACAAGTATTCAAAATTGCAGCCTTCTGCAGATCGATGTATGTGTTTTTGTGAAGACCTAGTTTGGTGAGGCTGTCTTGTAGAGTTTTGGGGATTAGTCCCGTAGATGAAACGATGACTGGCACCACCTCTACTTTCTCTGCCTGCCACATCTGTCCCACCTCAATTGCAAGATCGGTGTATTTTGCAATTTTCTCGTTGTATTTGTCTAACATATTGTTGTTATTGGGTACAGCAACATCCACTAGAAGAACCGAGTTAGCTTTTTTATCCACAACTACAATATCAGGCCGGTTATTCGTCACCCGTCTATCGGTGATAATTGACCTATCGTAGTATAGTCTAAAATCAGCATTCTCTAGAACTGCATGTGGATGGTACTTGTAATAAGGCGTGTAGGTGTTAACTAATCCAAATTTGTTGGCCAACTTCTGATGAATGATGTTGCACAGTTGGTTGTGCCTGCGTAGGTAATCAATGTTAGCTATGGCTGAACATCCCGACGTAATGTGTTGTATCGTCTCTGTTGTTTGTTGACACCTTCTGCACTTGTCCGACACGATGTTTGGATCTCTTATAACAAATTTCTTGTAATTATTGGTATTAATTACTTGGTCTTGGATCGCCATCATAAATCCTTCTGTTTCTGGAAACAATGTTCCATCAGAGAGCCACTTATTTGATGCTTCCTTGTCGATATATGGTTGATTGAGGTCGTGATGATGTCGACCATGGAGCGCTTTCTGGGCCCACTCTGCCTGTTTGTCAGAGTCTGTAACGATTTCAAGTTTATTATCAGGGCTTACAAGATCTAAGGGGGAATAGTTTTTATCTGCTTTCGCGACCAACTCATGCAATTTAGATGTTTGAGCCTTGCCAATGAAGAATTTTTGGAGTTGGGATATTTGCTTGTAATTTAAATTTACTATGTCCGTTAGAGCTCTCCCTCCCTCTTTTCTTGGTAGTGTGGTCCTAATAACTGATGATGTCGGGTGGTGACATTTGTGTTTGGTCATCATGGTTCGCGTTGTTCTTTGAATATCTTCCAGTTCTGTTTTTGTCCACTTCAGAATTCCAAATGAGTATGTCAGGATCGGTATGGCGTAGGTGTTAATTGCTTTGGCAAGATTTCCTGCGTTCAACTGGGATATCAATAAAGCAGATATCCTTTATATTATTATTATTATTATTATTATTATTATTATTATTATTATTATTATTATTATTATTATTATTATTATTATTATTATTATTATTATTATTATTATTATTATTATTATTATTATTATTATTATTATTATTATTTCCAACTCAAGTGTACTCTTGCTCAGCTCTTGCTGGTAATATTCACCTATCCCGAGCGTGTGTAAACGCAAATGGGATTAGGCACAGCAGTTACATATTTAGAAATTTACGGACAGTGTGACAAGTATTCAGAATTGCAGCCTTCTGCAGATCGATGTATGTGTTTTTGTGAAGACCTAGTTTGGTGAGGCTGTCTTGTAGAGTTTTGGGGATTAGTCCCGTAGATGAAACGATGACCGGCACCACCTCTACTTTCTCTGCATGCCACATCTGTCCTACTTCAATTGCAAGATCAGCGTATTTTGCAATTTTCTCGTTGTATTTGTCTAAAATATTTTTGTTATTGGGTACAGCAACATCCACCAGGAGAACCGAGTTAGCTTTTTTATCCACAACTACAATATCAGGCCGGTTATTCGTCACCCGTCTATCGGTGATAATTGACCTATCGTAGTATAGTCTAAAATCAGCATTCTCTAGAACTGCATGCGGATGGTACTTGTAATAAGGCGTGTAGGTGTTAACTAATCCAAATTTGTTGGCCAACTTCTGATGAATGATGTTGCACAGTTGGTTGTGCCTGCGTAGGTAATCAATGTTAGCTATGGCTGAACATCCCGACGTAATGTGTTGTATCGTCTCTGTTGTTTGTTGACACCTTCTGCACTTGTTCGACACGATGTTTGGATCTCTTATAACAAATTTCTTGTAATTGTTGGTATTAATAACTTGGTCTTGGATCGCCATCATAAATCCTTCTGTTTCTGGAAACAATGTTTGGCCTGCGTAGGTAATCAATGTTAGCTATGGCTGAACATCCCGACGTAATGTGTTGTATTGTCTCTGTTGTTTGTTGACACCTTCTGCACTTGTCCGATACGATATTTGGATCTCTTATAACAAATTTCTTGTAATTGTTGGTATTAATTACTTGGTCTTGGATCGCCATCATAAATCCTTCTGTTTCTGGAAACAATGTTCCATCAGAGAGCCACTTATTTGATGCTTCCTTGTCGATATATGATTGATTGAGGTCGTGATGATGTCGACCATGGAGCACTTTCTGGGACCACTCTGCCTGTTTGTCAGAGTCTGTAACGATTTCAAGTTTATTATCAGGGTTTACAAGATCTAAGGGGGAATAGTTTTTATCTGCTTTCGCGACCAGCTCATGCAATTTAGATGTTTGAGCCTTGCCAATGAAGAACTTTTGGAGTTTAGATATTTGATTATAATGTAAATTAACTATGTCCGTTAAAGCTCTCCCTCCCTCTTTTCTTGGTAATGTGGTCCTAATAACTGATGATGTCGGGTGGTGACATTTGTGTTTGGTCATCATGGTTCGCGTTGTTCTTTGAATATCTTCCAGTTCTGTTATTGTCCACTTCAGAATTCCAAATGAGTATGTCAGGATCGGTATGGCGTAGGTGTTAATTGCTTTGGCGAGATTTCCTGCGTTCAACTGGGATTTCAATAAAGCAGATATCCTTTGAGTGAACTGTCCTCGAATTTTGGTTTTTGCTTGCTTCTGGTCAAGTAGCTTAGCTTGCTGAAATCCAAGATATTTGTAGGTTTCACCATTTTGCATGGCATTTATAATGTTCCCATTAGGTAGTAATACATCTCCGTTAACGATTTTACCCTTCTCGATATTTAAGGTTTTGCACTTGTCTAATCCAAATCCCATTTGTATATCACTGGAAAATTTTTCAGTAATATTAAGTAAATGTTGAATTTGACGCTGGTTTGATGCGTATATTTTGATGTCATCCATGTATAAGAGGTGGGAAACAGTGCAGCTAGTGTTTCTGTTGGCCTTGATTTTAAAGCCGTAATCCGTATCGTTAAGTAGATTGGAGAGTGGATTCATTGCCAAACAAAACCAAAGTGGACTCAGGGAGTCGCCTTGGAAGATCCCCCTACGGATAGAAATTTCATCAGTTTCGAGGTATTGACCATTTATTTGTAAATGAAGGTTCGTTCGCCAGTGCTTCATCGATGTTTCAAGAAAAGTAACAAGAGTGGGGTGTACTTTGTAAATTTGCAAAACTTTAACAAGCCAGGAATGTGGAACGCTATCAAATGCTTTCCTATAATCTACGAAAGCCGTGTAGATGTTGCGCTGTTCCTTCTGCGCCTGTTTTAGTATTACCGAATCGATGATGAGTTGCTCTTTGCAGCCTTGGTGATCTCGTCTGCACCCTTTTTGTTCTTCCGACAAGATGTTGTTTTGATCGGCATGTCTGTAAATACGGTTAGTAATGCAAGACGTTAATATTTTATATATAGTTGGAAGGCATGTTATAGGTCTATACTGCGTAGGATCGTGAGTTTGATGCGTTTTGGGAAGCAAGTGGGTCGAACCCAGTGTCAGAAATGGTGGTGTATCTTCTGGATGCTGCAGAATATGTGTAAATGATCTTGCCATTGCTTCATGCAGACTGTCAAACTTGTTATACCAGAAGTTTTGGACATTGTCAACTCCTGGTGTCTTCCAACTACTGGTGCTCTTTATAGCTTCGGTTACCTCGCTTGTTGTCAAGTTAACGAAAGGCATTGGTTCAATGTTAATTATTTTTTTTTTTTTATATTATTATTATTATTATTATTATTATTATTATTATTATTATTATTATTATTATTATTATTATTATTATTATTATTATTATTATTATTATTATTATTAATATTATTATTATTATTTCCAACTCAAGTGTACTCTTGCTCAGCTCTTGCTGGTAATGTTCACCTATCCCGAGCGTGTGTAAACGCAAATGGGATTAGGCAGAGTAGTTACATATTTAGAAATTTACGGACAGTGTGACAAGTATTCAAAATTGCAGCCTTCTGCAGATCGATGTATGTGTTTTTGTGAAGACCTAGTTTGGTGAGGCTGTCTTGTAGAGTTTTGGGGATTAGTCCCGTAGATGAAACGATGACCGGCACCACCTCTACTTTCTCTGCATGCCACATCTGTCCTACCTCAATTGCAAGGTCGGTGTATTTTGCAATTTTTTCGTTGTATTTGTCTAAAATATTGTTGTTATTGGGTACAGCAACATCCACCAGGAGAACCGAGTTAGCTTTTTTATCCACAACCACAATATCAGGCCGGTTATTCGTCACCCGTCTATCGGTGATAATTGACCTATCGTAGTATAGTCTAAAATCAGCATTCTCTAGAACTGCATGCGGATGGTACTTGTAATAAGGCGTGTAGGTGTTAACTAATCCAAATTTGTTGGCCAACTTCTGATGGATGATGTTGCAAAGTTGATTGTGTCTGCGTAGGTAATCAATGTTAGCTATGGCTGAACATCCCGACGTAATGTGTTGTATCGTCTCTGTTGTTTGTTGACACCTTCTGCACTTGTCCGACACGATGTTTGGATCTCTTATAATAAATTTCTTGTAATTATTGGTATTAATTACTTGGTCTTGGATCGCCATCATAAATCCTTCTGTTTCCGGAAACAATGTTCCATCAGAGAGCCACTTATTTGATGCTTCCTTGTCGATATATGGTTGATTGAGGTCGTGATGATGTCGACCATGGAGCGCTTTCTGGGCCCACTCTGCCTGTTTGTCAGAGTCTGTAACGATTTCAATTTTATTATCAGGGTTTACAAGATCTAAGGGGGAATAGTTTTTATCTGCTTTCGCGACCAGCTCATGCAATTTAGATGTTTGAGCCTTGCCAATGAAGAATTTTTGGAGTTGGGATATTTGTTTGTAATGTAAATTAACTATGTCCGTTAAAGCTCTCCCTCCCTCTTTTCTAGGTAGTGTGGTCCTAATAACTGATGATGTCGGGTGGTGACATTTGTGTTTGGTCATCATGGTTCGCGTTGTTCTTTGGATATATTCCAGTTCTGTTTTTGTCCACTTCAGAATTCCAAATGAGTATGTCAGGACCGGTATCGCGTAGGTGTTAATTGCTTTGGCAAGATTTCCTGCGTTCAACTGGGATTTCAATAAAGCAGTTATCCTTTGAGTGAACTGTCCTCGAATTTTGGTTTTTGCTTGCTTCTGGTCTAGTAGCTTAGCTTGCTGAAATCCTAGATATTTGTAGGTTTCACCATTTTGCATGGCATTTACAATGTTCCCATTAGGTAGTAACACATCTCCGTTAACGATTTTACCCTTCTCGATATTCAAGGTTTTGCACTTGTCTAATCCAAATCCCATTTGTATATCACTGGAAAAATTTTCAGTGATATTAAGTAAATGTTGAATTTGACGCTGGTTTGATGCGTATATTTTGATGTCATCCATGTATAAAAGGTGGGAAACAGTGCAGCTAGTGTTCCTGTTGGCTTTGATTTTAAAGCCGTAATCCGTATCGTTAAGTAGCTTGGAAAGTGGATTCATTGCCAAACAAAACCAAAGCGGACTCAGGGAGTCGCCCTGGAAGATCCCCCTACGGATAGAAATTTCATCAGTTTCGTGGTATTGACCATTTATTTGTAAATGAAGGTTCGTTCGCCAGTGCTTCATCGATGATTCAAGAAAAGTACCAAGAGTGGGGTGTACTTTGTAAATTTGCAAAACTTTAACAAGCCAGGAATGTGGAACGCTATCAATTGCTTTCCTATAATCTACGAAAGCCGTGTAGATGTTGCGCTGTTCCTTCTGCGCCTGTTTTAGTATTACCGAATCGATGATGAGTTGTTCTTTGCAGCCTTGGTGATCTCGTCTGCACCCTTTCTGTTCTTCCGACAAGATGTTGTTATGATCCGCATGTCTGTAAATACGGTTAGTAATGCAAGACGTTAATATTTTATATATAGTTGGAAGGCATGTTATAGGTCTATACTGCGTAGGATCGTGAGTTTGATGCGTTTTGGGAAGCAAGTGGGTCGAACCCAGTGTCAGAAATGGTGGAGTATCTTCTGGATGTTGCAGAATATGTGAAAATGATGTTGCCATTGCTTCATGCAGACTGTCAAACTTCTTATACCAGAAGTTTTGGACATTGTCAACTCCTGGTGTCTTCCAACTACTGGTGCTCTTTATTGCTTCGGTTACCTCGCTTGTTGTTATTATTATTATTATTTTTTTTTTGTTATAGAGCATCGACTGCTTGGGTCATTAGCTCTTCTTATTTGGAGGAGGGAAAACTCATGTTCACCCGATCCAAGATCGAGTAGTGTTGGATTCCTTTATGGCCTACCAACCAAAAACCTCCTCCAACATTTAAGGCTGCACTTTTATAATCTTAGGTATAAGCTGTTCGCTTTCAGGAAATTCAGTAATTTAATTTGCTCTTCTGTAGTTGACGTGCATGATTTAATATCTTTCGCGATCCCCATATCTAGGCGGCTACGAGAAAGTAATAGACATTCAACTATTAGGTGTCTTATGGTGATTTGTCTTCCGCATTCACAGACAGGTGCGTTTCTACCGAGAAGTAAGGGTGAGCTGGTCAGGTTAGTATGCCCAATTTTAATCCGGGTAATTACTACTTTGTTCCTACGCTTTTGAAGTTTATATTCAGTTGGTTTGAGTTGTATATTTGTTTGTATTTGTTTTAGGAAGTTGTTATTTACAGTCCATTCTTCTTGCCACTTGTCCATAATTTTTTCTTTTATATTCTTTTTCTGTTGTTCTAGGCCTTCATCGTAGCTTTGGTTTTCTCTTGTACTGATATTTAAGGACTCTAGTAAAAGTGATGTTCTTGTTGGATATGATAGGCCACTAACTCGCTGGGACTGAAAAGTATTTTCTAGCGCAGATAGTATTTCATGCACTGGATGTGTGGGGTTGTTGAGAATTTTACAGTAGTAATTTGTCATTAAGTTTTGCCTTCTGTACCGAAGTGGTGTTACACCTCCTTCACAGCATAATGAGAGGTAGGTACTGGTTCTGAATGCACCTAGTGCTAATCTTAAGGCAGTACTTTGAATATACTCCAGTACTTTCAAGTTGGATTCACTTGCCGAGCCGTAAATGATGGATCCGTAATCCATTTTTGATAATATGTACGTCTTGTAAAAATTTATCAGAACAGTGGTATCTGATCTCCAATTGATATTTGCTAGGGTCTTTAAGATATTTAGCCTCTTTTTACAGTTCACTGCAAGCTCTTTTATGTGGTCTTTCCAAAGAAGCTTTTTGTCAAAAATAAGACCAAGGAATTTGGTAGATGCTTCGATCTGGATATTATTTCCATACAAGTACAACTTGGGCTCAGGGTGATTTCTCTTTTGTTTGCAAAAGTGTATACAATGTGTTTTAGATACCGATATTTTGAAACCGTTGTTTTCTGAATACTCTACGATGGCATCTATGCTATTCTGTAATGTGTTTACTATATCTTCCATTAGCGGTGAGGAGTAATATATCACCAAATCATCCACATACAGGCTTTTTTGTACTCTTCCAGAAACAACATTTGCCAAGCCGTTGATAGCTACCAAGAATAGAATTACACTCAAGTTTGCCCCTTGAGGTATTCCATTTTCCATATGATGTCTTCGTGATGTTTCCATTCCAACTCTAACGCTAAACTTCCTATTACTTAGGAAACTTCGAACAAATTTCGGCAAGTTACCGCGAAAACCCCATGTGTGTAATGTTTTCAAAATCCCGTATCTCCATGTTGTATCATAGGCTTTTTCGATATCGAAGAATACTGCTACCGTATGTGATCTGTCTGCAAAACTTTTTTTTATGTAGTTCTCCATTAATACTAGTTGGTCGACAGTGGACCTTCCTTTGCGGAAGCCCATTTGATAATTTGATAATAGTTTTTCTTTTTCTAGATGTTGCAGTAGTCTTGAGCAAACCATTTTTTCTAGTATTTTACCTAGGCAACATGTTAGCGAAATGGGACGATAGCTAGATGGAATTTTTGCATCTTTTCCGGGTTTTGGAATTGGTATTATTACGGCATTCTTCCATTGTGTTGGGTAAGTACCGTTTATATAAATATTGTTAAATAAATTAAGTTTGAAAATTTTTTTATTTGTAGGTAAGCGTCTGAGGAGTTCAAAAGGGATCTCATCACAACCTGGTGCTGAATTATTGGTGGCCAATATTGTTTCTTCAAGTTCCTCTAAGCTAAAAGGTTCATTATAAGGTATGGTTTCTTGTGTTTCGAAGTTTATCGGTATGCTTTCCTGAATGGTTTTAAGTTGTATAAAGTTTGGGTTATAATTATTGGTAGCACATACTGTCGCAAATGATTTGGCAAGTTCTTCTGCTATATTATCTTCGCCCGTTATTTCTCTACCATTTATAATTAATAAGAGGGAGGTCACATTGAAGCTGTATCCTTTAATTTTTCTAATTTTTTCCCAAATTTCTTTTGTTGGGGTATTTAAGTCGATAGTTCCCACATAATCTTGCCACGATTCTCTTTTGCTTTTCACCAAAAGAAAACAGGCTTTAGCTCTGAGTCTTTTGAAGTTAATCATGTTTTCGTTGCTGGGGTTTCTCTTAAATAAATTGAAAGCTCTTTTTTTACTTTTAATGGCCTCTTCCAGTTCTGGGTTCCACCAAGGTACTCTTCTTTTATTTACTTTTTCGCTTGTTTTAGGGATACATAAAGTAGCAGCATTTTGAATGGCCTTGGTTAATTCGTCTACCTGCTCCTTGATTGATACTCCTGATATGTTGTGAGAATCTAAAGTATTTCCATAAAGTGTCCAGTCAGCTTTATCAAAAATATATTTTTGTCTACGCCTTTTGTTTATGCTTCTATCTACTATTTCAATGAACAGAGGAATGTGATCTGAATTCCATTCCTCATTGACGAACCAGTTGAATTTGTGTGCGATTTGTGCTGACGCAATGGTTAGATCGATTGATGTCATATTGTTAGATCTAAGATTCAGGTATGTTCCTTCTCCTGTGTTCAAAATGACCAGGTCACGTTCGTTTATTATATCCTCAATGATTCTGCCTCCTGGACATGTACTCGTTGAACCCCATAGCTCATTATGTGAATTAAAATCACCCAACAGAAGAAACGGTTCCGGTAATTGTCTAACACAATTCCGTAACTCTGACGGTGTCCAATTTACATCAGGAAGATATATATTACAAATAGTCATTTTGAAGGGGAAAAGTATGGATATTGCAACAGCTTGAAGGTTTGTGTTTAAAGGAATGGTAGTAAATGGTATGTGTTCTTTAACAAACGTTATTACACCGCATCTAGCACGTCTATCGTGTATGACGTCTGATCTGGCATATTTATAGCCTCTTAAATTAAAATGTTCTCCTTGTTTCAGGTGTGATTCCTGTATGCAGATAAGAAAAGGTGTTTTACTGAGTATCAAGCTCTTCAATTCAGGGTAGTGCGTTTTACAACCGTTGCAGTTCCATTGTAGTATATTTTCGTTTTGGGCCATGTAATATTAAGTTAATGTTATGGACAAAAAGAGATGAAGAGCTATATAAGTGTATAATTAAATATAATAAAATATATATGAATGTATATGGTAATAAATATAGTATAGGTGTATATGAGAATGTAAATCAATTTGTAGAAACAAATAAAAAAAACTGTATACGTGTATGTGTAGTTGAAATAAACATATATATAAAATTATAATCTATGTGAATTACAGTTTCACATTTTAGAGGGCATCCTTTGAATGGGTTTCCAAGGGTAACCTAGCCGGCTCGACATGTATAGCTGGATCTGATTCCATCGATGCCTCCATGCTGTTTTTTCTGGGTTTGCCTTTTGGCCACCCTCTTTTTCTCTTTTTCGAACCTTTTTACGAGGTTTCACTTAGCAGGGATTCAGTTTCCGAAGTATCAGTTATCTGTGTAGATGCTTTGAATCCTTTAGAAGTTGATTGCTTATCTGATAAGTCGCAGGATCGTGTGTGAGGATGGGTCATAGATGGGCATGGGAAGTTATATTGAGGCCCAAGATTTGGCAAATTTGTATTCGATGAGAACGACTGGCTTAAAGCCTTAACAATCTGTGGAACAAGCGCTTTAGCAAGTTCATCAGTATTAATATTAGTAGTCACAGTAGGTTTCGTCATACTGGCTTGTGCATATGAAAGGTTTTGCTTTGGAGTATTTACTGTAACTTTTTTCTTTGCTTCGAAGTATGATTAGTCGTCTCTCACTTTTAATTCTTGGATTGCTACCTCTCTTTTATATACTGGACAATCTCTCGATCTCGCAGAGTGAGATCCATTACAGTTTACGCATTTAAGTGGGGGTTCACAATGATTACCAGTATGTAATGGCTTTCCACAAATACACACTTGTTCGTTCTCACAGTTCATAGCAGTATGGCCTAAAAGTTGGCATCTAAAACATCTTAAAGGTGCTGGAATAAACGGGCGTACTTTCAAATTGTAATAGGCTACTTTAATGTCTTTTGGTAGCTTTGGCGTGTTAAATGTTAAAATATGATTGGGTGTGTCTACAAGTGTCCCTTCTCTTTTACTTTTCAATCTTCTTACTCCAATAATTCCCTGATCTTTCAATTCTTCTAAAATTACTTCCTCTGAACAGTTCAGAAGGTCCCTGCATGAAATTACTCCTCTAGATTGGTTCAATCTAGGGTGTGGAATTACTTCTACTTCATTATTCAGGAGGTGTGTAAGTTTCGATATCTCACGTGATTGTGCTGCTGATGTGGTTTCAATAAGCAAACCTTCTCTAATTTTTCTCAAATTTCTCACTTGGCCAACTCTACTATATATGGCTCTATTAAGTTCAAAAGGATTAGACTTCGAAAAGTCTCCTTCTTTCCTCTTAACGATCAGGAACCGCGGCGGTAGTGTCGTCGCCTTGGGTTACGGATTTTTCCGGGTTTACTCCCGTTGTCCTTTTAGTCGCCTCTTACGACAGGCAGGACTTACCATGGGGTTATTCTAACCCGACCCCACACGGGTATATTATTATTATTATTATTATTATTATTATTATTATTATTATTATTATTATTATTATTATTATTATTATTATTATTATTATTATTATTATTATTATTATTATTATTATTATTATTTCCAACTCAAGTGTACTCTTGCTCAGCTCTTGCTGGTAATGTTCACCTATCCCGAGCGTGTGTAAACGCAAATGGGATTAGGCACAGCAGTTACATATTTAGAAATTTACGGACAGTGTGACAAGTATTCAAAATTGCAGCCTTCTGCAGATCGATGTATGTGTTTTTGTGAAGACCTAGTTTGGTGAGGCTGTCTTGTAGAGTTTTGGGGATTAGTCCCGTAGATGAAACGATGACCGGCACCACCTCTACTTTCTCTGCATGCCACATTTGTCCTACCTCAATTGCAAGATCGGTGTATTTTGCAATTTTCTCGTTGTATTTGTCTAACATATTGTTGTTATTGGGTACAGCAACATCCACTAGAAGAACCGAGTTAGCTTTTTTATCCACAACTACAATATCAGGCCGGTTATTCGTCACCCGTCTATCGGTGATAATTGACCTATCGTAGTATAGTCTAAAATCAGCATTCTCTAGAACTGCATGAGGATGGTACTTGTAATAAGGCGTGTGGGTGTTAACTAATCCAAATTTGTTGGCCAACTTCTGATGAATGATGTTGCACAGTTGATTGTGTCTGCGTAGGTAATCAATGTTAGCTATGGCTGAACATCCCGACGTAATGTGTTGTATCGTCTCTGTTGTTTGTTGACACCTTCTGCACTTGTCCGACACGATGTTTGGATCTCTTATAACAAATTTCTTGTAATTGTTGGTATTAATAACTTGGTCTTGGATCGCCATCATAAATCCTTCTGTTTCTGGAAACAATGTTCCATCAGAGAGCCACTTATTTGATGCTTCCTTGTCGATATATGGTTGATTGAGGTCGTGATGATGTCGACCATGAAGCGCTTTCTGGGCCCACTCCGCCTGTTTGTCAGAGTCTGTAACGATTTCAAGTTTTTCATCAGGGTTTACAAGATTTAAGGGGGAATAGTTTTTATCTGCTTTCGCGACCAGCTCATGCAATTTAGATGTTTGAGCCTTGCCAATGAAGAACTTTTGGAGTTTAGATATTTGATTATAATGTAAATTAACTATGTCCGTTAAAGCTCTCCCTCCCTCTTTTCTTGGTAATGTGGTCCTAATAACTGATGATGTCGGGTGGTGACATTTGTGTTTGGTCATCATGGTTCGCGTTGTTCTTTGAATATCTTCCAGTTCTGTTTTTGTCCACTTCAGAATTCCAAATGAGTATGTCAGGACCGGTATGGCGTAGGTGTTAATTGCTTTGGCAAGATTTCCTGCGTTCAACTGGGATTTCAATAAAGCAGTTATCCTTTGAGTGAACTGTCCTCGAATTTTGGTTTTTGCTTGCTTCTGGTCTAGTAGCTTAGCTTGCTGAAATCCTAGATATTTGTAGGTTTCACCATTTTGCATGGCATTTATAATGTTCCCATTAGGTAGTAACACATCTCCGTTAACGATTTTACCCTTCTCGATCTTTAAGGTTTTGCACTTGTCTAATCCAAATCCCATTTGTATATCACTTGAAAATTTTTCAGTAATATTAAGTAAATGTTGAATTTGACGCTGGTTTGATGCGTATATTTTGATGTCATCCATGTATAAGAGGTGGGAAACAGTGCAGCTAGTGTTTCTGTTGGCCTTGATTTTAAAGCCGTAATCCGTATCGTTAAGTAGATTGGAGAGTGGATTCATTGCCAAACAAAACCAAAGTGGACTCAGGGAGTCGCCTTGGAAGATCCCCCTACGGATAGAAATTTCATCAGTTTCGAGGTATTGACCATTTATTTGTAAATGAAGGTTCGTTCGCCAGTGCTTCATCAATGACTCAAGAAAAGTAACAAGAGTGGGGTGTACTTTGTAAATTTGCAAAACTTTAACAAGCCAGGAATGTGGAACGCTATCAAATGCTTTTCTATAATCTACGAAAGCCGTGTAGATGTTGCGCTGTTCCTTCTGCGCCTGTTTTAGTATTACCGAATCGATGATGAGTTGTTCTTTGCAGCCTTGGTGATCTCGTCTGCACCCTTTCTGTTCTTCCGACAAGATGTTGTTATGATCCGCATGTCTGTAAATACGGTTAGTAATGCAAGACGTTAATATTTTATATATAGTTGGAAGGCATGTTATAGGTCTATATTGCGTAGGATCGTGAGTTTGATGCGTTTTTGGAAGCAAGTGGGTCGAACCCAGTGTCAGAAATGGTGGTGTATCTTCTGGATGTTGCAGAATATGTGAAAATGATGTTGCCATTGCTTCATGCAGACTGTCAAACTTCTTATACCAGAAGTTTTGGACATTGTCAACTCCTGGTGTCTTCCAACTACTGGTGCTCTTTATAGCTTCGGTTACCTCGCTTGTTGTCAAGTTAACGAAAGGCATTGGTTCAATGTTCATTTTTTCCTCCTCAGTTCTTATCCAGTGAGCGTTGGATTTATGTTCGATAGGGTTCGACCATAAAGAAGACCAATACTCCGTTAGCTCATCTTTATTTGGAAGACTTTGGTTGTGATTGTTTACTGTACCGCTTAGTTGCCTGTAAAATAACTTCTGATTGTTATTGAATAAGTAGTTTTGTTGTTTCCTTTTCGTGCACTTGACATATCGTGACAAACGTTTGGATTTTGCCTTTAACTTTTGCCTGAGTAAATCCATATATTCACATACATGTTGTTTATGTTGTGGGTGGCCTGTAAAAGTTTTGATTTTTCGATAGATCTTTCTCACTCTGTTTGTTAAGCGCCTAGACGGTTTCAAGTTGTTTTTAAACTCTGTTAGCTGCCCCAATTCCCTTCTGATGTCATCAATGGACTTTTCCAGCCGGCGTTGCCACCAAGGCTTGAGCTGTTTGTAGTCTTTACCCCGATTGTTCTTTGGGGATTGGATTTGTTGATTGTGACTTCGAAGCACTGCTACCGCTCCACAATAGATGAGAGTGTGAAGTTGTTCCAGCGCTTCGCAGTCTTTAGCATGGTTCTGCAGTAGTAAGTTCACAGCTGCTAGTATGCTCTTAGTGCTCTTATTGGTTCGAAGCTTGGGTAGTTTTGGCCGGTGTATTGGGTTGGTGCCATTAAATTCCGCTAGTGCTTTACAAAGTTCGGTATTATAGTCATTATCGGTGGTTTTGTCGCAATCATTGTTTATCTCCTCAACGCCATCGTGGTCTCCTTGTGCATTCTCCGATTTATGTGTATCCTGATCGGTAATTATGTCATTCCCTCCATCTTGAAGGTCAAGAAGGACTTCACCTCGAATTTGTTGCAACGTCGGACCGGGTAGTAGATTGTTTCTCACAATACTTCGACGTTGGTCAGCAATACGCTGTTCCGTGAGATGGTGAAATTCTGGAAAATGTTCAATGAATGCACGGTGGAGGGCGTATCTGTATGTCGTCATATCAGTTTCCATCTTGGTGATTTTAAAGTAGGAGCGCATAATGAATGAGTTTAGCTCGATAGTCCACTTCATGCGCTTCCTGGGCTTTCCGGCTTTTGTGGTCGTAGATGTGCCGACTTGCGTCACTCCAGAAACATCAGAAGCCGGTGGCGGAGGATCGATGTTGTTTTCCCCCTGAGTGTGGTTCGCAGTAGCCCTACTCGGTGTCACGCTGCGCCTACCGCTAACCGAGGAAGAAGGTAAATCATTTTTCGAACAAGCCCTTCTAGCACCAACTTGAACGCGACAAGAGTTTAAGGTGTTGCAATGTCGATTCACCTGACGATTCCTGAGATTTAAGGTCCCGGAATTTACAATCGAATTATTGCTCCCCCCAGAATCCGTGGAGCAGACAGCCGATGTACTAGGTACACTAGCAGTGTGGGATTCTGAGCATTTAGCTCTACCCACCTGGGGTAATCTAGTTTTACAATTCGACATCGTGATTGTCGCATTTTAGACCTACTGCCAGGAGTTGATTCAGCCGCTCCTTACATGGAGAACAGACGCTGTCGGAGTACCGCTCCTTACATGGAGACCGTCGTGTCCTGAAACTAACTGGTTTTGGTTCGCTCCGAGGTATTTAATTTCCTCGATACCTTCTATATCTAAAAGGCATTCCCCGATCCACCACCTAGGGAAGCGCCCGATAGGGGACCAGTACCCCCACGGGTTATTATTATTATTATTATTATTATTATTATTATTATTATTATTATTATTATTATTATTATTATTATTATTATTATTATTATTATTATTATTATTATTATTATTATTATTTCCAATTCAAGTGTACTCTTGCTCAGCTTTTGCTGGTAATGTTCACCTATCCCGAGCGTTTGTAAACGCAAATGGGATTAGGCACAGCAGTTACATATTTAGAAATTTACGGACAGTGTGACAAGTATTCAAAACTGCAGCCTTCTGCAGATCGATATATGTGTTTTTGTGAAGACCTAGTTTGGTGAGGCTGTCTTGTAGAGTTTTGGGGATTAGTCCCGTAGATGAAACGATGACCGGCACCACCTCTACTTTCTCTGCATGCCACATCTGTCCTACCTCAATTGCAAGATCGGTGTATTTTGCAATTTTCTCGTTGTATTTGTCTAACATATTGTTGTTAATGGGTACAGCAACATACACTAGGAGAACCGAGTTAGCGTTTTTATCCACAACCACAATATCAGGCCAGTTATTCGTCACCCGTCTATCGGTGATAATTGACCTATCGTAGTATAGTCTAAAATCAGCATTCTCTAGAACTGCATGCGGATGGTACTTGTAATAAGGCGTGTTAACTAATCCAAATTTGTTGGCCAACTTCTGATGGATGATGTTGCAAAGTTGATTGTGTCTGCGTAGGTAATCAATGTTAGCTATGGCTGAACATCCCGACGTAATGTGTTGTATGGTCTCTGTTGTTTGTTGACACCTTCTGCACTTGTCCGACACGATGTTTGGATCTCTTATAACAAATTTCTTGTAATTATTGGTATTAATTACTTGGTCTTGGATCGCCATCATAAATCCTTCTGTTTCTGGAAACAATGTTCCATCAGCGAGCCACTTATTTGATGCTTCCTTGTCGATATATGGTTGATTGAGGTCGTGATGATGTGTGGAGCGCTTTCTGGGCCCACCCTGCCTGTTTGTCAGAGTCTGTAACGATTTCAAGTATATTATCAGGGTTTACAAGATCTAAGGGGGAATAGTTTTTATCTGCTTTCGCGACCAGCTCATGCAATTTAGATGTTTGAGCCTTGCCAATGAAGAACTTTTGGAGTTTAGATATTTGATAATAATGTAAATTAACTATGTCCGATAAAGCTCTCCCTCCCTCTTTTCTTGGTAATGTGGTCCTAATAACTGATGATGTCGGGTGGTGGCATTTGTGTTTGGTCATCATGGTTCGCGTTGTTCTTTGAATATCTTCCAGTTCTGTTTTTGTCCACTTCAGAATTCCAAATGAGTATGTCAGGATCGGTATGGCGTAGGTGTTAATTGCTTTGGCGAGATTTCCTGCGTTCAACTGGGATTTCAATAAAGCAGTTATCCTTTGAGTGAACTGTCCTCGAATTTTGGTTTTTGCTTGCTTCTGGTCAAGTAGCTTAGCTTGCTGAAATCCTAGATATTTGTAGGTTTCACCATTTTGCATGGCATTTATAATGTTCCCATTAGGTAGTAATACATCTCCGTTAACGATTTTACCCTTCTCGATATTTAAGGTTTTGCACTTGTCTAATCCAAATCCCATTTCTATATCACTGGAAAATTTTTCAGTAATATTAAGTAAATGTTGAATTTGACGCTGGTTTGATGCGTATATTTTGATGTCATCCATGTATAAGAGGTGGGAAACAGTGCAGCTAGTGTTTCTGTTGGCCTTGATTTTAAAGCCGTAATCCGTATCGTTAAGTAGATTGGAGAGTGGATTCATTGCCAAACAAAACCAAAGTGGACTCAGGGAGTCGCCTTGGAAGATCCCCCTACGGATAGAAATTTCATCAGTTTCGAGGTATTGACCATTTATATGTAAATGAAGGTTCGTTCGCCAGTGCTTCATCGATGATTCAAGAAAAGTAACAAGAGTGGGGTGTACTTTGTAAATTTGCAAATTTTTAACAAGCCAGGAATGTGGAACGCTATCAAATGCTTTCCTATAATCTACGAAAGCCGTGTAGATGTTGCGCTGTTCCTTCTGCGCCTGTTTTAGTATCACCGAATCGATGATGAGTTGCTCTTATTATTATTATTATTATTATTATTATTATTATTATTATTATTATTATTATTATTATTATTATTATTATTTCCCAACTCAAGTGTACTCTTGCTCAGCTCTTGCTGGTAATGTTCACCTAACCCGAGCGTGTGTAAACGCAAATGGGATTAGGCACAGCAGTTACATATTTAGAAATTTACGGACAGTGTGACAAGTATTCAAAATTGCAGCCTTCTGCAGATCGATGTATGTGTTTTTGTGAAGACCTAGTTTGGTGAGGCTGTCTTGTAGAGTTTTGGGGATTAGTCCCGTAGATGAAACGATGACCGGCACCACCTCTACTTTCTCTGCATGCCACATCTGTCCTACCTCAATTGCAAGATCGGTGTATTTTGCAATTTTCTCGTTGTATTTGTCTAACATATTGTTGTTATTGGGTACAGCAACATCCACTAGAAGAACCGAGTTAGCTTTTTTATCCACAACTACAATATCAGGCCGGTTATTCGTCACCCGTCTATCGGTGATAATTGACCTATCGTAGTATAGTCTGAAATCAGCATTCTCTAGAACTGCATGCGGATGGTACTTGTAATAAGGCGTGTAGGTGTTAACTAATCCAAATTTGTTGGCCAACTTCTGATGGATGATGTTGCAAAGTTGATTGTGCCTGAGTAGGTAATCAATGTTAGCTATGGCTGAACATCCCGACGTAATGTGTTGAATCGTCTCTGTTGTTTGTTGACACCTTCTGCACTTGTCCGACACGATGTTTGGATCTCTTATAACAAATTTCTTGTAATTATTGGTATTAATTACTTGGTCTTGGATCGCCATCATAAATCCTTCTGTTTCTGGAAACAATGTTCCATCAGAGAGCCACTTATTTGATGCTTCCTTGTCGATATATGGTTGATTGAGGTCGTGATGATGTCGACCATGGAGCGCTTTCTGGGCCCACTCTGCCTGTTTGTCAGAGTCTGTAACGATTTCAAGTTATTATATTATTATTATTATTATTATTATTATTATTATTATTATTATTATTATTATTATTATTATTATTATTATTATTTTTTTTTTTTTTCAATTATAGAGCGTCGGCTGCAAAGGCCATTGGCTCTGTACGTCGAGAATCAGGGGGGAAAACTCATGTTCACTCATTAGAGTAGTGTTGGACTTCATTTACATGACCTACCAACCAAAAACCCCCTGTGTAGATTTGTTGATGTTCATTGTTAGACGGTTCTATTAAAACATAAATCGATAAGCTAGGGTTGAGATCAAATTTTAAAATACATATTTATCAATTTTAAATATTCGATAACTTTCTGAAAGTTCGTTGTTAAGGACAGATATGTTGGGTCGTTATTTTTTATACCTACTTGATGTCTAAAGTCTTTAAATTTTTCGCAATAAAAAAGAATATGTTCGACTGTAAGTTGAGAACTACACTCTTCACATTCAGGGGGTATTCTTCCAAGAAGTAAGTATGAAGATGTTAAATTTGTATGACCCATTCTTATTCTAGATATGATGACCTGATTTTTTCTGTTTGCTAGGTTGTATATACTTGGGCATAAGGATACAATTGGTTTTACTGTTTGGTGGAAAGTGTTATTTAGATGCCACTCATTTTGCCAAGTATTCACAATTCTGTTGCTGAGATTATTTTTCAAATCATGATGGGAATATCTGCTTACGTTTATAATGTCTAATAAAGTTGCTTCTTTCGCTGCTTTATCAGCCTTTTCATTTCCTGGTATGCCTTTGTGACTTGGTACCCAGATAAAAATAACATCTGTTCCATGCACTGTCAATTCATGAAGAATAGTAAGAATACTTTTGTTGAGGAGATCTTCGTTATTTGTATTTTTCAGGGATGTTAAGCAGCTGAGAGAGTCAGAACAGATTGCAGCATTTTTTATATGATTATTTTTTATATACAATAATGATTCCAGAACTGCATGCTGTTCTGCATAGTAGACACTTGACCAGGGAAAGTGTTTCCATTTTAGTGTTACGTCTTTAGTGGAAATCGCACTCCCTACACCTTGGTCTGTTTTAGAGCCATCGGTGTATATTTGAACTGGGTTTTTGTGAGAACTTAAAATCATCTTCAATTCATTCATAAACATATCGATTGGAGTATTGTTTTTTTCGTATTTTTGGCAGTCGATATGAATGTTGGGTGGTTCAATTAACCACGGGGGAATATCCATTTCTATAGCAGGAAATACAGGTGGTATATCGTATCCCAAGTTTGTCATTAATTGGAAAGCTCGGACCGCAAACGGAAGACCACTAGTGCGTCGGATATGTGAAAAAGCGTCCTGAGATTCGTTGAATATAATAGAATGTACTGGGTGGGAGGGTGAAGTAAGTATTTTACAAAAATAACTAGCTATCATATATTCTCTTCTATAACGGAGAGGCGGGATGCCCGCTTCACTACACAACGATGGATATGAGGTGGTTCTAAAAGCTCCTAGTGCTAACCGAAGTCCGTTAGCTTGAACATATTCGAGAGATTTGAGATTAGAGTCGCTAGCTGCGCCATAAATTACACTTCCATAGTCCATCTTCGACAGTACCAGAGCCTTGTAAAGATTAATAAGTATATTCATATCTGCACCCCAGTTAATATTTGACATAACCCTCAATATATTCAAACGTTTTTTACACCTCACCGCCAGATCTGTAATATGTTCTTTCCATACTAGTTTCTTATCAAAAATCAAACCCAAAAATCTTGTAGATTCCTTATTTTCTATTTGTTTTCCATACAAACGAAAATTTGGTTCAGGGTGGGGCTTTCTAAGTCTGCAGAAGTGTATACAGTGGGTTTTACTGGAACAGATTTTAAAACCATTATTTTCAGCGTAGGAACATATTTTGTTTATGGTTTCTTGTAGTGTTTCAACTATCTCGTCCATATTTTGTGCTGAGTAATATATAGCCAGGTCATCTACATACAAACTTCTTTTCACTTCATCAGGAATTACTTCAGCTAACCCATTTACTGCCACCAAAAAAAGAACAACACTTAAATTCGATCCCTGAGGTATGCCATTTTCTAATACGTGAGTATCAGATACGCTTTGTCCAACTCGTACCCTAAATGTTCTATCAGTCAAGAACTGGCTTATGAATATTGGAAGTGGACCTCGTAAGCCCCAGTTATATAATTTTTTTAATATTCCATGTCTCCATGTTGTGTCAAAAGCTTTTTCCAGATCAAAAAAGATCGCCACTGTATGTGATCTGGTGGCGAAACTGCGCTTAATAAAGTTGTCTAATGATACGAGCTGATCGATAGTCGATCTCCCTCTTCGAAACCCCATTTGGAAGTTAGAAAGAAGTTGTTTATTTTCTAGCAACCACATTAACCTAATACTGATCATTTTTTCTAGTGTTTTTCCTAGGCAACATATTAGAGAAATTGGTCTGTAACTTGCTGGGTTTTGGGCATCCTTTCCAGGTTTGGGGATAGGAATCACCATAACTTCTCTCCATTTCAGGGGGTAGTTTCCTTGTTTAAAAATATTGTTGAAAATATTAAGTAGGTACATTTTCATGGGTTCAGTTAATTGTTTGAGGAGTTCCCAAGGAATTTGATCGTTACCTGGAGCTGTATTTTTCGTCGTAGACATCGCATGGTCCAGCTCTTGTAGGGTGAAAGGAAGATTATAGTATAAATCCTCATCTGTGTTAAAAATAAAATCAGTATTCTGATCCAATTCTTTCATTTCATTAAAGGCATCACTGTGATTTGTAGAGGAACTGATAGATTCAAAGAATATGGCCAGCTGCTCAGCTATGTTTTCGTCGCCAGTGATCTCACGGCCATTCACAATTAATATAGGGGAGGACATGGAGAGACTGCATCCTTTTATTTTTCTCACCTTCTCCCATACCTCTTTTGAAGGGGTATTTATAGTAATGGAACTTACATATTTCCTCCAGGATTCCCTTTTGCTTTTAACCAACAAAAACCGTGCCTTTGCTCTTAACTTTTTAAAAATTATCATTTTCTCGGTCGTAGGAAATCTCTTGAATGTGTTGTAGGCTTTCTTTTTGTTCCTAATGGCTGTTTCCAATTCAGTGTTCCACCAAGGGACTCTTTTTGCTGGGAGTATACCTTTCGATTGGGGTATGGACAACTCAGCTGCTTCTTGAATTTCTTTTGTAAATTGTTCGACTTGTTCACTCACGGTAGATCCTACAGTTTCAAGCGAACTCAAGGTATTTTTGTATAATTCCCAATTGGCCTTTCTGAGGTTCCATTTTTGTCGGTAACTTGTTTTCATCGGTTTATTTGCTAGATCAATATAAATTGGAATATGGTCTGCGTTCCATTCATGTTTGACTTTCCACTGAAAATTTATAGCAATTTGGGGGGACGAAATACTAAGATCTATTGCAGATAATGTATTTGATCTAGTATTTAAATAAGTTCCCTCTCCCGAATTGAGAATTATGAGATCACGTTCATCAATGATGTCTTCAATGATCCGACCTCCAGCACATGTTCTAGTAGATCCCCATAAAACATTATGTACATTAAAGTCGCCTAATACTAAAAAAGGTTCCGGTAACTGTTGAAAACAGTTTCTGAGTTCTTGAGAGGTCCAATTCGCATTTGGTAGATAAATGTTACATATTGTCATTTTTATGGGATAACTTACTTTTATCGCTACAGCCTGTAAAGTTGTTGTTAAAGGAATGACAGAAAACGGAATGTGTTCTTTAATAAAAGTAACTACACCACTTCTTGCTCTTTGATCAGGTATAATATCTTTTCTGATTGACTTGTACCCCCTTAAATTAAAATTTTCTTGTGGTTTTAAGTGTGATTCTTGGATACACACGCAGAAAGGTGTTCTGTTGAGAAGTTGAGCCTTTAATTCGGGATAGTGGAGTTTAATTCCATTACAATTCCACTGTATTATATTTTCGTTTTTGGTCATTAGGATTGTTTAAGCAAATAACTCATAGGTAACCAATTATGAGATTAAATATTTCTTACTTAAATTTTTTGGTGGAATGTAAACTCCTGGGTAAATCAATAAATATGTAGGTACTTAAATAATATAAAAATAGTAAAAACATTGTTATTAATGTAACAAGAACATTAATAAGTATAAAGTTAAAATTGTATAAATTATAAAACTGTAGTAATAAATCACAAAAAATTTTAGACAAAGAGTCAGATTACTGACTGTCTGTTATAATGTCTGGCTCTATTTCAGATTTCGTATTTCTTTCTTTGGAGGTTTTTCTGGGTTTGCCTTTCGGCCAACCTTTGCGAATTTTTTTGCGGGTTTCGCTCGCTACCGAGTTAGCCTCGGATTCGCTGGTGATAAGTTCATCTGGACTTAATGGTCGCTTTTCAGAGGATTGGCTATAAACAGGCGCAATGCGGTGCTCCATCTGAATGTTGGTTGGTGGAGGCATAAGATTAGTTAACCTTTTGGAATTAAGTTTACTCGTTATTTCGTCAACTATCTTAGGAACCAGTCCGTTAATGATTTCTTCCATTCTTGTAACTTGCGAGGTGGTCGCCTGGGAGAACGATACATTTGGTTTTGGGGTTGTGACTACGACTTTTCTTTTGGCTTCTGGGTAAGATAAGTTTTCTTTAGTTTTAACCTCCTGTATAGCTGCTTCTAGTTTAAAAACGGGACAATCTCTTGATCTAGCGGAGTGAGGTCCTTGACAATTTACACATTCTATTGGAGGGTTACAGGGAGAACCAGTGTGTATTTCTTTGCCACAGACGCAAATTTGTGGTTTGTCACATTTTAAGGAAGTGTGTCCAAAACGCTGACAGCGAAAGCATCTTAGTGGAGCTGGAATATAAAGTCTTACGTTCAGGGAATAAAAAGCAACTTTGATTGTCTTAGGTAGATTTGGAGTATTAAACGTCAGAACATGATTAGGAGTTTCGACAAATTCTCCATTTCGTTTTGATTTGATCCTGTATACAGAAATAACACCCTGATTTTCTAGTTCACTCAAAATTTCGTCTGTTGAACAATTCAATAGGTCAGGACAGTAGATAATACCCTTTGAATAGTTCAGTGATTTATGAGGACTAACTTCTACTTCCATGTCACCAAACCTGTTCATTTTCAGTAGTTTGCCACTTTGAGCGGCCGACAATGTTTCAATCAGCAGGCCTTCTTTATTTTTTTTCACATTTTTTACATTTCCGCAATATCCAAACAAAACTTTTTGTATTACAAAAGGATTGACTTTGGAGAAGTCATCCTCTTTTCTTTTTATGACCAGAAACCGGGGATTTACCGCCTTTTCCTGGCTCGTTGTATTGTCACTGTTTTGAGAGGGTGACACCTCTGTGAGGTTATTTTTTTTGTGAGTTGCCATATGTGTCCCACGAGTCGGGAAGAAAAATACGGTCCATCACAGTATTGCTCCCTTACCGTGATAAGGTCATATATTACAACCAGATCTGACCAAGTGTCTGGAGGGCATCGTTAGAGACCACATGCCGGGTGGGTCATTCACCTCATTAGCACGATAAGCTTCCACCGTAAGGTTCCGGATTTTTTATCGAGGTTTACTCCTCTAGATCCCTGGGATCTAACCGCTTAGTCGCCTTTTACGACAGGTGGGCTATCCCCTGGGGGTATTCTTCTGAGTGGTCCCGCCCCCAGACGGGCTTATTATTATTATTATTATTATTATTATTATTATTATTATTATTATTATTATTATTATTATTATTATTATTATTATTATTATTATTATTATTATTATTATTATTATTATTATTATTATTATTATTTCCAACTCAAGTGTACTCTTGCTCAGCTCTTGCTGGTAATGTTCACCTATCCCGAGCGTGTGTAAACGCAAATGGGATTAGGCACAGCAGTTACATATTTAAAAATTTACGGACAGTGTGACAAGTATTCAAAATTGCAGCCTTCTGCAGATCGATGTATGTGTTTTTGTGAAGACCTAGTTTGGTGAGGCTGTCTTGTAGAGTTTTGGGGATTAGTCCCGTAGATGAAACGATGATCGGCACCACCTCTACTTTCTCTGCATGCCACATCTGTCCTACCTCAATTGCAAGATCGGTGTATTTTGCAATTTTCTCGTTGTATTTGTCTAACATATTGTTGTTATTGGGTACAGCAACATCCACTAGAAGAACCGAGTTAGCTTTTTTATCCACAACTACAATATCAGGCCGGTTATTCGTCACCCGTCTATCGGTGATAATTGACCTATCGTAGTATAGTCTAAAATCAGCATTCTCTAGAACTGCATGAGGATGGTACTTGTAATAAGGCGTGTAAGTGTTAACTAATCCAAATTTGTTGGCCAACTTCTGATGAATGATGTTGCACAGTTGGTTGTGCCTGCGTAGGTAATCAATGTTAGCTATGGCTGAACATCCCGACGTAATGTGTTGTATCGTCTCTGTTGTTTGTTGACACCTTCTGCACTTGTCCGACACGATGTTTGGATCTCTTATAACAAATTTCTTGTAATTGTTGGTATTAATAACTTGGTCTTGGATCGCCATCATAAATCCTTCTGTTTCTGGAAACAATGTTCCATCAGAGAGCCACTTATTTGATGCTTCCTTGTCGATATATGGTTGATTGAGGTCGTGATGATGTCGACCATGAAGCGCTTTCTGGGCCCACTCCGCCTGTTTGTCAGAGTCTGTAACGATTTCAAGTTTTTTTATCAGGGTTTACAAGATCTAAGGGGGAATAGTTTTTATCTGCTTTCGCGACCAGCTCATGCAATTTAGATGTTTGAGCCTTGCCAATGAAGAACTTTTGGAGTTTAGATATTTGATTATAATGTAAATTAACTATGTCCGTTAAAGCTCTCCCTCCCTCTTTTCTTGGTAATGTGGTCCTAATAACTGATGATGTCGGGTGGTGACATTTGTGTTTGGTCATCATGGTTCGCGTTGTTCTTTGAATATCTTCCAGTTCTGTTTTTGTCCACTTCAGAATTCCAAATGAGTATGTCAGGATCGGTATGGCGTAGGTGTTAATTGCTTTGGCGAGATTTCCTGCGTTCAACTGGGATTTCAATAAAGCAGATATCCTTTGAGTGAACTGTCCTCGAATTTTGGTTTTTGCTTGCTTCTGGTCAAGTAGCTTAGCTTGCTGAAATCCTAGATATTTGTAGGTTTCACCATTTTGCATGGCATTTATAATGTTCCCATTAGGTAGTAATACATCTCCGTTAACGATTTTACCCTTCTCGATATTTAAGGTTTTGCACTTGTCTAATCCAAATCCCATTTGTATATCACTGGAAAATTTTTCAGTAATATTAAGTAAATGTTGAATTTGACGCTGGTTTGATGCGTATATTTTGATGTCATCCATGTATAAGAGGTGGGAAACAGTGCAGCTAGTGTTTCTGTTGGCCTTGATTTTAAAGCCGTAATCCGTATCGTTAAGTAGATTGGAGAGTGGGTTCATTGCCAAACAAAACCAAAGTGGACTCAGGGAGTCGCCTTGGAAGATCCCCCTACGGATAGAAATTTCATCAGTTTCGAGGTATTGACCATTTATTTGTAAATGAAGGTTCGTTCGCCAGTGCTTCATCGACCGAAGCTATAAAGAGCACCAGTAGTTGGAAGACACCAGGAGTTGACAATGTCCAAAACTTCTGGTATAAGAAGTTTGACAGTCTGCATGAAGCAATGGCAAGATCATTTACACATATTCTGCAGCATCCAGAAGATACACCACCATTTCTGACACTGGGTTCGACCCACTTGCTTCCCAAAACGCATCAAACTCACGATCCTACGCAGTATAGACCTATAACATGCCTTCCAACTATATATAAAATATTAACGTCTTGCATTACTAACCGTATTTACAGACATGCCGATCAAAACAACATCTTGTCGGAAGAACAAAAAGGGTGCAGACGAGATCACCAAGGCTGCAAAGAGCAACTCATCATCGATTCGGTAATACTAAAACAGGCGCAAAAGGATCAGCGCAACATCTACACGGCTTTCGTAGATTATAGGAAAGCATTTGATAGCGTTCCACATTCCTGGCTTGTTAAAGTGTTGCAAATTTACAAAGTACACCCCACTCTTGTTACTTTTCTTGAATCATCATTATTATTATTATTATTATTATTATTATTATTATTATTATTATTATTATTATTATTATTATTATTATTATTATTATTATTATTATTATTATTATTATTATTATTATTATTATTATTATTATTATTATTATTATCAACTCAAGTGTACTCTTGCTCAGCTCTTGCTGGTAATGTTCACCTATCCCGAGCGTGTGTAAACGCAAATGGGATTAGGCAGAGCAGTTACATATTTAGAAATTTACGGACAGTGTGACAAGTATTCAAAATTGCAGCCTTCTGCAGATCTATGTATGTGTTTTTGTGAAGACCTAGTTTGGCGAGGCTGTCTTGTAGAGTTTTGGGGATTAGTCCCGTAGATGAAACGATGACCGGCACCACCTCTACTTTCTCTGCATGCCACATCTGTCCTACCTCAATTGCAAGATCGGTGTATTTTGCAATTTTCTCGTTGTATTTGTCTAACATATTGTTGTTATTGGGTACAGCAACATCCACTAGAAGAACCGAGTTAGCTTTTTTATCCACAACTACAATATCAGGCCGGTTATTCGTCACCCGTCTATCGGTGATAATTGACCTATCGTAGTATAGTCTAAAACCAGCATTCTCTAGAACTGCATGAGGATGGTATTTGTAATAAGGCGTGTAAGTGTTAACTAATCCAAATTTGTTGGCCAACTTCTGATGAATGATGTTGCACAGTTGGTTGTGCCTGCGTAGGTAATCAATGTTAGCTATGGCTGAACATCCCGACGTAATGTGTTGTATCGTCTCTGTTGTTTGTTGACACCTTCTGCACTTGTCCGACACGATGTTTGGATCTCTTATAACAAATTTCTTGTAATTATTGGTATTAATTACTTGGTCTTGGATCGCCATCATAAATCCTTCTGTTTCCGGGAACAATGTTCCATCAGAGAGCCACTTATTTGATGCTTCCTTGTCGATATATGGTTGTTATTATTATTATTATTATTATTATTATTATTATTATTATTATTATTATTATTATTATTATTATTATTATTATTATTATTATTATTATTATTATTATTATTATTATTATTATTATTATTATTATTATTATTATTATTATTATTATTATTATTATTATTATTATTATTATTATTATTATTATTATTATTATTATTATTATTATTATTATTATTATTATTATTATTATTATTATTATTATTATTATTATTATTATTATTATTATTATTATTATTATTATTATTATTATTAGAATTACTCTTGTTTCGCTCCTATCTCTCAAACAGAAGACAATATGTCCATTGTGATGGTATAAATTCGAGTATCCTTTCTGTTGAAAAAGGTGTTCCGCAGGGCTCAGTTTTGGGACCTGTATTATTTATTTTATACATAAATGACCTGCCAGGCGCGGTGGAGTATTCTAAATGCCTTTTGTTTGCAGATGATACAACAATTAGCTCTCGCACGAATATACCGGAGTGTAAGGAAAGTATGCAATCCGTGAAAAATTGGTTCTCAGCAAATCATCTTAAGCTTAATGAAACTAAAACTCAATCGCTATTAGTAAGTTCTAGTAGATTAGTTGAGAATTCAGATCCTGTGGTATATTTAGGTTTAATGTTAGATACTCACCTGAATTGGCAACCTCATCTGAATTCTTTATGTTCAAAATTGGCATCACAAGTTTTTGCACTACGACAACTAAGATCATCTTTATCGTCCAATTTTCTAAGTACTGTGTACTTTGCAATTGTTCATTCCCACCTAAGTTATGGTATATTATTATGGGGCAATGCAGCTGGAGCTGAAGCAGCATTCCGACTGCAAAAATCTGCTTTGCGAATCATTGATGGTGCAAAGTGGGATGCGCATTGTAAACCCCTGTTTTCAAAGTACAAAGTTCTACCTTTACCTTGTATGTATATCTTTGAAGTAGCAAAATTCATTCATCAGCATTGTGAAAAATTTATGACTCACTCGAATTTACATAATTACTCTACTAGGTCTGCCAACAACTTAGTTGTTGAGATATCTAGGATTGAAACCACTAAACGTAATAAGCTTGATGTGGGTATATACAACAAAATAATATATATATTGGATGGGGAAAATATTGTAAATATGTCAATCAATTTATTTGTACGTAAAGTCAAGGAGTTTTTACTGAAACATTCTTTTTATTCTATTCAGCAATTCATGTGTTACCACTTTTAATGTTTATTATTTTATTTCATTATTTTTATAAAGATTTAATGTGTGGATCATCCAGTCAAAATTTTATATAGCATACGTGTTCTATGTTATTTTGTAATTGTATTTTAAAGTACTGTAAGTCAATTTTTCAAAATTTTTTTAAACATTTCAATATAATTTTTAGTTATTGTGTAAACGACCTATAGATACATGTTTGTATACTGTGTTTTCATATATTTAGGACCTAGACGTACTTTCGTATGTAAATATATTATATTTGGTCAATAAATGGTATGGTATTATTATTATTATTATTATTATTATTATTATTATTATTATTATTATTATTATTATTATTATTATTATTATTATTATTATTATTATTATTATTATTTTTTTTTTATGCAGCATCGATTACTAAGATCATTAGCTGCAGCCTCCATTTCCTAAATACGGTTAGTTATATGAACAGCTCTAAGGCAAGTTAGTGTTTTTAATATACTTTCTCTACTGAAAAGTTTGTTTAGAATTGTAGGTTCAACTCCACATAGTGATCGGTGGACTTGAAAATATTGGCAACTGAATATATGTTCCGGAAGAAGCCTATGGTTACAATGGGGACATCTGGGCCTAGGATTACCAACGAGAAGATGTGAATGAGTCAGGTGGGTATGTCCAATTCTCAATCTGCAAATTATTACCTGCTCGCGCCTTGTTAAATTTGTTGGGTATAACCATTTATTTATAGTTGGCTTAATAGTTTTAAGTTGGCCATTAGATTGAGACCATCTTTGTTGCTATATTTTTTGTACGATGTCTTTAATATTGATTTTTAAGTCACTATAAGGTATGGGTATACCGTTATCTACTGGACATTCCGTGGCTAATTTTGCAGCAGAGTCGGCTTTCTCATTCCCAGGAATTTGACAGTGTCCTGGAATCCATATTAATTCGCATATTTTGTTTATACTTGTTAGATACGTGTTTAATTCCAATATGCGTTGACATGTTATGTTCTTTGTAAATACATTACTTATCAAACTGATAGCACTAAGGGAGTCTGAGCACACAGTACATGATTGATAATTCGACATTGAAAAATACAAAAGAGCTTGCCAAATAGCGTATAGTTCAGCCGTGAAGACTGAACAGGAGTTATGGAGCGCCCATTGATATACACCACTATTCACGACTATAGCAGAACCAGTTCCATTATCAAATTTTGATCCGTCAGTATAAATAATGAGATTATTTTGTCGGGATTCTAATTCTGCATAAAAAAGTGCTCTATAAGTTGAAGGAGGGGTATTTTCTTTTTTCCAAGATGCTAATTTGGTGTTAATTTTTGGGACAGAGAAAGCCCATGGAGGCACCGTGGATATCTGTTCTGTCAAAATTGGGTCCTGTATTACAGAAAACTTTTTGCAGGCTTCAATGTTTCTCGCTCTTGCCGGACGCGTTGTGGATAGTCTTGTTCCAAATTCATTATTAGAACTGAAAAAGGTATAATTAATGTGAGATGGTATAGAGAGAATCTTTGAGGCATATATCATTATTTGGGAATCTCTCCTGAGGTCCGGAGGAAGAACACCGGCATCACATTGTACAGCCATTGTTGGACTAGTTCTGAATGCACCTGTTGCATATCTTAAAGCTGCTGCTTGAATTCTGTCTAGACGTATAAGCCTAGATCGCCTACAGGAGTTATAGACAACAGCTGCATAGTCTATTTTACCCTGAATGACTGATTGATAAAATTTCAAAAGCACTTCCCTGTCAGCCCCCCACTTTATGCTGGACATACATTTAATTATATTTAATGCCTTTTGACACTTTGCTTCAAGTTGGATTAGCTGCTCGTTCCAAAGAAGTTTCGAGTCAAATATTAGGCCGAGACATTTTATGCTGCTTCTGACATTAATACGAACGCCCTCCATATAGAGCTTGGGATCCTCATGTGTTCGTCTTAATCTACAGAAGTGAATGGATGTAGTTTTTTCTGTTGAAAATTTAAATCCCCTTTGCTTTACCTCTTTATTCAGGTGAATTATGTCCTCATTTAAACACCGATTGATAGTATCCATGGACTGATTCCGTAAAAATATTACCAGATCGTCAACATATAAAAATTTTTTCACATTGGTTTCATTTTTCTCCAATATAAAATTAATTGCAATTGCAAATAATGTTACACTTAAAACGGACCCTTGAGGGATTCCATTTTCCAGAGTTCTAATCGAAGATTGCGCAGTACCTACTCTCACAGTAAAAATCCTTTCTTCAAGAAAGTTCTGAAGTAGTATTGGGAGTTTTCCCTTTAGTCCCCACTTGTTGAGTTGCTTAAGGATAGAAAATCTCCAGACTCGGTCATAGGCTTTTTCTAGGTCAAAACTCACCGCAACAAGATGTTCCCGATTCAAAAAAGTTTTTTGAATTTCGTTCTCTAAGTACACTAGGGTGTCAATTGTAGAATGTTTGCTGCGGCAACCAGTTTGATTTTGAGAAAGAAGGTTGTTTGATTCCAACCACCAGGAGAGTCTTGTATTAATAATTTTTTCAAAAAGTTTTCCTAAACAGCTTGTTAAGGATATAGGTCGATAGCTGTTAGTGTCAGACGGAAGTTTATCGGGTTTTAAAAACGGGACAATAGTGGCCATCTTCCAGCTTTTTGGGAATGATCCTGGATTTAAGACACAATTGAATAGATTGAGAATGTATTGTAAATCCACTTCTGATAGGTTTTTTATCATGCCGTAGAGGATATCGTCATGACCAACTGCCGCCTCTTCACTATTTTCCATCGCGTGGTACAACTCATTAATTGTTATTGGGAAGTTGTAGGGTTCCCCATTCTGGGAAGTGAAGTCAAGTCTCATAGACTCTTGTCTAGCTTTGTATTCGGAGAATTCTTCTTCATATATGTATGACTTACTAGAGGATTCATAGTGATCGGCAAATTCTTCGCAAATTTGTTGTGGGTCCGTGACTACATCATTACCAGATTTTAATATTTGGGGAAACTCAAAAGTGTTTTTGCCAGTAATTATTTTTATTTTTCTCCAAATTTCCTGTAGACTTACCTGTGGGGTAATTGTTCCGACGTATTCCTGCCAGGAAGCTGTTTTAGATTGAATGATCAATCTCCTCGAATAAGCTCTAGCTCTTTTGAAGTTAATCAGATTTTCTAATGTGGGGTACCTTTTAAATTTTTTATAAAATGTCTTTCTCTGTTTAATAGCTACTTTGATGTTTTCATTCCACCATGGAACACATCTGCGTGATGTAGTCGGATTTGACCTGGGGATGCTTGATTTAGCTGCTTCCACTAATGACTTTGTAACAATATCAACGGCATCATCAACATTGTCAGGGAGACTGGGGATATTAACAGATTCTTTATATTTATTCCAGTCCGCTTTCTTTGTTAACCATCTTTCTTTCATTAGCTGTTTGTAGTCTTCACCCCGATTGTTCTTTGGGGATTGGATTTGTTGATTGTGACTTCGAAGCACTGCTACCGCTCCACAATAGATGAGAGTGTGAAGTTGTTCCAGCGCTTCGCAGCGCTTATTATTATTATTATTATTATTATTATTATTATTATTATTATTATTATTATTATTATTATTATTATTATTATTATTATTATTATTATTATTATTATTATTATTATTATTATTATTATTATTATTATTATTATTATTATTATTATTATTATTATTATTATTATTATTATTATTATTATTTCCAACTCAAGTGTACTCTTGCTCAGCTCTTGCTGGTAATGTTTACCTATCCCGAGCGTGTGTAAACGCAAATGGGATTAGGCACAGCAGTTACATATTTAAAAATTTACGGACAGTGTGACAAGTATTCAAAACTGCAGCCTTCTGCAGATCGATGTATGTGTTTTTGTGAAGACCTAGTTTGGTGAGGCTGTCTTGTAGAGTTTTGGGGATTAGTCCCGTAGATGAAACGATGACCGGCACCACCTCTACTTTCTCTGCATGCCACATCTGTCCTACCTCAATTGCAAGATCGGTGTATTTTGCAATTTTCTCGTTGTATTTGTCTAACATATTGTTGTTATTGGGTACAGCAACATCCACTAGAAGAACCGAGTTAGCTTTTTTATCCACAACTACAATATCAGGCCGGTTATTCGTCACCCGTCTATCGGTGATAATTGACCTATCGTAGTATAATCTAAAATCAGCATTCTCTAGAACTGCATGAGGATGGTACTTGTAATAAGGCGTGTAAGTGTTAACTAATCCAAATTTGTTGGCCAACTTCTGATGAATGATGTTGCACAGTTGGTTGTGCCTGCGTAGGTAATCAATGTTAGCTATGGCTGAACATCCCGACGTAATGTGTTGTATCGTCTCTGTTGTTTGTTGACACCTTCTGCACTTGTCCGACACGATGTTTGGATCTCTTATAACAAATTTCTTGAAATTTTTTGGTATTAATAACTTGGTCTTGGATCGCCATCATAAATCCTCCTGTTTCTGGAAACAATGTTCCATCAGAAAGCCACTTATTTGATGCTTCCTTGTCGATATATGGTTGATTGAGGTCGACCATGAAGCGCTTTCTGGGCCCACTCCGCCTGTTTGTCAGAGTCTGTAACGATTTCAAGTTTTTTATCAGGGTTTACAAGATCTAAGGGGGAATAGTTTTTATCTGCTTTCGCGACCAGCTCATGCAACTTAGATGTTTGAGCCTTGCCAATGAAGAACTTTTGGAGTTTAGATATTTGATTATAATGTAAATTAACTATGTCCGTTAAAGCTCTCCCTCCCTCTTTTCTTGGTAATGTGGTCCTAATAACTGATGATGTCGGGTGGTGACATTTGTGTTTGGTCATCATGGTTCGCGTTGTTCTTTGAATATCTTCCAGTTCTGTTTTTGTCCACTTCAGAATTCCAAATGAGTATGTCAGGATCGGTATGGCGTAGGTGTTAATTGCTTTGGCGAGATTTCCTGCGTTCAACTGGGATTTCAATAAAGCAGTTATCCTTTGAGTGAAGTGTCCTCGAATTTTGGTTTTTGCTTGCTTCTGGTCAAGTAGCTTAGCTTGCTGAAATCCTAGGTATTTGTAGGTTTCACCATTTTGCATGGCATTTATAATGTTCCCATTAGGAAGTAATACATCTCCGTTAACGATTTTACCCTTCTCGATATTTAAGGTTTTGCACTTGTCTAATCCAAATCCCATTTGTATATCACTGGAAAATGTTTCAGTAATATTAAGTAAATGTTGAATTTGACGCTGGTTTGATGCGTATATTTTGATGTCATCCATGTATTATTATTATTATTATTATTATTTCCAATTCAAGTGTACTCTTGCTCAGCTTTTGCTGGTAATGTTCACCTATCCCGAGCGTTTGTAAACGCAAATGGGATTAGGCACAGCAGTTACATATTAAGAAATTTACGGACAGTGTGACAAGTATTCAAAATTGCAGCCTTCTGCAGATCGATGTATGTGTTTTTGTGAAGACCTAGTTTGGTGAGGCTGTCTTGTAGAGTTTTGGGGATTAGTCCCGTAGATGAAACGATGACCGGCACCACCTCTACCCTCTCTGCATGCCACATCTGTCCTACCTCAATTGCAAGATCGGTGTATTTTGCAATTTTCTCGTTGTATTTGTCTAACATATTGTTGTTATTGGGTACAGCAACATCCACTAGAAGAACCGAGTTAGCTTTTTTATCCACAACTACAATATCAGGCCGGTTATTCGTCACCCGTCTATCGGTGATAATTGACCTATCGTAGTATAGTCTAAAATCAGCATTCTCTAGAACTGCATGAGGATGGTACTTGTAATAAGGCGTGTAAGTGTTAACTAATCCAAATTTGTTGGCCAACTTCTGATGAATGATGTTGCACAGTTGGTTGTGCCTGCGTAGGTAATCAATGTTAGCTATGGCTGAACATCCCGACGTAATGTGTTGTATCGTCTCTGTTGTTTGTTGACACCTTCTGCACTTGTCCGACACGATGTTTGGATCTCTGATAACAAATTTCTTGTAATTGTTGGTATTAATAACTTGGTCTTGGATCGCCATCATAAATCCTTCTGTTTCTGGAAACAATGTTCCATCAGAGAGCCACTTATTTGATGCTTCCTTGTCGATATATGGTTGATTGAGGTCGTGATGATGTCGACCATGAAGAGCTTTCTGGGCCCACTCCGCCTGTTTGTCAGAGTCTGTAACGATTTCAAGTTTATTATCAGGGTTTACAAGATCTAAGGGGGAATAGTTTTTATCTGCTTTCGCGACCAGCTCATGCAATTTAGATGTTTGAGCCTTGCCAATGAAGAACTGTTGGAGTTTAGATATTTGTTTGTAATGTAAATTAACTATGTCCGTTAGAGCTCTCCCTCCCTCTTTTCTTGGTAGGTTATTATTATTATTATTATTATTATTATTATTATTATTATTATTATTATTATTATTATTATTATTATTATTATTTCCAATTCAAGTGTACTCTTGCTCAGCTTTTGCTGGTAATGTTCACCTATCCCGAGCGTTTGTAAACGCAAATGGGATTAGGCACAGCAGTTACACATTTAGAAATTTACGGACAGTGTGACAAGTATTCAAAATTGCAGCCTTCTGCAGATCGATGTATGTGTTTTTGTGAAGACCTAGTTTGGTGAGGCTGTCTTGTAGAGTTTTGGGGATTAGTCCCGTAGATGAAACGATGACCGGCACCACCTCTACTTTCTCTGCGTGCCACATTTGTCCTACCTCAATTGCAAGATCGGTGTATTTTGCAATTTTCTCGTTGTATTTGTCTAACATATTGTTGTTATTGGGTACAGCAACATCAACTAGAAGAACCGAGTTAGCTTTTTTATCCACAACTACAATATCAGGCCGGTTATTCGTCACCCGTCTATCGGTGATAATTGACCTATCGTAGTATAGTCTAAAATCAGCATTCTCTAGAACTGCATGCGGATGGTAGTTGTAATAAGGCGTGTAGGTGTTAACTAATCCAAATTTGTTGGCCAACTTCTGATGAATGATGTTGCACAGTTGATTGTGTCTGCGTAGGTAATCAATGTTAGCTATGGCTGAACATCCCGACGTAATGTGTTGTATCGTCTCTGTTGTTTGTTGACACCTTCTGCACTTGTCCGACACGATATTTGGATCTCTTATAATAAATTTCTTGTAATTATTGGTATTAATTACTTGGTCTTGGATCGCCATCATAAATCCTTCTGTTTCTGGAAACAATGATCCATTAGAGAGCCACTTATTTGATGCTTCCTTGTCAATATATGGTTGATTTAGGTCGTGATGATGTCGACCATGGAGCGCTTTCTGGGCCCACTCTGCCTGTTTGTCAGAGTCTGTAACGATTTCAAGTTTATTATCAGGATTTACAAGATCTAAGGGGGAATAGCCTTTATCTGCTTTCGCGACCAGCTCATGCAGTTTGGATGTTTGAGCCTTGCCAATGAAGTATTTTTGGAGTTGAGATATTTGTTTGTAATGTAAATTAACTATGTCCGTTAGAGCTCTTCCTCCCTCTTTTCTTGGTAGTGTGGTCCTAATAACTGATGATGTCGGGTGGTGACATTTGTGTTTGGTCATCATGGTTCGCGTTGTTCTTTGAATATCTTCCAGTTCTGTTTTTGTCCACTTCAGAATTCCAAATGAGTATGTCAGGACCGGTATGGCGTAGGTGTTAATTGCTTTGGCAAGATTTCCTGCGTTCAACTGCGATTTCAATAAAGCAGTTATCCTTTGAGTGAACTGTCCTCGAATTTTGGTTTTCGCTTGCTTCTGGTCTAGTAGCTTAGCTTGCTGAAATCCTAGATATTTGTAGGTTTCACCATTTTGCATGGCATTTATAATGTTCCCATTAGGTAGTAACACATCTCCGTTAACGATTTTACCCTTCTCGATATTCAAGGTTTTGCACTTGTCTAATCCAAATCCCATTTGTATATCACTGGAAAATTTTTCAGTGATATTAAGTAAATGTTGAATTTGACGCTGGTTTGATGCGTATATTTTGATGTCATCCATGTATAAAAGGTGGGAAACAGTGCAGCTAGTGTTCCTGTTGGCTTTGATTTTAAAGCCGTAATCCGTATCGTTAAGTAGCTTGCAAAGTGGATTCATTGCCAAACAAAACCAAAGTGGACTCAGGGAGTCGCCCTGGAAGATCCCCCTACGGATAGAAATTTCATCAGTTACGAGGTATTGACCATTTATTTGTAAATGAAGGTTCGTTCGCCAGTGCTTCATCGATGATTCAAGAAAAGTAACAAGAATGGGGTGTACTTTGTAAATTTGCAAAACTTTAACAAGCCAGGAATGTGGAACGCTATCAAATGCTTTCCTATAATCTACGAAAGCCGTGCAGATGTTGCGCTGTTCCTTCTGCGCCTGTTTTAGTATTACCGAATCGATGATGAGTTGTTCTTTGCAGCCTTGATGATCTCGTCTGCACCCTTTCTGTTCTTCCGACAAGATGTTGTTATGATCCGCATGTCTGTAAATACGGTTAGTAATGCAAGACGTTAATATTTTATATATAGTTGGAAGGCATGTTATAGGTCTATACTGCGTAGGATCGTGAGTTTGATGCGTTTTGGGAAGCAAGTGGGTCGAACCCAGTGTCAGAAATGGTGGTGTATCTTCTGGATGCTGCAGAATATGTGTAAATGATCTTGCTATTGCTTCATGCAGACTGTCAAACTTCTTATACCAGAAGTTTTGGACATTGTCAACTCCTGGTGTCTTCCAACTACTGGTGCTCTTTATAGCTTCGGTTACCTCGCTTGTTGTCAAATTAACGAAAGGCATTGGTTCAATGTTTATTTGTTCCTCCTCAGTTCTTATCCAGTGAGCGTTGGATTTGTGTTCGATAGGGTTCGACCATAAGGAAGACCAGTACTCCGTTAGCTCATCTTTATTTGGAAGACTTTGGTTGTGATTGTTTACTGTACCGCTTAGTTGCCTGTAAAATAACTTCTGATTGTTATTGAATAAGTAGTTTTGTTGTTTCCTTTTCGTGCACTTGACATATCGTGACAAACGTTTGGATTTTGCCTTTAACTTTTGCCTGAGTAAATCCATATATTCACATACATGTTGTTTATGTTGTGGGTGACCTGTAAAAGTTTTGATTTTTCGATAGATCTTTCTCACTCTGTTTGTTAAGCGCCTAGACGGTTTCAAGTTGTTTTTAAACTCTGTTAGCTGCCCCAATTCCCTTCTGATGTCATCAATGGACTTTTCCAGCCGGCGTTGCCACCAAGGCTTGAGCTGTTTGTAGTCTTTGCCCCGATTGTTCTTTGGGGATTGGATTTGTTGATTGTGACTTCGAAGCACTGCTACCGCTCCACAATAGATGAGAGTGTGAAGTTGTTCCAGCGCTTCGCAGTCTTTAGCATGGTTCTGCAGTAGTAAGTTCACAGCTGCTAGTATGCTGTTAGTGCTCTTATTGGTTCGAAGCTTGGGTAGTTTTGGCCGATGTATTGGGTTGGTGCCATTAAATTCCGCTAGTGCTTTACAAAGTTCGGTATTATAGTCATTATCGGTGGTTTTGTCGCAATCATTGTTTATTTCCTCAACGCCATTGTGGTCTCCTTGTGCATTCTCCGATTTATGTTTATCCTGATCGGTAATTATGTCATTCTCTCCATCTTGAAGGTCAAGAAGGACTTCACCTCGAATTTGTTGCAACGTCGGACCGGGTAGTAGATTGTTTCTTACAATACTTCGACGTTGGTCAGCAATACGCTGTTCCGTGAGATGGTGAAATTCTGGAAAATGTTCAATGAATGCACGGTGGAGGGCGTATCTGTATGTCGTCATATCAGTTTCCATCTTGGTGATTTTAAAGTAGGAGCGCATAATGAATGAGTTTAGCTCGATAGTCCACTTCATGCGCTTCCTGGGCTTTCCGGCTTTTGTGGTCGTAGATGTGCCGACTTGCGTCACTCCAGAAACATCAGAAGCCGGTGGCGGAGGATCGATGTTGTTTTCCCCCTGAGTGTGGTTCGCAGTAGCCCTACTCGGTGCCACGCTGCGCCTACCGCTAACCGAGGAAGAAGATAAATCATTTTTCGAACAAGCCCTTCTAGCACCAACTTGAACGCGACAAGAGTTTAAGGTGTTGCAATGTCGATTCACCTGACGCTTCCTGAGATTTAAGGTCCCGGAATTTACAATCGAATTATTGCTCCCCCCAGAATCCGTGGAGCAGACAGCCGATGTACTAGGTACACTAGCAGTGTGGGATTCTGAGCATTTAGCTCTACCCACCTGGGGTAATCTTGTTTTACAATTCGACATCGTGATTGTCGCATTTTAGACCTACTGCCAGGTGCTGATTCAGCCGCTCCTTACATGGAGAACAGACGCTGTTGGAGTACCGCTCCTTACATGGAGACCGTCGTGTCCTGAAACTAACTGGTTTTGGTTCGCTCCGAGGTATTTAATTTCCTCGATACCTTCTATATCTAAAAGGCATTCCCCGATCCACCACCTGGGGAAGCGCCCGATAGGGGACCAGCACCCCCACGGGTTATTATTATTATTATTATTATTATTATTATTATTATTATTATTATTATTATTATTATAATTATTAATATTATTATTATTATTATTATTATTATTATTATTATTATTATTATTTTTTTTTTGTTATAGAGCATCGACTGCTTGGGTCATTAGCTCTTCTTATTGGGAGGAGGGAAAACTCATGTTCACCCGATCCAAGATCGAGTAGTGTTGGACTCCTTTATGGCCTACCAACCAAAAACCTCCTCCAACATTTAAGGCTGCACTTTTATAATCTTAGGTATAAGCTGTTCGCTTTCAGGAAATTCAGTAATTTAATTTGCTCTTCTGTAGTTGACGTGCATGAGTTAATATCTTTCGCGATCCCCATATCTAAACGGCTACGAGAAAGTAATAGACATTCAACTATTAGGTGTCTTATGGTGATTTGTCTTCCGCATTCACAGACAGGTGCGTTTCTACCGAGAAGTAAGTGTGAGCTGGTCAGGTTAGTATGCCCAATTTTAATCCGGGTAATTACTACTTTGTCCCTACGCTTTTGAAGTTTATATTCAGTTGGTTTGAGTTGTATGTTTGTTTGTATTTGTTTTAGGAAGTTGTTATTTACAGTCCATTCTTCTTGCCACTTGTCCATAATTTTTTCTTTTATATTCTTTTTCTGTTGTTCTAGGCCTTCATCGTAGCTTTGGTTTTCTCTTGTACTGATATTTAAGGACTCTAGTAAAAGTGATGTTCTTGTTGGATATGATAGGCTACTAACTCGCTGGGACTGAAAAGTTTTTTCTAGCGCAGATAGTATTTCATGCACTGGATGTGTGGGGTTGTTGAGAATTTTACAGTAGTAATTTGTCATTAAGTTTTGCCTTCTGTACCGAAGTGGTGTTACACCACCTTCACAGCATAATGAAAGGTAGGGACTGGTTCTGAATGCACCTAGTGCTAATCTTAAGGCAGTACTTTGAATATACTCCAGTACTTTCAAGTTGGATTCACTTGCCGAGCCGTAAATGATGGATCCGTAATCCATTTTTGATAATATGTACGTCTTGTAAAAATTTATCAGAACAGTGGTATCTGATCCCCAATTGATATTTGCTAGGGTCTTTAAGATATTCAGCCTCTTTTTACAGTTCACTGCAAGCTCTTTTATGTGGTCTTTCCAAAGAAGCTTTTTGTCAAAAATAAGACCAAGGAATTTGGTAGATGCTTCGATCTGGATATTATTTCCATACAAGTACAACTTGGGCTCAGGGTGATTTCTCTTTTGTTTGCAAAAGTGTATACAATGTGTTTTAGATACCGATATTTTGAAACCGTTGTTTTCTGAATACTCTACGATGGCATCTATACTATTCTGTAATGTGTTTACTATATCTTCCATTAGCGGTGAGGAGTAATATATCACCAAATCATCCACATACAGGCTTTTTTGTACTCTTCCAGAAACAACATTTGCCAAGCCGTTGATTGCTACCAAGAATAGAATTACACTCAAGTTTGCCCCTTGAGGTATTCCATTTTCCATATGATGTCTTCGTGATGTTTCCATTCCAACTCTAACGCTAAACTTCCTATTACTTAGGAAACTTCGAACAAATTTCGGCAAGTTACCGCGAAAACCCCATGTGTGTAATGTTATCAAAATCCCGTATCTCCATGTTGTATCATAGGCTTTTTCGATATCGAAGAATACTGCTACCGTATGTGATCTGTCTGCAAAACTTTTTTTTATGTAGTTCTCCATTAATACTAGTTGGTCGACAGTGGACCTTCCTTTGCGGAAGCCCATTTGATAATTTGATAATAGTTTCTCTTTTTCTAGATGTTGCAGTAGTCTTGAGCAAACCATTTTTTCTAGTATTTTACCCAGACAACATGTTAGCGAGATGGGACGATAGCTAGATGGAATTTTTGCATCTTTTCCGGGTTTTGGAATTGGTATTATTACGGCATTCTTCCATTGTGTTGGGTAAGTACCGTTTATATAAATATTGTTAAATAAATCAAGTATGAATATTTTTTTATTTGTAGGTAAGCGTCTGAGGAGTTCAAAAGGGATCTCATCACAACCTGGTGCTGAATTATGGGTGGCCAATATTGTTTCCTCAAGTTCCTCTAAGCTAAAGGGTTCATTATAAGGTATGGTTTCTTGTGTTTCGAAGTTTATCGGTATGCTTTCCTGAATGGTTTTAAGTTGTATAAAGTTTGGGTTATAATTATTGGTAGCACATACTGTCGCAAATGATTTGGCAAGTTCTTCTGCTATATTATTTTCGCCCGTTATTTCTCTACCATTTATAATTAATAAGGGGGAGGTCACATTGAAGCTGTATCCTTTAATTTTTCTAATTTTTTCCCAAATTTCTTTTGTTGGGGTATTTAAGTCGATAGTTCCCACATAATCTTGCCACGATTCTCTTTTGCTTTTCACCAAAAGAAAACGGGCTTTAGCTCTGAGTCTTTTGAAGTTAATCATGTTTTCGTTGCTGGGGTTTCTCTTAAATAAATTGAAAGCTCTTTTTTTACTTTTAATGGCCTCTTCCAGTTCTGGGTTCCACCAGGGTACTCTTCTTTTCTTTACTTTTTCGCTTGCTTTAGGGATTCATAAAGTAGCAGCATTTTGAATGGCCTTGGTTAATTCGTCTACCTGCTCCGTGATTGATACTCCTGATATGTTGTGAGAATCTAAAGTATTTCCATAAAGTGTCCAGTCAGCTTTATCAAAAATATATTTTTGTCTACGCCTTTTGTTTATGCTTCTATCTACTATTTCAATGAACAGAGGAATGTGATCTGAATTCCATTCCTCATTGACGAACCAGTTGAATTTGTGTGCGATTTGTGCTGACGCAATGGTTAGATCGATTGATGTCATATTGTTAGATCTAAGATTCAAGTATGTTCCTTCTCCTGTGTTCAAAATGACCAGGTCACGTTCGTTTATTATATCCTCAATGATTCTGCCTCCTGGACATGTTCTCGTTGAACCCCATAGCTCATTATGTGAATTAAAATCACCCAACAGAAGAAACGGTTCCGGTAATTGTCTAACACAATTCCGTAACTCTGACGGTGTCCAATTTACATCAGGAAGATATATATTACAAATAGTCATTTTGAAGGGGAAAAGTATTGATATTGCAACAGCTTGAAGGTTTGTGTTTAAAGGAATGGTAGTAAATGGTATGTGTTCTTTAACAAACGTTATTACACCGCCTCTAGCACGTCTATCGTGTATGACGTCTGACCTGGCATATTTATAGCCTCTTAAATTAAAATGTTCTCCTTGTTTCAGGTGTGATTCCTGTATGCAGATAAGAAAAGGTGTTTTACTGAGTATCAAGCTCTTCAATTCAGGGTAGTGCGTTTTACAACCGTTGCAGTTCCATTGTAGTATATTTTCGTTTAGGGCCATGTAATATTAAGTTAATGTTATGGACAAAAAGAGATGAAGAGCTATATAAGTGTATAATTAAATATAATAAAATATATATGAATGTATATGGTAGTAAATATAGTATAGGTGTAAATGAGAATGTAAATCAATTTGTAGAAACAAATAAAAAAAACTGTATACGTGTATGTGTAGTTGAAATAAACATATATATAAAATTATAATCTATGTGAATTACAGTTTCACATTTTAGAGGGCATCCTTTGAATGGGTTTCCAAGGGTAACCTAGCCGGCTCGACATGTATAGCTGGATCTGATTCCATCGATGCCTCCATGCTGTTTTTTCTGGGTTTGCCTTTTGGCCACCCTCTTTTTCTCTTTTTCGAACCTTTTGACGAGGTTTCACTTAGCAGGGATTCAGCTTCCGAAGTATCAGTTATCTGTGTAGATGCTTTGAATCCTTTAGAGGTTGATTGCTTATCTGATAAGTCGCAGGATCGTGTATGAGGATGGGTCATAGATGGGCATGGGAAGTTATATTGAGGCCCAAGATTTGGCAAATTTGTATTCGATGAGAACGACTGGCTTAAAGCCTTAACAATCTGTGGAACAAGCGCTTTAGCAAGTTCATCAGTATTAATATTAGTAGTCACAGTAGGTTTCGTCATACTGGCTTGTGCATATGAAAGATTCTGCTTTGGAGTATTTACTGTAACTTTTTTCTTTGCTTCGAAGTATGATATGTTGTCTCTCACTTTTAATTCTTGGATTGCTACCTCTCTTTTATATACTGGACAATCTCTCGATCTCGCAGAGTGAGATCCATTACAGTTTACGCATTTAAGTGGGGGTTCACAAGGATTACCAGTATGTAATGGCTTTCCACAAATACACACTTGTTCGTTCTCACAGTTCATAGCAGTATGGCCAAAAAGTTGGCATCTAAAACATCTTAAAGGTGCTGGAATAAACGGGCGTACTTTCAAATTGTAATAGGCTACTTTAATGTCTTTTGGTAGCTTTGGCGTGTTAAATGTTAAAATATGATTGGGTGTGTCTACAAGTGTCCCTTCTCTTTTACTTTTCAATCTTCTTACTCCAATAATTCCCTGATCTTTCAATTCTTCTAAAATTACTTCCTCTGAACAGTTCAGAAGGTCCCTGCATGAAATTACTCCTCTAGATTGGTTGAATCTAGGGTGTGGAATTACTTCTACTTCATTATTCAGGAGGTGTGTAAGTTTCGATATCTCACGTGATTGTGCTGCTGATGTGGTTTCAATAAGCAAACCTTCTCTAATTTTTCTCAAATTTCTCACTTGGCCAACTCTACTATATATAGCTCTATTAAGTTCAAAAGGATTAGACTTCGAAAAGTCTCCTTCTTTCCTCTTAACGATCAGGAACCGCGGCGGTAGTGTCGTCTCCTGACTCGTGTTATTGCTGCCTCTATTATTTGAGGGAGGCACCTCATTTGAATTTTTGTTGATGGAACTCATTTAGATCCCACGAGAATGGAAGAAAATGGTCGACCATGGCAGTGCTCCATACCACGGCAAGACTATGTACTTACGAGGGTCGTCAGGTACTCGCAGCTACCGTTTGTAACTCATTTCGTAGAGCCATTCACCCATCGGCACGGTTCGGGTAACACCTTGGGTTACGGATTTTTCCGGGTTTACTCCCGTTGTCCTTTTAGTCGCCTCTTACGACAGGCAGGACTTACCATGGGGTTATTCTAACCCGACCCCACACGGGTTTATTATTATTATTATTATTATTATTATTATTATTATTATTATTATTATTATTATTATTATTATTATTATTATTATTATTATTATTATTATTATTATTATTATTATTATTATTATTATTATTATTATTATTATTATTATTATTATTATTATTATTATTATTATTATTATTTTTTTTTTTTTTTGTAGAGAGGCATCGACTACGAGGTCATTAGCCTTTTATATAAATTTTTAATATTTCTGGGTACGTTAAATTCTGTTAAAAATATCTATTATCTTTAAATACGTGATGACTTTTTTAATATTACTTTCGGTTGTTAGACAAAGTCTAATATCATTCGGAAGCATTATTTGTTGTCGCTGATTAAGATATTTTGGGCAGTCTAGCAGTATATGATCAATTGTTAGAATTGTATTGCATATTTCGCATCTAGGCGGATTTTGTCTAATCAGCATAAAGGAGGATGTAAGATGTGTGTGACCAATCCTAATTCTTGTTAATTTGACCTGTTCTCTTCTTTTCAAATGTAATTTAGGTACCCAAGGCTTAACAGAGGTTTTTAACCTACCTAGCTTGGACGCATGTTGACTTCATTGATTCTGCCATGTTGATAATAATATTTGCTTAATGTGCAGCTTGTAGTCATCTGACCTTATTGGAATATCTTCATGTTGCTCACTGAGAGCTCTTTTAGCAGCCAGGTCAGCACGTTCATTACCAACGATACCAATATGACTTGGTATCCATAGAAATATAACTTTCTTTCCAACAGATTCCAAGTGGAATAAGATATTATGAATGTTTTTAATGAGCGGGTCAGGATTAAAGTTATTTTCTACGGCCTGAAGTGAGCTAAGTGAATCAGTACATATGATACTAGTAGCATGGTTTTCACTAGCTATGAATTTTAAGGATTGCCAGATGGCGTATAGCTCTCAGTGAACACTGAAGCTGCTCCTGGTAATGTCCAAGATCGTGTTATACAGACAGTGTAAAAAGCACTTCCGGCACTATTCACATTTTTAGAACCATCAGTGTAAATTACTCTACTATTTGGGTATAAATTTATAATAGATAGATATTCTTGTTCGATTTGATTGGTTGGATGGTGATGTTTATTATATTTCGAACACTCAAAATGGATTTTTGGTTCACTCATGAGCCATGGGGAAACCTCATATTCTTGAAAAGAGTAGAACTGGGGGCAAGATGTATTTAATTTTTCTATCAGTTCTTTAAATCTAATTCTTACTGGTCTTGTTATTGTTGTCCGCGTTTCAAACACTGCATTTTCTTGGTTGATCAGAATTTGATGAATGGGGTGTTTGGGTAGAGCCAACATTTTAATACAGTAATTGGAAATTAGCTGCTCTCTTCTATACTGTAGAGGGGGAATAGATGCTTCGCAACAAAGTGATAGCGTCGGACTTGTCCGAAAAGCACCAAGTGCGACAAGCAATGCTGTTCTTTGAATTGTATCAAGTGGTTTTAGTGTTGATGGTTTGGCCGAGGCGTATAAAATACTTCCATAATCAATCCGAGGTAAAATAAATGCTTTGTAGAACCTTAGTAATACCTGTTGATCACATCCCCACCTTATACTTGATATTGATTTCAAAATATTCAAGTATTTCTTACAGTTGTCTGTTAGTTCATTGATATGTAGCTTCCAGTTAAGTTTGCTATCCATGATAACCCCTAAGATTCGTGCTGATGACTTCATTTCTATATTGGTACCTTCCAAAGTCAGTATGGGATCGTGGTGAATGGATCTTAACCTGCAGAAGTGTACACAATATGTTTTTGTTTTTGAAAAAGAGAAGCCTATTTCTTTTGCAGCACTGTTAATTTTATTTATATTTCTTTGTAGGATTTCTTCAATATTTTCGATATCATGCGACTGGTAGTAAATAACTAAATCATCAACATATATGCTTCTTCCAACATTCTCTTCGACTACCTTTATAAGCTCGTTAACTGCTATAGCGAATAGAATCACACTTAGAGTTGATCCTTGGGGGATACCATTTTTTAAAGACCGGATATCGGATAACGTTTGTTGGACTCTGACTCTGAAGGTTCTTTCTTCTAAGAAATTTTTGATGAAAAATGGTAAATGACCTTTGAAGTTCCATTTTTCAAGTAACTTGAGGATACCTAATCGCCACGTTTGATCAAATGCTTTTTCGATATCAAAAAACACTGCAACTAGGTGACATCTATCCGCAAAGGAGTTTTGAACAGCGTTTTCAAGTAAAACAAGCTGGTCGTTTGTAGAATGGTGTTTACGAAACCCCATTTGATAATCACTCAATAAGTTTCTTTTCTCTAGTTCCCACATTAGCCTTATGCTAACCATTTTTCCCAGTAGTTTACCCATGCAACAAGTAAGCGAGATGGGACGATAACTAGATGCAGACTCAAGATTTTTTCCTGCTTTTGGTATTGGTATAATGGTTGCTTCCTTCCATTGTGTCGGGTAGGTATGATTTTGCCAAATATTGTTAAATATTCTAATCAAGTAATTTTTTTGTTTTTCAGGTAGGCACTCGATGAATTGATAAATAATTTGGTCATTTCCTGGGGCTGACGGTTTTGCTTCTTTTATTACATTTTCCAATTCTTCTAATTTGAAAGGAATATTATATTCAAAATATTGATCAGTGTTAAAGCTAAGTAAATGTTGGGTATGGTCATTTATATTAGTTTCTGCACTTATTTGTTAAAAATAATTTGCAAGTTCATTTGATATGTCTTGGAGATTGGTGATTTTTGTATCATGGACTATCAGTTGAGGGGAAGGTAAGTTAAAAGTTCTTCCAATTATGCTACGAATTTTTTGCCATATTTCTTTATACGACGTATTGGTATTTATCGAATTAATGTAATCTTGCCAAGTTTTCTTTTTTGATTTCACAATCAGGTAACGAGCTCTAGCTAATTGTTTAAATTTAATTAACGTTTCTCTTGTCATAGTTCTGTTGAATAAGTTGAAGGCTCTCTTTTTCTTTTTGACAGCTTCTGCGATTTCCTGATTCCACCATGGTACTTTTTTAACTTTGGATGAACTTTTTGTCATTGGAACTGAAATGGTTGCAGCATTAATTATAGCATCATTAAACTGTTTCAGGAGCAAGTTTATATTATTTATATTTTCTGGGATGAAAGACTCGAGAAGCTCGCGATAGAGAGACCAATTTGCTTTGTTTGGTACCCATCTTTTAGGTATGTTTTCATATTTTATTCTATCTGCAAATTCAATAATGATAGGGAGATGATCAGTGTTATGTTCATCTAAAACACTCCATTTAATATTTGGTTCCAATATAGGTGAGCATATTGTAAGGTCCAATTGGGATAAAGTATTTGATCGACTATTTATGTAGGTACCTTCACCAGTATTCAGGATATTAAGATTAAAGTCTTCGAGTATATCTTCTATAGCTTTTCCTCTGAGATCAGTATGTGATGAACCCCATAAGGTATTATGCGAATTAAAGTCTCCTAGAATAAGAAAAGGGGTGGGAAGTTGCCTAACAAGATCTTGTAGGTCTTCTGGTCTCCAATGGATATCGGGGAGGTATGTATTACAGATAGTCATTTTAATTGGATAATTCAATTCAATTGCTATTGCTTGCAAGTTGGTGTTTAGTTGTATTTCTTTCATTGTAATATTATTTTTTATATATATAGATACTCCACCATGAGCTCTTCTTCCAGCATTAACACTTAGACTGACAGAGTTATAAGTTCTTATAGAGAAATTTTCATTTGGTTTTAGATGTGTTTCTTGTATGCAGATACAGAATGGTTCATATTTGACAAGAATTTCTTTAAGCTCTACGTAATGATGCTTTAGGCCATTACAATTCCATTGTAATAATGTTTCCAGATTAGCCATTGTTAGTATGTGAGTAATTTAGATGGATATAGCAGTATTGATGAACTTATGTATAACGTAGTAGCGTAAGAGAGTAAATAAATTTTATAAATAAATTGTGAGTAAATAAAAATTAAAGCTTATGAATGTATATAATTAAAAATGTATATAAAATATCACAGTTCGTTTAATGAATCATTGCAATCCTGAGTATTAGCAATGCTTACACTAGGATTGCTAATTTTTCGTGGTTTGCCACGGGGCCATCCTCTTTTTGATTTTTTTTTATCGAATCCGTTTGCGAGGTATTAGCCTCGCTTGTTATGGATTCTATTTCAGAACTATCTGATCTGTTTCTCTTAGGTCTAGTAAAACGGGTAGGAGTTACCTCTTTTGTGCAGTGATAGCCAGAGGATATTGAGGGAATATTTTGCGAATTCAATTCTCGATTGATTGTCTTGGTGATAATTTCTTCCAAACGTGGAAGAATTTGATTAATAACTTCACTACTATTAAAAACTGGAGTTTTCGCTGATGATGCGTAAGAAAGATTTTTCGTGGGTGTGGATATTAATATTTTCCTTTTTGCTTCCCCGTATGAAATTTTTTCAGAGATTTTCAGTTTAATAATTGCCGATTCATTTTTAAATTTTGCACAATCTTTACTATTTGCTGCATGCGAGCCTTCACAATTAATGCATTTGACAGGCTTCTCACATTCTGTAGGTTCATGTGGAGGTAGTCCACAGGAACATAACTTTTCATTCTTGCAGTTGTTTGCGACATGTCCAAATTTTTGGCAATTGAAGCATCTGGTGGGGGGTGGGAAGTAAGGTCTAATCTTTAGGTTGTAGTACGCTATTTTCACTTCATCAGGCAATTTAGAAGTGTTAAATGTAAGAACGTGATTGGCTGAATCGACAACCTGATTATCAACTTTGCGCTTTAGTCTTCTTACTTCAATCACGCCTTCGTTCTTTAGATTTTCTTTTATTTCTTCTACTGAACAATTCAAGAGGTCTCTACAAAATACAATTCCTTTAGATATATTCAAGGTGGTATGTGGCACAACTTCTACATCATAGTCGGCAAACTTTTTCACTTGCAAAAGTCGATTTGACTGTAGATTTGATTTAGTATTTACTAACAAACCATCCTTAATTTTTCTCACATTTATAACTTCACCTATCAATCCATAAATAACATTTGAGATGACAAATGGGCTAACCAAATCAAAGTTCTCACCATTATCACCTTTCCTTTTAACAACCAAGAACCGAGGCAATTCCGTCGTCTCTCGGGTTGCTGTGGGTTTTTTTGGTGACCCATCAACACCTTTAGTTGGTTTGTGTGATTTTTGCATATAAATCCCACGAGAATGGAAGAAATAATCAGTCAACTGCAGCAGTGCTCCATACTACAGCAAGGTCTTTTCTACAACTAGATTCGACCAGGTATCCAGAGGGCATCGTTTTCGACCGAACTACGTATGGCCATTCATTTCTCAGCACGATGGCTTCCACTTTAAATTACGGATTTTTATGCGTGTGACGGACGAGGTTTACTCCTCGGAGGGATTTACAAGGGGATTTTAGGGTGAAAGGTATATAAAAGGTATTTATGGAAAGAAAGGAAGGCTGGTAAGGGACAGCGGACTGCTGGCTAGGGTACCTCGGGAACGCTTTCCCGTATTTAGAAAGACACTTCAAAAACGTAAAATTTCCGAAGTAGCCCTCTAAACCCCCTGAGGGGTATTATTATTATTATTTCCAACTCAAGTGTACTCTTGCTCAGCTCTTGCTGGTAATGTTCACCTATCCCGAGCGTGTGTAAACGCAAATGGGATTAGGCACAGCAGTTACATATTTAGAAATTTACGGACAGTGTGACAAGTATTCAAAATTGCAGCCTTCTGCAGATCGATGTATGTGTTTTTGTGAAGACCTAGTTTGGTGAGGCTGTCTTGTAGAGTTTTGGGGATTAGTCCCGTAGATGAAACGATGACTGGCACCACCTCTACTTTCTCTGCCTGCCACATCTGTCCCACCTCAATTGCAAGATCGGTGTATTTTGCAATTTTCTCGTTGTATTTGTCTAACATATTGTTGTTATTGGGTACAGCAACATCCACTAGAAGAACCGAGTTAGCTTTTTTATCCACAACTACAATATCAGGCCGGTTATTCGTCACCCGTCTATCGGTGATAATTGACCTATCGTAGTATAGTCTAAAATCAGCATTCTCTAGAACTGCATGTGGATGGTACTTGTAATAAGGCGTGTAGGTGTTAACTAATCCAAATTTGTTGGCCAACTTCTGATGAATTATGTTGCACAGTTGGTTGTGCCTGCGTAGGTAATCAATGTTAGCTATGGCTGAACATCCCGACGTAATGTGTTGTATCGTCTCTGTTGTTTGTTGACACCTTCTGCACTTGTCCGACACGATGTTTGGATCTTTTATAACAAATTTCTTGTAATTATTGGTATTAATTACTTGGTCTTGGATCGCCATCATAAATCCTTCTGTTTCTGGAAACAATGTTCCATCAGAGAGCCACTTATTTGATGCTTCCTTGTCGATATATGGTTGATTGAGGTCGTGATGATGTCGACCATGGAGCGCTTTCTGGGCCCACTCTGCCTGTTTGTCAGAGTCTGTAACGATTTCAAGTTTATTATCAGGGCTTACAAGATCTAAGGGGGAATAGTTTTTATCTGCTTTCGCGACCAACTCATGCAATTTAGATGTTTGAGCCTTGCCAATGAAGAATTTTTGGAGTTGGGATATTTGCTTGTAATGTAAATTTACTATGTCCGTTAGAGCTCTCCCTCCCTCTTTTCTGGGTAGTGTGGTCCTAATAACTGATGATGTCGGGTGGTGACATTTGTGTTTGGTCATCATGGTTCGCGTTGTTCTTTGAATATCTTCCAGTTCTGTTTTTGTCCACTTCAGAATTCCAAATGAGTATGTCAGGATCGGTATGGCGTAGGTGTTAATTGCTTTGGCAAGATTTCCTGCGTTCAACTGGGATTTCAATAAAGCAGATATCCTTTGAGTGAACTGTCCTCGAATTTTGGTTTTTGCTTGCTTCTGGTCAAGTAGCTTAGCTTGCTGGAATCCTAGATATTTGTAGGTTTCACCATTTTGCATGGCATTTATAATGTTCCCATTAGGTAGTAATACATCTCCGTTAACGATTTTACCCTTCTCGATATTTAAGGTTTTGCACTTGTCTAATCCAAATCCCATTTGTATATCGCTGGAAAATTTTTCAGTAATATTAAGTAAATGTTGAATTTGACGCTGGTTTGATGCGTATATTTTGATGTCATCCATGTATAAGAGGTGGGAAACAGTGCAGCTAGTGTTTCTGTTGGCCTTGATTCTAAAGCCGTAATCCGTATCGTTAAGTAGATTGGAGAGTGGATTCATTGCCAAACAAAACCAAAGTGGACTCAGGGAGTCGCCGTGGAAGATCCCCCTACGGATAGAAATTTCACCAGTTTCGAGGTATTGACCATTTATTTGTAAATGAAGGTTCGTTCGCCAGTGCTTCATCGATGATTCAAGAAAAGTAACAAGAGTGGGGTGTACTTTGTAAATTTGCAAAACTTTAACAAGCCAGGAATGTGGAACGCTATCAAATGCTTTCCTATAATCAACGAAAGCCGTGTAGATGTTGCGCTGTTCCTTCTGCGCCTGTTTTAGTATTACCGAATCGATGATGAGTTGCTCTTTGCAGCCTTGGTGATCTCGTCTGCACCCTTTTTGTTCTTCCGACAAGATGTTGTTTTGATCGGCATGTCTGTAAATACGGTTAGTAATGCAAGACGTTAATATTTTATATATAGTTGGAAGGCATGTTATAGGTCTATACTGCGTAGGATCGTGAGTTTGATGCGTTTTGGGAAGCAAGTGGGTCGAACCCAGTGTCAGAAACGGTTGTTGTATATTCGGCTTACAATTGCCATTTTTATCTCAGATTTTTAATATTATTATTTTTATCCAAGGCAGCTGGCGTCAGACGTTTTTTGACATTCGGTGGTTTTTTTGAGTTGTTGTAATTAATTAAAAAAATCCTTCGAAGTGCGTTGAATAACCTCGAAGCAGTGCAGATGCACACGTGTTCCATTACGTTTTGTACACACGTTCATGTTTGATTAAAAGATATTTCTTTCTCTGAACTTGTACTATTTTACTTACGAACCGTGATCTCAACGTAAAGTAATTCGTTTGACATCCTCACGTAACATTGTGGCGACCGTGACAGGACTAGTTTGGAGAAGAAGTCTTTTTCTTGTGGTAAATAACGTGGTTGTATAGTGATTTCGTAGTTTTTCGATACAAACTCATTCTCGACGCGATAAGTGGTATTCACCGGGTGGACATTAATCGTGTAGTCGGTACCTAGAGTTTTGTGAAAATGTCTACGGATAAAAAACGTCGAATGGTGCTTCGCGGACTTTTTACAAAAAAGGCTAACCTTTTAGACGATTTGTTGGCTGTGCCGGGCGACGATCGTGACATGCAACAAATTGACATTGAATGGGAATTAATACAAGAAAAGTTTTCCGATCTGTCTGTTGTGGAAGGTAACATTTTTGAAGCGCTGGTTGAGGAGGCTACGGAGGCCGAGTTGACCAAAGAAATGGAGGACTTCGATTGCTATCGCAAGCGTCTTGCAGAATTAAAGCGTAAGTGTTTGGTGACGGGTCCAGGGTCAGTTATATCGGCTTCTATGTCTGCTAGTCCTAGAGGTAAGCGAAAATTCAAATTACCTGTTGTAGAATTGAAAAAGTTTAATGGCGACTTGAAACAGTGGTTACCGTTTTGGTCACAATTTAGAAAAATACACGATGATCCAGATATTGATTTAGATGACAAGATCGGGTATTTAACACAAGCCACTGTTCCAGGTAGTAAAGCCCGTCAAATAGTTGAAAGTTTCCCCGCGGTAGCAGACAATTACAGTAAAATTATAAAAAGTTTGCAATCGAGATTTGGCAGGGAAGACTTACAAATCGAAGTTTATGTGAGAGAGTTGTTGAGACTCGTTTTAAATAAGACCTCAAACTCTCAGTCGAATATTTCAGTACTGTATGATAACATCGAAAGTCAATTACGTTCTTTGGAGACTTTCGGTATTACGTCTGAAAAATATGCCGCTATTTTATACCCTCTTATAGAATCTTGTTTGCCAGAAGATATGATTAGACTTTGGCATAGATCTTCGGAATTTTTGCGACCTTTACACGAAGATTCACATGAAGCTTCTGAAGATTTTTCGTTAGAAATACGTTTACGAAGTTTGATGAAGTTTTTACAAAACGAGGTTGAACACGAACAGAAGGTGAGCTTAGCAACCGAGGGATTCGGCCTAAATGTTTCTAGCACTAGCGTGGTAAGCAATGAGCGGCGGGAAGAGAAAAATAAATATAACAATGTTCGCAAAATCGCGTCAGCTGATCCGAAATCAGCAACAGCGGCGGGTCTGATTAATTGCGAGGTTGCCAAGTGTATTTTTTGTAATGGGCAGCATGACAATGCTAATTGTTTTAAGGCACAAAACTTGAGTTTAGAACGGAAAAGAAATTTGTTATCAGAGAAAAATGCCTGCTTTAAATGTTTAAGAACAGGACATAACGCGCGAAGGTGTAAACTCCGTTTAAGATGCGTCATTTGTGGTAAATCTCACGTCATCCTAGTTTGTCCAGAGTTGCCATCTCATAAAAGCAGCCCTGATCGCGAGGAAAAGGTTAAAGAGACTGATAGTGCTCTCGCGAATCTGACTAATACGCACGTGTTCTTACAAACTCTACGCATATCTGTTAAAGGTGTGAACGGTATCAAGAAAGTTAGGGCGCTCATGGATACGGGATCGCAACGGAGTTATATTTTACAAAATACGGCTCGGACGATGGGTTTGGACGCGAAACGGACAGAAAAAATAGTTCATGCTTTATTCGGCGGTAGTAACACTTCCGAGCAAGTGCATCAGGTTTACGAAATAGCAGTGGGCGACGGTGTTCACTCCTGTCATTTTGATGCACTCGATCAACCCGTTATATGTAATGACATTTCGCCTATTTTTAAAGGTCCTTGGTTAGACGAATTAAAATACTTGAATATATCCCTTAGTGATGTAGGGGATCCAGCACCAATAGAACTTTTACTCGGCGCGGACGTCATAGGGAAGTTGTATACAGGGCAAAAATATCAACTTCCGTGTGGTCTTGTAGCTGTGGAGACAACTTTAGGTTGGACGTTGATGGGAAAGGTTCCCTTTTGTTCGTCTGAGGTCAATACGTCTATGTTAGTTTTTTCTTTATTTGTGAAAGATCGTACTGTTTCGAATTTATGGGACTTGGATGTTATTGGTATAACCGATCCTATAGAAAAGGGTACAAAACAGGAGATCGTGGAGGAAACCAGAGCATATTTTGATCAAACCACTCGACTTGACGACAATAATAGATACGAGGTTAGGTTGCCCTGGCTCGCGAATCATCCCCCTATCTCCAATAATTATGCTGTTGCTAAACAGAGGCTAGGTCGCACTATAGCCAAGTTGCAAGCTTCTGAGAGGTATGAATCCTACAATTCAGTTTTTCAAGAGTGGCTTTCTGAGGATATAATTGAGGTGGTGCCAGAGTCTGACGATAATAAGGTGGTCTACTATCTCCCCCATAGGCCAGTTATTAAAGACAGTAGTGAGACGACCAAAATTAGGCCTGTCTTTGATGCTTCATCACACGAGAAAAATTGTCCGTCTTTGAATCAGTGTTTAGAAATAGGCCCTAATATGATAGAATTGATTCCTGATGTGTTACTCCGTTTTAGACAACAGAGAATTGCCGTCGTCTCAGATATTCGCAAGGCTTTCTTACAAATTAGTGTTGCTTCTGTAGATAGGGATTTTCTAAGATTTCTATGGATAGGTAAGGAGGGCCAAACAATAATTTATCGCCATAAAAGAGTCGTCTTTGGAGTAAGCAGTAGTCCTTTTCTTCTTGGAGCTACTATCGATTTTCATTTAAAACAGGCCAAGGAAAAATGTTGTCACCCAGATTCTTTAGATGTCATCGAAAAGTTGTCGAATAGTTTTTATGTTGATAATTGCATAACTAGTGTTCCTGATCAAGTGACTTTGCGAAAATTCGTGTCCGAAGCAACCCAATTGATGGGGAATGCCCAGATGGATTTAAGAGGGTGGGAGTCTTCGGGCAACAGCCACACTACTATTCCCGTCCTAGGTCTTCTTTGGGACACTAAAAGAGACTGTCTGTCTATCAATACGGAATCTTTAAATGGGATTACGAAAATTAAAAATGAAGTTGTGACGAAACGATTGATACTTTCTTTGGCCCAACGCCTGTTCGATGTTATTGGTTTTACATCTCCCGTGTCTCTAATACCCAAGTTGTTGATTCAGGGTCTTTGGGAGAAGCGCCAAGGGTGGGACGTTCCAGTGACTGATGACATTGCTAAAGTCTTTTACAAGTGGGTGGAGGAGCTTCAACAGCTGTCAAAAATTAGCATTCGAAGGTGGATACAAGCAGGCCCTAATGAGGCTGAATGTTGGAGTTTACATACCTTTTCGGACGCTAGTAAAAAGGCCTATGCTGCCGCGGTATTTCTAAGGGTTGAAATCAACTCAGTTGTTAGCGTTCATTTGATCGCCGCCAGAGCCCGGGTAGCTCCATTAAAAAAGGCTTCTATCCCACGTCTTGAACTCCTGGCCGCTACAATTGCCGCACGTCTGTATTCTTCTATAAAGAAAGAATTTCCTCAAAATCTGAATTCATATTTTTGGAGTGACTCAACCTCTGTGTTATCCTGGATTCGACGTTCTGAAGAGTGGTCGGTGTTTGTGTCTAATCGAGTACGGGAAACTCGCCAATTAACTAATGCTGATCAGTGGTTCCATGTTCCGGGTACGCAGAATCCCGCCGATTTACCCTCTAGAGGTTGTTCCAGCAAACAGTTAGTTGAATCCAAATGGTGGGAGGGACCAAAGTGGTTGTTAAATACTGACACATGGCCTCAACAAGAGATACAATTTAATGAGGAGGAAGCCAATAAAGAGAGAAGAAAACGAATAGTCTGTGCTCTGCTGAATAACACATCTGATAATTGGCGTTTTTATTATTTTTCAAAGTACGAAAAACTTGTTAGGATGATGGCTTGGATTTTCCGTTTTGTACACAATGCGCGTTGCTTTCGAACGGAATTGGACCGTCGTCACGGGGAACTAACTGCGGAGGAGGTCGATGAGGCCGAGATATTTGTACTCCGGGTAGTACAAAGTGAATCGTTTGACGTAAACTCTAAACAAATTTCTTCGCTAAACCCGTTTCATGACAAATCTGGACTTATTCGTATTAAAACGCGCATCGCGGAAAGGCCGGATAGTATGAACTTTCGTATGCCTGCAGTATTGCCCGGTGATCATAACGTGGTTCGCAAAATTATTTTTGACCTTCATCGAAGATCGTGTCATGTCGGTATACAAGGACTTTTAAGTTTACTGCGCGAAAAATATTGGATTCTTGGCGGCAGGCGCGTAGTACGGTCGGTCCTATCTCAGTGCACGGTATGCAAAAGACAAAATTCTAAACCTCTCGTCGTCAGCACCCCTTCTCTGCCTCTTGATCGAGTTCGCGACGCGAAAGTGTTCGAAGTTATCGGCGTGGACTTAGCGGGACCTCTATTTTTGAGGGACGGTGAGAAGGCTTGGGTTTGCCTTTTTACGTGCGCAGTTTACCGCGCTGTCCATTTAGAACTGATTACTTCCTTGACCACGAATTGTTTCGTTCAAGGTTTTCGTCGTTTTATCGCGAGACGTGGTCGTCCGAGAGTCGTATACAGTGACAATGGAACGAATTTTGTAGGACTGGATAATGGTTTAAGACAATTAGATTGGAAGGCGGTAGCAGATTTTAGCACCGTCCAGAGAATCAAATGGCGATTCAATCCCCCTGGTGCGCCGTGGTGGGGTGGATTCTGGGAACGTCTCATCGGAATGATGAAAAGACTTTTACGGAAAACGCTAGGTCACGCGTCGCTAAATTATGAGGACTTATTGACTGTCTTGTGCGAGTGCGAGAACATTATTAATTCGCGGCCGTTGACTTACGTTTCCAACGAGCCGGAGGAATTTGCCGCGTTAACGCCTGCAATGTTTCTGAAGGATCAACCCGAGTCAGGTACAGCAGATCTCGATGTTCTGGAGAAGACCTCCCTTTGTCGAAAGTTACGACATCGACAGCAGTTGCGAGATCATTTGCAAAAGCGATTCCGCAATGAATACCTCGCGCAACTTAGTTTTCATTGCAAAAATAAATCTTCTAGCCCAATATCAGTGGGAGATATCGTTTTAATAGGTAGTGACAACAGCAAGCGGATAGACTGGCCCCTTGGAAGGGTCGTCGAACTTCTACCTGGAAAAGATGGCGAGACACGTGTGGTTCGTCTACGGACCGCTAGTGGTCAACTCCTTAGGCCACTTCAACGTCTTTATCCTTTGGAGTCAGTAGGGTCCGTTGCTGTATCCGAGGTCGAGCCTACTGAAAACGCTGAAGAAGATAGTGCGGGAGTGACTCAAAGCAGAGCACCCGTTGTTAGTGAAAGTGCGGGAGTGACCCAAAGCAGAGTACCCGTCGTTGGTGAAATTTCGGGAGTGCCTAGCCAAGCAACTCGACGCGGTCGTTTAGTTAAGTTACCCGTTAGGTTTAGGTAATTTTATATTGTATTTGAGAAACCTCTGTATCGTTCCTCAAAGGTGGGAGGATGTTGTATATTCGGCTTACAATTGCCATTTCTATCTCAGATTTTTAATATTATTATTTTTATCCAAGGCAGCTGGCGTCAGACGTTTTTTGACATTCGGTGGTTTTTTTGAGTTGTTGTAATTAATTAAAAAAATCCTTCGAAGTGCGTTGAATAACCTCGAAGCAGTGCAGATGCACACGTGTTCCATTACGTTTTGTACACACGTTCATGTTTGATTAAAAGATATTTCTTTCTCTGAACTTGTACTATTTTACTTACGAACCGTGATCTCAACGTAAAGTAATTCGTTTGACATCCTCACGTAACAACGGTGGTGTATCTTCTGGATGCTGCAGAATATGTGTAAATGTTCTTGCCATTGCTTCATGCAGACTGTCAAACTTCTTATACCAGAAGTTTTGGACATGGTCAACTCCTGGTGTCTTCCAATTACTGGTGCTCTTTATAGCTTCGGTTACCTCGCTTGTTGTCAAGTTAACGAAAGGCATTGGTTCAATGTTAATTTTTTCCTCCTCAGTTCTTATCCAGTGAGCGTTGGATTTATGTTCGATAGGGTTCGACCATAAAGAAGACCAGTACTCCGTTATCTCATCTTTATCTGGGAGACTTTGGTTGTGATTGTTTACAGTACCGCTTAGTTGCCTGTAAAATAACTTCTGATTGTTATTGAATAAGTAGTTCTGTTGTTTCCTTTTCGTGCACTTGACATATCGTGACAAACGTTTTGATTTTGCCTTTAACTTTTGCCTGAGTGAATCGATATATTCACATACATGTTGTTTATGTTGTGAGTGACCTGTATAAGTGTTGATTCTTCGATAGATCTTCCTCACTCTGTTTGTTAAGCGCCTAGACGGTTTCAAGTTGTTTTTAAATTCTGTAAGCTGCCCCAATTCCCTTCTGATGTCATCAATGGACTTTTCCAGCCGGCGTTGCCACCAAGGCTTGAGCTGTTTGTAGTCTTTACCCCGATTGTTCTTAGGGGATTGGATCTGTTGATTGTGACTTCGAATCACTGCTACCGCTCCACAATAGATGAGAGTGTGAAGTTGTTCCAGCGCCTCGCAGTCTTTAGCATAGTTCTGCAGTAGTAAGTTCACAGCTGCTAGTATGCTGTTAGTGCTCTTATTGGTTCGCAGCTTTGGTAATTTTGGCCGGTGTATTGGGTTGGTGCCATTAAATTCCGCTAGTGCTTTACAAAGTTCGGTATTATAGTCATTATCGGTGGTTTTGTCGCAATCATTGTTTATTTCCTCAACGCCATTGTGGTCTCCTTGTGCATTCTCCGATTTATGTGTATCCTGATCGGTAATTATGTCATTCTCTCCATCTTGAAGGTCAAGAAGGACTTCACCTCGAATTTGTTGCAACGTCGGACCGGGTAGTAGATTGTTTTTCACAATACTTCGACGTTGGTCAGCAATACGCTGTTCCGTGAGATGGTGAAATTCTGGATAATTATTATATTATATATATATTATATTATATTATATTATATTATATTTATATTATATTCTGGATATTATTATTATTATTATTATTATTATTATTATTTCCAACTCAAGTGTACTCTTGCTCAGCTCTTGCTGGTAATGTTTACCTATCCCGAGCGTGTGTAAACGCAAATGGGATTAGGCACAGCAGTTACATATTTAGAAATTTACGGACAGTGTGACAAGTATTCAAAATTGCAGCCTTCTGCAGATCGATGTATGTGTTTTTGTGAAGACCTAGTTTGGTGAGGCTGTCTTGTAGAGTTTTGGGGATTAGTCCCGTAGATGAAACGATGACTGGCACCACCTCTACTTTCTCTGCCTGCCACATCTGTCCCACCTCAATTGCAAGATCGGTGTATTTTGCAATTTTCTCGTTGTATTTGTCTAACATATTGTTGTTATTGGGTACAGCAACATCCACTAGAAGAACCGAGTTAGCTTTTTTATCCACAACTACAATATCAGGCCGGTTATTCGTCACCCGTCTATCGGTGATAATTGACCTATCGTAGTATAGTCTAAAATCAGCATTCTCTAGAACTGCATGTGGATGGTACTTGTAATAAGGCGTGTAGGTGTTAACTAATCCAAATTTGTTGGCCAACTTCTGGTGAATTATGTTGCACAGTTGGTTGTGCCTGCGTAGGTAATCAATGTTAGCTATGGCTGAACATCCCGACGTAATGTGTTGTATCGTCTCTGTTGTTTGTTGACACCTTCTGCACTTGTCCGACACGATGTTTGGATCTCTTATAACAAATTTCTTGTAATTATTGGTATTAATTACTTGGTCTTGGATCGCCATCATAAATCCTTCTGTTTCTGGAAACAATGTTCCATCAGAGAGCCACTTATTTGATGCTTCCTTGTCGATATATGGTTGATTGAGGTCGTGATGATGTCGACCATGGATCGCTTTCTGGGCCCACTCTGCCTGTTTGTCAGAGTCTGTAACGATTTCAAGTTTATTATCAGGGCTTACAAGATCTAAGGGGGAATAGTTTTTATCTGCTTTCGCGACCAACTCATGCAATTTAGATGTTTGAGCCTTGCCAATGAAGAATTTTTGGAGTTGGGATATTTGCTTGTAATGTAAATTTACTATGTCCGTTAGAGCTCTCCCTCCCTCTTTTCTTGGTAGTGTGGTCCTAATAACTGATGATGTCGGGTGGTGACATTTGTGTTTGGTCATCATGGTTCGCGTTGTTCTTTGAATATCTTCCAGTTCTGTTTTTGTCCACTTCAGAATTCCAAATGAGTATGTCAGGATCGGTATGGCGTAGGTGTTAATTGCTTTGGCAAGATTTCCTGCGTTCAACTGGGATTTCAATAAAGCAGATATCCTTTGAGTGAACTGTCCTCGAATTTTGGTTTTTGCTTGCTTCTGGTCAAGTAGCTTAGCTTGCTGGAATCCTAGATATTTGTAGGTTTCACCATTTTGCATGGCATTTATAATGTTCCCATTAGGTAGTAATACATCTCCGTTAACGATTTTACCCTTCTCGATATTTAAGGTTTTGCACTTGTCTAATCCAAATCCCATTTGTATATCGCTGGAAAATTTTTCAGTAATATTAAGTAAATGTTGAATTTGACGCTGGTTTGATGCGTATATTTTGATGTCATCCATGTATAAGAGGTGGGAAACAGTGCAGCTAGTGTTTCTGTTGGCCTTGATTCTAAAGCCGTAATCCGTATCGTTAAGTAGATTGGAGAGTGGATTCATTGCCAAACAAAACCAAAGTGGACTCAGGGAGTCGCCTTGGAAGATCCCCCTACGGATAGAAATTTCACCAGTTTCGAGGTATTGACCATTTATTTGTAAATGAAGGTTCGTTCGCCAGTGCTTCATCGATGATTCAAGAAAAGTAACAAGAGTGGGGTGTACTTTGTAAATTTGCAAAACTTTAACAAGCCAGGAATGTGGAACGCTATCAAATGCTTTCCTATAATCAACGAAAGCCGTGTAGATGTTGCGCTGTTCCTTCTGCGCCTGTTTTAGTATTACCGAATCGATGATGAGTTGCTCTTTGCAGCCTTGGTGATCTCGTCTGCACCCTTTTTGTTCTTCCGACAAGATGTTGTTTTGATCGGCATGTCTGTAAATACGGTTAGTAATGCAAGACGTTAATATTTTATATATAGTTGGAAGGCATGTTATAGGTCTATACTGCGTAGGATCGTGAGTTTGATGCGTTTTGGGAAGCAAGTGGGTCGAACCCAGTGTCAGAAACGGTGGTGTATCTTCTGGATGCTGCAGAATATGTGTAAATGATCTTGCCATTGCTTCATGCAGACTGTCAAACTTCTTATACCAGAAGTTTTGGACATGGTCAACTCCTGGTGTCTTCCAATTACTGGTGCTCTTTATAGCTTCGGTTACCTCGCTTGTTGTCAAGTTAACGAAAGGCATTGGTTCAATGTTAATTTTTTCCTCCTCAGTTCTTATCCAGTGAGCGTTGGATTTATGTTCGATAGGGTTCGACCATAAAGAAGACCAGTACTCCGTTAGCTCATCTTTATCTGGGAGACTTTGATTGTGATTGTTTACAGTACCGCTTAGTTGCCTGTAAAATAACTTCTGATTGTTATTGAATAAGTAGTTCTGTTGTTTCCTTTTCGTGCACTTGATATATCGTGACAAACGTTTTGATTTTGCCTTCAACTTTTGCCTGAGTGAATCGATATATTCACATATATGTTGTTCATGTTGTGGGTGACCTGTATAAGTGTTGATTCTTCGATAGATCTTCCTCACTCTGTTTGTTAAGCGCCTAGACGGTTTCAAGTTGTTTTTAAACTCTGTAAGCTGCCCCAATTCCCTTCTGATGTCATCAATGGTCTTTTCCAGCCGGCGTTGCCACCAAGGCTTGAGCTGTTTGTAGTCTTTACCCCGATTGTTCTTTGGGAATTGGATTTGTTGATTGTGTCTTCGAAGCACTGCTACCGCTCCACAATAGATGAGAGTGTGAAGTTGTTCCAGCCCTTCGCAGTCTTTAGCATAGTTCTGCAGTAGTAAGTTCACAGCTGCTAGAATGCTGTTAGTGCTCTTATTGGTTCGCAGCTTTGGTAATTTTGGCCGGTGTATTGGGTTGGTGCCATTAAATTCCGCTAGTGCTTTACAAAGTTCGGTATTATAGTCATTATCGGTGGTTTTGTCACAATCATTGTTTATTTCCTCAACGCCATTGTGGTCTCCTTGTGCATTCTCCGATTTATGTGTATCCTGATCGGTAATTATGTCATTCTCTCCATCTTGAAGGTCAAGAAGGACTTCACCTCGAATTTGTTGCAACGTCGGACCGGGTAGTAGATTGTTTCTTACAATACTTCGACGTTGGTCAGCAATACGCTGTTCCGTGAGATGGTAAAATTCTGGAAAATGTTCAATGAATGCACGGTGGATGGCGTATCTGTATGTCGTCATATCAGTTTCCATCTTGGTGATTTTAAAGTAGGAGCGCATAATGAATGAGTTTAGCTCGATAGTCCACTTCATGCGCTTCCTGGGCTTTCCGGCTTTTGTGGTCGTAGATGTGCCGACTTGCGTCACTCCAGAAACATCAGAAGCCGGTGGCGGAGGATCGATGTTGTTTTCCCCCTGAGTGTGGTTCGCAGTAGCCCTACTCGGTGTCACGCTGCGCCTACCGCTAACCGAGGAAGAAGGTAAATCATTTTTCGAACAAGCCCTTCTAGCACCAACTTGAACGCGACAAGAGTTTAAGGTGTTGCAATGTCGATTCACCTGACGATTCCTGAGATTTAAGGTCCCGGAATTTACAATCGAATTATTGCTCCCCCCAGAATCCGTGGAGCAGACAGCCGATGTACTAGGTACACTAGCAGTGTGGGATTCTGAGCATTTAGCTCTACCCACCTGGGGTAATCTAGTTTTACAATTCGACATCGTGATTGTCGCATTTTAGACCTACTGCCAGGTGCTGATTCAGCCGCTCCTTACATGGAGAACAGACGCTGTCGGAGTACCGCTCCTTACATGGAGACCGTCGTGTCCTGAAACTAACAGGTTTTGGTTCGCTCCGAGGTATTTAATTTCCTCGATACCTCCTATATCTAAAAGGCATTCCCCGATCCACCACCTGGGGAAGCGCCCGATAGGGGACCAGTACCCCCACGGGTTATTATTATTATTATTATTATTATTATTATTATTATTATTATTATTATTATTATTATTATTATTATTATTATTATTATTATTATTATTATTATTATTATTATTATTATTATTATTATTATTATTATTATTATTATTATTATTATTATTATTATTATTATTATTATTATTATTATTATTATTATTATTATTATTATTATTATTATTATTATTATTATTATTATTATTATTATTATTATTATTATTATTATTATTATTATTATTATTATTATTATTATTATTATTATTATTATTATTATTATTATTATTATTATTATTATTATTATTATTATGGTGGAACAGTACTCCATCCATGACATATTTTTATCGATGTGCTCAAAAACACTGTTCCTTTGAGTTTTTAATTTGTGCAAGTTAGTGTAATCGTCTTATAACAATATTAAACCTCGGTGTGAATATTGGCAAGTACCAATTCCTAATTTTTACATCATAATTCAATATTCAGACCTGTTTGACTTTTATTTTTGTGTGACTTTTACATTGGTTTTTATTTCTAATTACCTATAAAGCAGAGGACCTATTCCACCAGTGGTTCGGAAATTATTTCGTATTTATTAACTTTGTTGAAATCGTGTTTAAAATGACAGATTCAAATGCTAATAGTTCAAATGGTATTAGTAATAATGATTTACCTTGTTTAAGGTGTAATAAAATTGTACTTTTATTATATTATACTTTTACGTGTATAAGATGTGGTAGACTTTCTCACAAATGTTGTTTGGCTTATCTAAAGATAAAACTGTTGAATAAAGACACTACTATTTGTTGCAACGATGTTTCTGCAGAGAAAGATATGCCAATTGAAAATGTAGTATCAGTTGGTGAACATGAAAACACCAATAATAATGATAGTCTTAAAGTTGGTTTTCTTGAAAAAATTATTAAAGATAAAGATTTGATCATTGAAAACCAGAAAATTGCTATTTATGCACTCACAGAGCAAATTGCTCTATTGAAACAAGTTAAGCAGTTGAATGATTCATCGAGCCACCCAGCGATATCAAACATTCCTGCAATAAACATGGATATATCCACTAAGCAACCGGCCTCGAAAAATTCCCATTTCAACATATCTGCGGCTGCAGTAGCTGGTGCTGTACAAAACGCGACAGCTCAGAATATTTGTGAAGGAGCATCCAGTTAATGAAAAGTTGATACCTAATAATTTGAGAAAACCGACTAATAAAACAAGAAATCTATTAGTGGGGTCTCTCAATAATGCTGAGGACTGCAAGTTAACCGCAGCTGTTATAAATAAGAAGTCCTATCACTACCATACTTCCATGCTTCCATCGACTTCAGAAGAAGAGCTAACAAAGCATCTTTGTCAATTCTCTGCAAATGTGAAAGTGTTAAAATTGAACTCTCGTTATCCAAATGACTATACTTCATTCAAAATATCTCTACCAGCTGATGAATCACATAATATTTTAAAATCTGAGGTGTGGCCTTCAGGTGTCGTCCTTAATCGTTTTTTTCCGCCAAGAAAATTCAATTCAACCGAAAGATAGTGGCAGTTTCAACGTTTCTTTAGACCTATTAGATAATAGAATAATTGTTTCAGTATTACATATCAATGTACAGAGTTTGGCTAATGAGATTGATGAGATACATCTGATTCTTGAAGACTTTACTGTTGAAATTTTTTGTGTTTCTGAGCATTGGCTCACCAATGATAAACTAAAAATGATTAATATAAACAATTTTAAACTAGAATCATCCTTTTGTCGCGACAAGAAGCAACACGGAGGTGTTGCAATTTTTAGTAATGGAAAACTTATGGTAAAAAAAGTTGATTGCTCTAAATTTTGTATGCCCGCTCATGCTGAGTTCTGTGGTATTGAATTAACTAACCAAAATACGTTAATAGTAACAGTCTACAGGTCATCATCAAATGGTGATATTAAAATTTTTAAAGATAAGTTTCATGATTTGTTGTATACTTTCTCAAAAATTTATAAAAATATCAATATATTGGGGGATATTAATGTGGAACTGGGTATTAATACTGAACATGTGAAGGATCTTCACAATATCATGAAAATGTATGGCTTTAGACATTATATAAATGATCCAACAAGAATCACGCCAACTAGATCATGCTTGGATAATATCCTTTCCAATATGAGCCCGGAAGTGATTTCCACTGGAATTTATGATCCAAGTTTAGCTGATCATACTGGTATTTTCCTTAAAATCGGGAATTCAACCACAATGACTAGTAACAAATTAGCACACAAAAGATTAGTTAACAACAAAAGAATCAGTAATTTCTATAACAAACTATGTGATATTGATTGGCATGATCTGAATTTGAAAAATTGTGATCCAAATGTAATAGCCCATAAGCTAATGAGTGTATTAGCATTAAATGTGGACATGTGTTTTCCCGTAACAAAATTTAAACCAAAAATGCGTAAGTGTGAATGGTTCAATGATACTCTTCGTGGAATGAAAAGAGAAGTTTTTAAACTTAACGTTACAGGTAAAAACACTAATACTTTTACTGATTGGATTAAATACCGTAATGCTCGTAAAAATTATAAAAAGGGTATAAAAAAACAAAAACGTGTCTTTTATACTGGTAAGATACATGAATCTGATAATAAAAGCAAAACTATATGGAACATAGTAAATTCTGAAAGAAATACTAAAACTCATGGTAATGTTGCTACAGAATTGACTTCGGCTGACTTGAATACATTTTTTGTTACTATAGCAGATAAAATCACTATGAGTATTACTGACGAATCCATTCATCCACTTGAATATCTACGTAATGTTTCGAAACCTTCGGGTTAATTTTTTATTAGTCCTATCTTGAAATCTGATATCAGACTGGCAATGTCAAGTTTAAAAAATTCAACTTGCTTAGATTTTTATGGGCTGAATAGCCATATGATCAACGCCTCGTTTGAAGCACTTGTTGGACCATTAGAAATACTTTTTAATGTTTATTGGAGGGATGCTGACCTGAAGCATTAAAAATAACCAAAATTATACCCATACATAAAAAGGGAGATTTGAATAACCCTGACAATTTCAGGCCAATTGCAATTGTACCAATAGTGGGTGAAATTTTTGATATTCTAATTAAAGATAAACTTGTTTCATTTTTAGAACATAAAAAATTATTGTCACCTTCTCAGTTTGGCTTTCGGAAAAACATGTCCACAATTAAGGCAGCAGTCAATATTGTTGAAAACGTGGTTGAAAGCTTTGATGAGAGATATGATACATTTGCAACGTTGTATGATCTCACTAAGGCTTTTGACTGTGTTAACATTAAATACCTTTTAGATAAGTTAGAATATTACGGTGTTAGGGGTAATGTACTAAGATTATTCAGTTCGTATCTAACAGGCAGGTCTCAATACGTAAGTTTCGATAATGTTGAATCAAAATTGACTCCGGTCTCAAGAGGAGTTCCCCAAGGATCTGTATTAGGACCATTATTATTTGTTATATACGTAAACGATTTACCAAGTTCCCTGGGAGAAGCTCGTTGTGTTCTATTTGCTGATGATACCACAACGTTGGTTAAAGATGAGCGGAACTTTGCAAAAGCTTGCATGTCGAGTATAAAATCTTGGTTCAACAGTAATCAACTCAAGCTGAATGAAACAAAAACCCAGAACATTCGTTTTACATCCAGCAAGTATATTCCAGCTTCTGAACCAGTAAAACTGCTTGGAATAACTTTAGATTCACGGTTAACTTGGGCGTCACATATAGATTGCTTATGCTCAAAGATCTCATCGCAAATATTCGCTCTAAAGCAGATTAGAAATTGTTTGAGTCATAATATTCTTCGAGTAGTTTATTTAGCACTCGTTCATAGTCATCTTAACTATGGTATTATACTGTGGGGCGGAGCAGCAAACGCTTCAAAAGTTTTTTCATTACAAAAAATGGATGTTCGTATCATCGCAAATGTTCAATATGGCGACCCATGCCAGAATCTGTTTAAAAAGCTCCAAATCCTTCCGCTTCCTTGTATATTCATTTATGAGTCTCTGATGAGTATTCATCTCAATATCGATTCGCTGGTATCCCATGCGGATATTCATAATTATAATACACGGAATGCAACCTCTCTTGTACCGTCGAGATCAAGAATCTGCTTGTCGCAAAACAATCGAATAGATTTTAATTTATATAATGTATTTCAAAAATGTTATAAAGAAAAAGTGGTTGGACAGTTAAATAAGTGTGCTTTCAGCAAATTAGTGAAACGTTTTCTGCTGCAACATTGTTTTTATAGTGTGAATGATTTTATTACTTTTTGCAATAACTCTTGATAAGCATGTTTCAGTTTCCTACTTTCATAGTTTTTATTTAATGAGTTGTTCTCTGTAAAATATTTTGTCCTATTTGTGTTTTAATGTTTATATTTATATTTATTTTAATTTTACTCACATGAATGTAATGTATCGTATTGATGTATCGTATTTTATATTTGATTTTTACTTTATGTATTTATGACTGTATGTACTAAACATTGTATTTGAGGTCAATAAACTATCCTATTATTATTATTATTATTATTATTATTATTATTGGATTATGGAATTTAAGTAAGTATTTAATAAAAATCAATAAGTATATCCTCTGTTTTATTACAATTTGGTTTGCTATTATATTTTCTTTGTTAAATTCTCAAAGAGTTTTTCCCTTGTAACATGTTCAAATAATTGTATATTATATTATTCACAATACTAATATACTCAATAAAATTTTCTTCGAAATATAAATTTAACACCTTTACATTATACTAATCCTTCCCAGTCCAAAAAGTAGAACTGTTACTTAATATGGCCGTCTCAAGGTCAAATAAAATTATTGCGCACAACCGATGCGCGAAGATGAGATGCACTGCTGATTGTTTTGGTATACTGTGGTAATGCCATGGCCACCTACAACACTAGGCCGGAATCAGAGATAAAGAAGGTTAGCCGGAATGCTGAAATTTGGCAACAGTGAACAGTGGGCCGATCAAGTCAGATTTTTATGAAGGTGAGATCGTAAATTAATTGGATATAATATTTATTTACGTTTATAGTGCACGTGTGTTTATAATTCGTGGTGTGTAATAGGTGATCTGTAGTATGTAATAGTGTGTAAAATCTTTTTTCTACACTTTCCCCACTTGTTGCACAATATACTATTTAAATTAAGTTTATTTCATACTGTACCCTAAAACATACCTTTACGTACTTGATTTCAATCCGGAAAATAGACTTTTACGGGATAGTAGCACGTAATGAAATATTACGTGCTACTATCCCGTAATGAAATTTTACAGGCTTTTACATATTAAAAACTAATAAAAACTCAGTTATGCTTCAAAAGTATGAATATACATTTATTGAAATTCAACAGCAAAACAATAAACAGAACTTACTTATTGCCTATATTAATATTAACGGTTATATTCTCGTTCCTATGAATATGGATTCCAGGAATTTCATTAAATGAATTATTTATCAGAGTTGCTACTTGCTGACACATTTCCTTTTTTTTGGTGTAGCACTTCAACAAAGCTTTCTCCATGTTGTATCATGCGGGATACCCTGTTTTTCCCCTCGATTGAATCCGCGATATATTATTCTGCCACCGAAGAGCTTTTCCATCCCCCGTGTCTTTTAAGCACCAAAAGATTGGCTCCAGCATCAGCCAGTATTGTGGCAGATGTTCTTCTGAAGCAATGCCCCGTATACTTATCTGCATCAGGCAGCCCCAGAAGTTTCGCAATTTTTTTTGGGAGCATCTGCAACAGAATGAATGCCCACCCATTGTGAAAGATACCTGCCTTTACGATATGAAATAAAAATGTACTCTAGGCCTACATTCTTCAGCCGCAATTCTAAATATGTTTTATACTTTTCTATGTAACTTTGATTTATTACAGTAAATACTCTCCTTTGGTTTGTTTTTGTTTGGGGTATAGTAACGACTAGCTGTGTTCCACTATCCTGTATGTCCTTAAGGTTCATTGCGTAAAGCTCCTCCTGACGGCATCCACCCGTAATTCCAAACATAGCTATAACCTAAAAAAATCATCTATTTTAAAACCTACGGCTCAACCTTTTTTTTGTTTTAATAAATGATCTCATCTTGATCAAAAGATATTCCTTATCAGATGCTTCCGTCATAAACCGGTCTAATGCTTCCAATGTCAAACTTTTCGACTTAATTGGCTGATATCCAACTGCCTGTTTCTTTAGAAAAGCTTTCAATTTAGGAAATGCGGATATATCCAAATTTTCGTGAACTAGCAGCATTGACTTAACCATTGAATATTTTGACCAGAGTGACGAGCTTTTGAATTTGTTCGACTATAAAAAATTAAATATTATAATAAACAAAAGTGGCACTATATTTTTTATTATTAAACTGCCTTAAAAGCCATATAAAATTACTCACCAAGTCCAAAAAATAAGCCATCATGACATCTTCATTCACAATAGTTACGTTACTGTCCATTTTCCATCGACAAAAAAACTTAAATTCTTTGTCATAACGGGACGACGATTTTTTGAGTATCAGATGCCCCGTGGCTTCATGAGATTTGAGCAAAATGTCCTCAGGAATGAATTGATCTTGAGCCATTTCGTGAAAATCGGATAATGACAATCGCTGACAGTATCATATTATTTGAATACAATATTATGTTTCTATGGGTACCAACTACAGGCCAGCTATCTTGGCATTGAATGCAAATTTCAAAAATAGCGAACGCCGATAAATACTCTGTGTTCATTTGAAAAGGACCCACCCTTAATATTTCAAAAATGGGACATATTAGAGGGAAATGCCGAAACACGTCAACTTTTAACTTGAGGGGGACACTTTTTGACGCTAATGTCATAAACGTCAGATTCACCCCCTCCCTACTAGAGACATCCCTTACATTTTTTCAAATGGCATTAGGTATCAAGTCACACCTCATTTAAAAGGTCTGGTAAATCTCTATTCAATCATTTTGTTTTGCTTTTGATACGAGCCTTCCATTGTTATTTAATCGTTGTTTAAAATTGGCTCTTTTTCAACTATCCTGTATGTCCTTAAGGTTCATTGCGTAAAGCTCCTCCTGACGGCATCCACCCGTAATTCCAAACATAGCTATAACCTAAAAAAATCATCTATTTTAAAACCTACGGCTCAACCTTTTTTTGTTTTAATAAATGATCTCATCTTGATCAAAAGATATTCCTTATCAGATGCTTCCGTCATAAACCGGTCTAATGCTTCCAATGTCAAACTTTTCGACTTAATTGGCTGATATCCAACTGCCTGTTTCTTTAGAAAAGCTTTCAATTTAGGAAATGCGGATATATCCAAATTTTCGTGAACTAGCAGCATTGACTTAACCATTGAATATTTTGACCAGAGTGACGAGCTTTTGAATTTGTTCGACTATAAAAAATTAAATATTATAATAAACAAAAGTGGCACTATATTTTTTATTATTAAACTGCCTTAAAAGCCATATAAAATTACTCACCAAGTCCAAAAAATAAGCCATCATGACATCTTCATTCACAATAGTTACGTTACTGTCCATTTTCCATCGACAAAAAAACTTAAATTCTTTGTCATAACGGGACGACGATTTTTTGAGTATCAGATGCCCCGTGGCTTCATGAGATTTGAGCAAAATGTCCTCAGGAATGAATTGATCTTGAGCCATTTCGTGAAAATCGGATAATGACAATCGCTGACAGTATCATATTATTTGAATACAATATTATGTTTCTATGGGTACCAACTACAGGCCAGCTATCTTGGCATTGAATGCAAATTTCAAAAATAGCGAACGCCGATAAATACTCTGTGTTCATTTGAAAAGGACCCACCCTTAATATTTCAAAAATGGGACATATTAGAGGGAAATGCCGAAACACGTCAACTTTTAACTTGAGGGGGACACTTTTTGACGCTAATGTCATAAACGTCAGATTCACCCCCTCCCTACTAGAGACATCCCTTACATTTTTTCAAATGGCATTAGGTATCAAGTCACACCTCATTTAAAAGGTCTGGTAAATCTCTATTCAATCATTTTGTTTTGCTTTTGATACGAGCCTTCCATTGTTATTTAATCGTTGTTTAAAATTGGCTCTTTTTCAACTTTTATTGCCTGAATGTTAACGGTGGTCACTTTGACGCATGATTAAATAGCAGTTTTTCCTTGTTAACAGTTGTCTTTTTACTATTTGTAAATTTTTTATTCTTTAAAGAGTCTTTCTATCATAACACAATATGGAAGCATACGAAAAGTTGAAAAAGAGCCAATTTTAAACAACGATTAAATAACAATGGAAGGCTAGTATCAAAGGCAAAACAAAATGATTGAATAGAGATTTACCAGACCTTTAAAATGAGGTGTGACTTGATACCTAATGCCATTTGAAAAAATGTAAGGGGTGTCTCCAGTAGGGAGGGGGTGAATCTGACGTTTATGACATTAGCGCCAAAAAGTGTCCCCTTCGAGTTAAAAGTTGACGTGTTTCGGCATTTCTTTCTAATATGTCCCATTTTTGAAATATTAAGGGTGGGTCCTTTTCAAATGAACACAGTGTATATTAACATTTTATTTTTTCACTGTTCTTTTGTGTTTTTTAGCAGTATGAAATAAAATGTTGTACGTCACACGTCCGGTAAACTTTTACAGTACTCGTTTCGAAATTCCGGACTCGGCTGTCGCCTCGTCCGTAAACATCTCACTCGTACTGAAAAAAGTGTACATACCGGACTAGTAACGTAAATATCTATTATGAATTTGGTGCTCGTTATTTCGTAGTTAACAGACTGACAACATAACAACAACTTCAACATAATCAATTGTTTGTGTTAAGTTTTAGGATGGTGGCAATGAGTAATGCAGCCTATGCATTACATGCAGGCACTCATTAGTATGGGCTCTTATGAACAACGTCGTTGCTTTGATTTGCTTACCGAGTCAGGCTCGTATTTAATTTTCCATAGTATTTTCAATAGTTTATTGTTTCTGGTGCTGTTTATCGACCCAAAAAGAAAGTAGCCAGAAGTAACATATTTGAGTTATTGGGATTTTACCATCACAAAAATCCACACTAATAATTTAAAAAAAAATCTGGAAATCGGTTGTCCCTAAAGGCCAACCCTGCAACTTCTCGCTAAATTCAATTTTCAAACGCATGCGATTTTGTCGCTAGTTGCGATGTTTTTGAGCTCAAAGAGCGTGTTATTTTGAGCTCTCCGAGCTCAAAAGCATCGAATAGCTTTATCTTTACCTCTAACACAAGGCCGGTATCCTAGATGTGACAACGTGGCGCACCTGTCAAATAGTGGGCCGATGAGAAGGACTTGTAGGCCTACTACAACGGTGAGAAATATGAAATAAATCAAGCCATAAAACATTTTTAAGGAATAAAAATCGATATATTTATAGGTAGACTAAATAAAATAAAGGCCGTGGATAGAGTTACGACAGTCGTGATTCTAGCGGTTTTAGATAAAGTTACGACAGTCACATTATTATTGTATGTTATGCCGAATTTGTGTAATTGCAGTTTGTGAAAGAATTCAATATTTACATATACAAACAAGACCGTAATAGAATTTTGTACTATACCCAAATATTATTAATCTATGGCAAATAAAATAATTATTTCTATGCCCCACTATTTAGAATTTCTGTCTTGGTTAAAACAGATCATTGATTAATTTATCGATAAGGGCAAGGAAAATCATTAAAGAAGCCATTTTTTTAACACTACATAGCTTCTTCAATGATTTTCCTTGCCCTTCTCGATAAAAACTACAACTATAAAATCTCCTAGCGGTTAAAAACAATGAATAAAATAAACTTACTAACTTTTTATGCGCGTTTTATATAACGCCTAGTCAGTTTATAATTTGTGCCGTTTTTCTTATATAGCGGAGTAAGTTCAGGCAATATATATACCGGCTAGACAGTATATATAATGCCTAATTTCATATATTGACTGTAACACTTGTAATAATATGACTGTCGTAACTTTATCTAAAACCGCTAGAATTACGACTGTCTTAACTTTATCCACGGCCTAAAATAAAACTACAAAAGGTAATTTATTGATAAGAATATAAAATTTTAAGAAAATCAGCCTCCACCTTCCCCTTCAGCTGACCAGACCAGACTCCACCTTAAAATAATTATTTCTTCACCTTTTATTTCTTATACCTTAATATAACTGAACTACATACAATAATATAGGTGCAACAGAATTCTTAAAAAGTAATATAAAAAGTAGCTCAAAGATAAAGCTATTCGATGCTTTTGAGCTCTTCCTTTAATTTTCAAACTACTATAACTTTTGAATGAATTAACCGGTCAAGCCGTTCAGGAGTTATAAGAGGTTTACAAACACACACACACATATATACACACATACACACACATATACACACATACACACACATACATACATACATATATATACAGTATCACTGAGCGTCTGTCTATGTTAAATCTTAGGTTCACGCTGCGTCCATCGTCAGTGGGCGTCCGGTTATACGGACGCCCAGTGACATCGCCCTTTTAATTTTTTCACATGACCTGTGAGATGTTTACAATCGTTTGGTGCAAAAATCTGCCTGACGTTGTATGACACCCTAAAGTGATTCGCGTATTAATTCGCAGTGCAAGCTTCGACCGTGTGTAGCGCTGACGGCACCTAATTGTATACACGTATATATAAAGTTCATGTCATAGACTCACCCGGCGTCTTAAAACTCTCGATTTTTCTTTTATTTGTTTTTGAACGGCCTAGCGTATTTTATAAAAATTAGGAGGGCAAAATTTTTAATTTATCGGTGTGTTTTGAGTTGAAATCTGTGTGACATGTATTCCTTTAGAACTCGTAAAATCATTAATGCTGCACATAAACAGCAAGAAACAAATGATAGGACATATATGTTATTTATTTTACTTTTAAGATAATCTCTACTTGTAACAAAACTTAATTTTAAAATTCATAACATAAACCTAACCTAAAAATTGACTGCACATTTTAACTGTATATTTATGTTCAAAATAAGAATTACACCTGGTGTCTTGAAACAACAAATGACTTCAATCAATAACATCAGAAAAATTTAAAATTTGGGAATGTCAATATCTCTTTTGAAGAACGTTAGTATGTTTTACAATATTTAGATTTTATATCTTTTTGTATTTGGGCCAATAGCCATCGTTGTCAAGACACGTTAATCTAAATAAAAAAAACGAAGGCGGCAACAAGAGCATTTTTTTAAATAAGACCGGTTGGCCAAGTGTATTTGAGCCCAGTTTTAATCCCCGTATCTTAAACAGTATTTCAGAATTAAAGGTCCGGTTTTTACCGAACACCTTAAAAAATACTTAAGTTTTTTTGGCATATGCCATTTGTACAGCGACTTCCGTTTACACCGAAAATTAGTACGCCATTTGTGAGATATAGGGTTACTTTGTTATTTTATATGGAACACCATGTATATATATTTTTTAGAAACCTTAATCTGCCCTATTTCGAAATAGGGAAAATTTGGGACAATTCTTCAACGTGTAGAGCGGTTTCAAATAATTGGTATATATTTAAATAAAATACACTATTACATCTAGTTACCTGTGGAATAAAATATTTAGTTGCAGTAGAAATGTCAAATAATAATTAATTCTTTGTTTAAATGTTAAATGGTTAACACTTTGAACAGTACCTGAATTAGTTATTTTTTTCTATTTGTTTTTCTTTCAGACATTTTAATTTATAAGGAACTAGATGTAAAAGTGTAAACAAATAAAATTTTTAACAATTATTTAAAACCGCTCTAACATCTACACGAATTTAAAGAGCTGTCACAAATTATACCTTTTTAGAAAGAGGACAGATAACGGTTTCTAAAAAAATATACTGGGTGTTCCATATAAAATAACAAAGTTGCCCTATATCTGAAAAAGGCGTACTCATTTCCGGTGTAAACGGAAGTAGCTGTACAAACTTGATATAAAATGTAGTATTCGGTAAAGGTGTAAAGGTGTTCGGTAAAAACCACACCTTAAAACCTGAAATACTTTTCAAGATACGGGCATTTAAAATGGGCTCAAATACACTTGGCCACAAGGTATGAAATTTCCGGATTTATGCTGAAAGTCGATATCAGCATCAGCTTTAAGATATACTTAAAATCAGCGACGTGATTATTGAGCTGTGACGTCATCGAACTAAAAAACTAAATGAGTAGGGGATGGAAGTTAGTCCAAACGAAATGGTTTTTTATTCCAAATTCAACGGAGTAGTACAATGATGGTATTGATTTGGATAATTATGTCACATTTTCAATTTGATACTCTTCCACAATAACATTGAAATTGTGAAAATTTTGCGAGAGGTGTTGAAAATGACCTCTTGCTTCAACACGTGTCTCATCATAGAAGGGTCTCATTTTGAATACATCCTTAAAAATTTTCAGAATTTAAGTAACATTGGTTATTGTTAAAAATAAATATTAAATTAAAAATGTAGCAATAGTATATTGTGCAACAAGTGAGAAAAGTACTTTCCCCACATGTTACATACTATACTTTTTCTACAACTGCACAAATTTAAAGAATACAAGTAAAGTAACTTAATATTTATTTTTATGGTTAGTAAAACAAAAATAACACTAAAGTATCCTACCTCTAAACTTTTAAATAATTTTATTTAAAATTATAGTTGATGGTGAAATTTGTACAATTTTGTATGGTCAAACCCGGAACGTCATTTCTTTTCACCAAATTCTCCGTTATATTAATAGTGTATCCATATTATTTATTATAAATAAGTATATGTCTTTTTAAACTAATATTTAATGGAAATTGGGATTTTTATCAAAGCACGATTGAAACCACCTTTTAGAATTTAAAAACTTCTAATATAATCTGACAGTTTTGTGACAACTGAGTAGGTATTTAAAGATGACAGTTAGTAGCCTACTAAGTTTTTGTCGATTTTATTTGATTCTCCATATAAATGTACGTGGCGAGGGCAAAGTGCAGTAAGAAATATTATTTCTCACAGTATGAGCAATATTTGGTTTTGAAATTAAGCAAGGTATGAAAAATACGTCACTTTTCATAGCAGTTGTAGAAAAAATAATTATCCACATTAATACTCTCTTTAATATGATATGATGATATCACTGATCTAAATCATTTCACAAACAATAGCACTCAAAAACCCAATTGACATTTTCCAGTTTTCAAATAAAAATATTTTTTCTACAACTGCTATGAAAAGTGACGTATTTCTCATACCTCACTTAATTTCAAAACCAAATATTGCTCATACTGTGAGAAATATCATTTCTCACGGCACTTTGCCCACGCCACATACATTTATATGGAGAATCAAATAAAATCGACAAAAACTTAGTAGGCTACTGTCATCTTTAAATACCTACTAAGTTGTCACAAAACTGTCAGATTAATTGATATAACGGAGAATTTAGTGAAAAGAAATGACGTTCCGGGTTTGACCATACAAAATTGTACAAATTTCACCATCAACTATAATTTTAAACAAAATTGACGTCAAAAAATAATAGTTCAATACTATTAAATGCTTTACAAAATTAGAAAAATTAATTTCCAAAGAGCAGACCGTCCACTAAGAAGCAACAACTACTTCTCGGGCTATATGCCCCGACAGACATTGAATTACACCACTAAAGTAAACGGGGTTGGTATATCTGTTAAGATAGAACCAACCATTCTGGTTTGCGATCAGAAGGAATAACATCACTTGTGGACCGGTTTCGGCGTTTTTGCGCCTCATCAGCACAAGGTAGATGCCACTCGTCCAAGAGCTCTGAGAGCATAATCCTGGACTAGAGACTACGTCGATACCACACCAACACATTAGCCTTAGTAAAGGAAATGCTAAGAGTGCGATATCGGCGACATCTCTACATCTAATCACAAACCAAAATTCTATATCGACAAAAAACCATCTCGGTTTTGTAGGTATTTACTTAATTACAGTTACCTGTAAATAATTGTCATATAAGTAAAGCGTGATCTATAGACGTCAAAAAATAATAGTTCAATACTATTAAACGCTTTACAAAATTAGAAAAATTAATTTCCAAAGAGCAGACCGTCCACTAAGAAGCAACAACTACTTCTCGGGCTATATGCCCCGACAGACATTGAATTACACCTCTAAAGTAAACGGGGTTGGTATATCTGTTAAGATAGAACCAACCATTCTGGTTTGCGATCAGAAGGAATAACATCACTTGTGGACCAGTTTCGGCGTTTTTGCGCCTCATCAGCACAAGGTAGATGCCACTCGTCCAAGAGCTCTGAGAGCATAATCCTGGACTAGAGACTACGTCGATACCACACCAACACATTAGCCTTAGTAAAGGAAATGCTAAGAGTGCGATATCGGCGACATCTCTACATCTAATCACAAACCAAAATTCTCTCAGAGCTCTTGGACGAGTGGCATCTACCTTGTGCTGATGAGGCGCAAAAACGCCGAAACCGGTCCACAAGTGATGTTATTCCTTCTGATCGCAAACCAGAATGGTTGGTTCTATCTTAACAGATATACCAACCCCGTTTACTTTAGAGGTGTAATTCAATGTCTGTCGGGGCATATAGCCCGAGAAGTAGTTGTTGCTTCTTAGTGGACGGTCTGCTGTTTGGAAATTAATTTTTCTAATTTTGTAAAGCGTTTAATAGTATTGAACTATTATTTTTTGACGTCTATAGATCACGCTTTACTTATATGACAATTATTTACAGGTAACTGTAATTAAGTAAATACCTACAAAACCGAGATGGTTTTTTGTCGATATAGAATTTTGGTTTGTGATTAGATGTAGAGATGTCGCCGATATCGCACTCTTAGCATTTCCTTTACTAAGGCTAATGTGTTGGTGTGGTATCGACGTAGTCTCTAGTCCAGGATTATGCTCTCAGAGCTCTTGGACGAGTGGCATCTACCTTGTGCTGATGAGGCGCAAAAACGCCGAAACCGGTCCACAAGTGATGTTATTCCTTCTGATCGCAAACCAGAATGGTTGGTTCTATCTTAACAGATATACCAACCCCGTTTACTTTAGAGGTGTAATTCAATGTCTGTCGGGGCATATAGCCCGAGAAGTAGTTGTTGCTTCTTAGTGGACGGTCTGCTCTTTGGAAATTAATTTTTCTAATTTTGTAAAGCGTTTAATAGTATTGAACTATTATTTTTTGACGTCTATAGATCACGCTTTACTTATATGACAATTATTTACAGGTAACTGTAATTAAGTAAATTAAATGAAATTATTTAACAGTATAGAGATGGGATACTTTAGTGTTATTTTTGTTTCACTCACCATAAAAATAAATATTAAGTCACTTTACTTGTATTATTTAAATTTGTGCAGATGTAGAAAAAGTATAGTGTCCAACATGTGGGGAAAGTACTTTTCTCCCTTGTTGCACAATATACTATAGTTGTCTTCCAGTACCATCATGTAATAAATTTTTTGGATATGGTTTAAACGAGGAGGTCACAACCTCTCTTAAGAGGAGGATTTACCGACAGGTTTTTGCGTGATTTCTGCGATCTTAACATTCGTCCTGTATGTTTAATATTGGATTTTGTTAAAAACATAAGTATCCCTCAGCAATTTTTTTTGTTTTTAAAAATATTTAATATTAAACATATAGGACGAATGTTAAGAACGCAAGAAATGTCGCGAAAAACTGCCGGTAAATCCTCCACTTAGTGTATTATTGTCTCATGGAATATTTCAATTCGTTTTTTTTTTTAAATTTCAATGTCCAAAGAGATATTTTTTTAATTTCCTAAAAGGCTGATTTATATTTTAAATAAAGTAGAAATATTCAACATGTGTTTTTTACTCCATTGCACTTCGTAAAAACCACAACTCAATATGATTTAAATAAAAAGCTTTTATTAAATTTTAGTAAATCAACTAATTTTCATAGGTGAGATTTCTCAGATATAACACATATATCAAATTATGGATCTGGTCATGTACTTTATTAAGTCCCCTTGAGTCGTTGACGGAAACTAAACATACAATAATAATATTTAGTAGGACGCTGAATAACCGATAAAATGTACTTGTATGTATAGAGGTGCTAAAAATAGATGACGCTGAATAACCGATAAACGTACTTGAATGTATAGATGTGCTAAAAATAGATAACGCTTAGTAAACCTTTATGTTGTCGAAAGCGCTGCGTGATACCGTCAAACTAACCACCTTTAATACTCCCTTGAGTCGTCGACGAAAACAAAAATTAATAATATTTAGTAGGACGCTGAATAACCGATAAAATGTACTTGAATGTATAGAAGTGCTAAAAATAGATGACGCTGAATAACGGATAAGATGTACCTGAATGTATAGATGACGCTGAGTAACGGATAAAAAGTACTTAAATGAATAGACGTGCTACAAATAGATGACGGTGAGTAACGGATAAAATGTACTTGAATGTATAGTTGTGCTAAAAATAGATGACGCTGAGTAAACCTTTATGTTGTCAAAAGCGCTGCGTGATACCGAGCTACACACACACATACATGCATACATACTGTATTGATATATTATATGTAGGTTAGGTTACATTAGATCTATGAAATTTGATGTGTAAAATATGTCATTTGTGGTTATGATTAATGTCATAATGAAAGACATTTTTTTTAAATAGTTATCGGGGGATAAAATAAAATTTGAATGTGGGTAGTGATGGTAATGATTATTTATAAGATAAGATTGATAGAAATTTTTTGAAAAGCAGAGAAATAATATGAAAATATATAATATGGTAATGATTATTAATAATAGATAGATAGAATATTTTTGAAAGGCAGAGAGATTTTCTAATATAAAATCAAATAACCGAAGATTAGAAATATTGGACAAAAATTTTTAAAGCAGATTGTAGGAAATTGAAGAAATTTATACTATTATAGTAACTATTATTGGATTTGAAAAAAAAGAGGAGATAGAATATTTTTGACAGGCAGAGATATAATATAAATTGAAATAACCGATTGAAAATTAAAAATATTGGATTGAAAAAAAGATTTAAAGCGGTGAACATTCGGATGATATATACAAATGGAAAAAGAAATTGTACTGCAAATGGCATATTTGGTTTTTATTGAAATTATTTAGGAAGATTTGACATTATAAACCAGGGAAGTAATATTACATTTGTTGCTTGTATTATAAGTTTAGTTTCCGTAAATTAAAAATTTTGGATGTTTTATAGATGTGATTTAGTTGAAAAGTTATAAGACGGGGTCATTTCATTAAACCGATTTGTTTGATAATTTAAAAGTTTGTATTTGTGAATGAGATTGTTCAATGAAATAATTAAATATAGAACCCAACCTTGAGATAAGAGATTTTTTTTTATGAAGTAAATTAACAACTAATTTGGATAAAGGTAATAATATATGATTGATTGCATAAAATTTAGTAAAAACAAAATTTAGAGTGTAATAATAAAATAGGACAATTGTAAATATCAATATAATACATACATACATACATACATACATACATACATACATACTTACATACATACATACATACATACATACATACATACATACATACATACATACATACATACATACATACATACATACATACATACATACATACATACATACATACATACATACATACATACATACATACATACATACATACATACATACATACATACATACATACATACATACATACATACATACATACATACATACATACATACATACATACATACATACATACATACATACATACATACATACATACATACATACATACATACATACATACATACATACATACATACATACATACATACATACATACATACATACATACATACATACATACATACATACATACATACATACATACATACATACATACATACATACATACATACATACATACATACATACATACATACATACATACATACATACATGTTATATTCACAAAACTACGTTTGGGGTTTTAAAAAAGGTTTTTATTTAACTAATTACTTGAGATACAATAAAATAGTAAAAAATGGAATTTAAGTAATTAAGAATAAAATTGTAACTATCTACATTGAATTAGACCAATTCAATTTATATGTTTTTTTATAAAACGCCAGCGTTAATTTTTATGTAAAATGCCATCTAGCGTCGTTCCCATGAAAATAGAGAAGTTGTTATCATCCTGTAATATGATATCGGTGTAACTCAAACCTAAGTGATTTTTCGTATGTAACAAAATTCCCCCATTAAATAAAATTGCTGGTAAATAAACAGCAATTTGAAATTAATAAAAAAAAATGAAAAAAAATAAGAAATACAAAATTAATAAAAATACGGAATACAAAATTAAAAATACAAGATTAGAAAGTATAACTTAATTAACAAATTCTGATTCAATTTCTTCGGATGCGTCGAGCTTGGGTCTTCTTTTGGGAATAATATTTTGGAGTCCAATAAAAACGTTATTGGATTTTTCTGAAGTAGGCTTTTCTGCTGATTTTTAAATTTGTAACACGTATAAAGAACAACTAATAAGACAATGAGTGCAATCGTAAAATATGTAACCAGGAGATATTTTTCTCGACAAACGGTTTGTTTATAAGTTCATCTAAATCTCTGGAATATTGGTCCAATTTGTTTTTCGTTACTTGTAAGTCGTTCGCGTTGAGGTTACTTAAATCTAGCTTTTCCAATTTTGGTATTTCTAAATTATTTGGTACACTCTGACAGCAATCGTAGTCAATTATTACGGGGTGAGGTTCATGAAATATATTGATTGTTCTTTTAGCGTTGGCTTGTATTTTGGTTATACCTACAAAACCGAAGCATTCCGAATATAATTGTAAAATAGAGTTTTTATTTATAGTAAATGTTTCCGTTTTCGTGTTCGGACAGTAGTCACACGTACCGGTTCGGCAATTAACACTAGCCACATGTTTTCCTCAAGTTTTTGCACATTCTTAGAGTTCTTATTTTTAGATGTACTCGCAACCTATGTCAAGCAGCGGATGCCGGGTGCATACGCGGGTAGGTCGTTCCCCTCCTCCACACCTGCCCTCTTTGGCGCGCATGCGTGAGCTGTTGACTGATTGTAAGAGCGCCGAATTTGAATGTTTTAAACAAGATCTAACACGGCCAAACTGACATCATTTCGCTCTCGGAATGCAGAAGTCTCAGTACCCAAAAAACTGGAAGCATTTACTAATATTTGTGAGTAATAGGAAATTCAAATACAATCTAAAATAGTAACGTTTCTTAGTATTTTTGTAAAAGCTAATGTAACGTAAATGTGGATTTTAAATGAATAGACTTTGTCGAGATTTGCGAAATTTTGGTAGATTTGGCAACACTGTACTCGACTATTTATCTGTTTGTTTTTCTCTCTGAAATGAGCAAAAGAAAGAAATTACTTAGACCGTTCTGGCGTCAACGGTTAAATTTTCATTTACAACAATAATTTGACAAATGGCGCGATGGGAATACTGCACTATGCACGAATTCACGATGGGCCATTTAACATTCTCTAGTTAATAATTTACTGAATGACACGTTGGAAATATTGCAGCATGCACATATTTGCGATGGGTCATTTTACATTTTCTAGGATTTACTGAATGACACGATGGTACTATTGCAGCTTGCACATATTTGCGATGGGTCATTATACATTTTCTAACTGATAATTTCCAGAATAACACGATGGAAATACTGTCACGTATTTGAGATTGGTTATTTGTATTAAATTAGTTTAACAAAGTCAATCTGCTACCAAGATCATCAGTCTACTACCAATATCTAACACGGCATAGATTTATCGGAATTTAGTGGAATTACTTACAAAGGGGGGATAGCCCTTTGTTTTTTTTTTGATCATTATTACTAGTTGAATTTTCTAAACTTTGTTCGGCCAATCTGAAATTTTTTCGATTTTGCTCATAGCAGGCTTGTTACGGTTGGACGCTTCGGTCATTAAACAGATTATACGAATAACTCGCTATACTGACAACTCACCTTGTTCGTAGCCAACCTCTAAATCGATTCTCAACGACAACAACAGCAAAGGTCACAGAATCCAATAACAGTGCCGTGCTGTGTGATGATTAAGGTTTATTGAAAATAGTCATCTTAGGTTTATTTATTACTCGAGGAATGGATTTTAGTTGCCGTCGATATTCAATTATAAACATGTATAACACATTGTTTATTTTCTCCTAATAAGATAAATTTGTATTCTTATTAGAATGAGTAAATAGTACTTATACATCAAATGATACGACACTGGTAATTTCAGAACTATAAAACTGTAGAGATGTTCAGAACTTGCTGCTTATTTGTGAAAGGATGTGTAAATATTACGTATACCTTACTTATTTGCATAGAACACAACGTTTCGCCATCTTGTTAATATTATTTCACTAATAGTACCTTAATTGATCTACATTAAAATTTCTTCACAATATCCAATACAATTGAATACAACAGCTATAACGTGATTAATAAAAATCAAAACAAACAGCTGTCAAAAAAATGTCAACATCCAATATAAGCGGTTTTGTCACGTTTACTGGAAAATGCGGAATTACATAAACCTTTAAGTTGACATACTGTTTATAAACATTCTCTGATGTATTAATAAAATTTTGTATATCTATTGCCAAAGATTAAATAAATCGCTTTCACCCATTTATCTTAACTACACAAGTACTTAAGGGTGTAACTGGGGTTTTTGGATGATTATTACATTTAAACAGTGCGACATGGCAACATATCTGTGGAATCAAGCAGAATAAATGGATAAACTTTGTCATTATTCATGTTGGCATCAGATAATACGTCTGTTTACTCCTTTATTATGTTCATTGTTCGGAGGTTGGACCATTGGAGCGATGTAAACCAGGGATTGTCACATGCACCTCGATACCAATGCAAGTGCTAAATGATTTGATGCTTTTTGACGTGAAATTGGTTCCAGCATCATATGAGTTTTAGTTTTGCTGGAGTACCCAATGCACCTACTCATGAAGTTGGCAAAAAAACTTAGCTTTTTTTTTATTAGGTGGTGAAGGTAGATTGAGAGTAAGAAAGATAAAATTTTGAGAGAGCATTAGCGAGGACAAAGAGGTTCTTATAATTCTATAATTTCCAGGTAAAAGGCAGACAGCATAGCTGTATGAAAAGGTTCTAAAGGCTTTGGAGCAGAGGTGATGAAACCTTGCTTCAGACTGGTTCGATTTTTTCGTTCAGCACATAGCAAACAATGTTCAACATATCTCATAACATAGCGAACCATATGCGGATATCCAAAAAAAAAAGGTTCATTCTGATCATCATGAACTATTTTCAAAAGATTAAATCGCGGATTAAATCCATTATTAGATGGTACAAAAGGTGAAACTCCATAAATTTACTAGCCTCATTTGAGATCATTCGAAAAGGAGTAAACTGAAAATAGTTTGACAGATCCTGGGAAACCCGCTGCCAGACAGTAGACACGGGATCCCAAAGGGCTCGAGACTACCGCCAAACGGCAACAGCTTGAGAAAAGGCCTGAAGAATCTCCACCCAATCCATCGAACTTTCGTGTGAGTCGTGTGGTATTCGATAGATTTTTTTTTGACGACACGATCAAAGTCACTTCTAAGATTTTATAATTTTATTTCAACAAATTTATATCACTTGACCTAATATTTCACCAATATTTCTTGAAATTGTATGACAGACGCGTCATATCAAGAGAATACGTTGTCATATGGTTGTCATTCAATAAAAACAATGTACATTGAATAATTCTCGCTGGAATAATGTAAGTAGACTATTCCCACTGTAATAGTGTTTTGATTGGCTAGAACGTACATTAATTACTGGAATTGAAAATTTCTATTAGTTTCGAGAAACCTCAAAAAATAATCAAACTGTCGTTGTCTCCTTCGTTATTATTAAAAGACTTGAAGTGTTTATATATTTTTTCGCCTATAACAACATCAAAGATTACAAAAAAAATATTCGCCCTGTAATCCTTGGCAACTTCGTAATTAGAAAGATCGTGTGGTACTACCAAAAGATCAAATTTTACATCGGGAAATGCCCCAAAAGCATTTGTAACGAAATAGGAATTGTAAATGGTATCTCTCGAATCACTCGAACGGTACGATATGCGGAATTTTATAAAGTTTTTCAATTTTTGTTAACCAGTGTCATTAATTAATTACCTAAATAACATGTTGAGCCAGTATCTATAAGACAATTTGTATGATAATCAGAGATTACGACAGGTAACGTCTTCAAATGATTATTGTACCTAGATTTGAGAATTGAAATAGTTATTTGTGTATTTAGACATAATGAGGATTAAAAAATAATGTTTCCCTTTTAAGTCTTTTTTTCAGGCTGTCTTAATCCGGTTTCAATCATGCCGCCAAGGTTTTTTTTACGATATCGTCGAAGCGGCATAGTATATAAACAAAATGTTTATATACTATGGAAGCGGTCTGTCGGGGCATAGTATATAAACAGAATATATACTATGGTCGGGGCTACTGTTATTAGCCGGCAAGGGGTTTTGTTTACATTTACGGGATACGTGGCCAATTTTGCCGCATGTCATCAAAGACCACAAAAAAAAACTCATTTTGCAATCCCTGCATTCACTAAGAATAATCATCAATTATGTATAAATCAATAGGATTCCAAAGCAATATCACTCACTTTTACTTTACAATAATTGTGATTAGTATGACAATTTGTCATTTTAAAAACGTAAATTTCGCCTTTAAAACCTTCATTTCCTCAGGAAACAACACCTTTTTGGACAAAGCCCATGCGTACGAACGTAGCGGAATAGGTCATATTGAAATTTATTTATTTTTCAACACTGTCAAAAGGTGATAAGACATTTATATGATTAGTAATGAATTAAATCAAATGACTCATGGATGTCGTTCCACGATAATTATGAGATGCATTTCTTACAACAGCATTGCTTAAAAGCTTACCTAAGTTCGTTTTTTGTTTTTAGAAAAGATACACAAAAATCAATTTTAAAATTTTCACACGTTTCTTCAGTGGGTTGTCATACAGAAAACCACCCTTGTGCAGATCATGAAAAATAAAAGGTTTAACTCTACTTACAGTTTCCCGGCCTGACTACCAAAATTCTGTTTTATAACCTTACATTGCTATCGGTGCTGTCCGGGTCAAGACTTGTTGAGACTGAGTAAATAGGTACTGTTTGAATAACAGGACTGGTGGCTTGAAATTAATTCTTATCCACACGGTTTTGCCCATTTTATTAACTCACAGAAACATTTATTTATTACTGCAAAATTTCACGTAGCACCGAAAGGTTAAGAAAGTGCATGTGTAACCCCACACCTGATGTTAGAGTTCTTCTTTTTACATGTACTCGCAACCTATGTCAAGCAGCGAATGCCGAGTGCATACGCGGGGAGGTCGTTTCCATCCTCCACGCCTGCCCTCTTTGGCGCGCATGCGTGAGCGGTTGACTGATTGTAAGAGCGCCGAATTTGAATGTTTTAAACAAGATCTAACAACATTGTAACCTTGTCCGTTAACTACCGCACTTTTACAGTTTTCTGGAAATGTCTTACGGCCGATTTCATAATGAACAACTAAAGTCCTCTTTGTCGAAAGGAGACTTTACTCTAAAGTCCCCTTTAAAGTAGCTGTTGCCGTCGTTTGGTTTCATAATTAGTATTAAAGTGCCCTTTCCATAAAGTATCTTTTAAGTAATTTTTAAATTGTTGGTCAACCTGGAATTCATGGATTTTGACATGAAATAGAAATATTTGTCATATTTGATATTTGACGTGTTTTTCCGTTTCCGCTTAAATAAATTAATAAGGTTAAGTGTTATTAAAAGTTGTGGCGTTTGTGTTATTTGTGGAAGCGATTTATTTGGACAAACATGGAAATTTTGAAAAGTAATAAGAAAGTTCGCTCGTCAAATTTTTCTCGAGAAGAAGAAATGAGATTGATTCAAGAAATTGAAAAATTCAAGAATATTATAGAATGCAAAACTACTAACAAAGTTAGTAATGCAGAAAAGGTATGTATTACAACTAAAACAAATTTTTGTGTGTGTATTTTATTTACTGTAGGTAGAATAAAAGCTTGTATATAATCATAACCCTCATTTACCCCATCAAGGGTAGGGTGTGAACTTGTAATAATAAATTTAAAGTATATATATTTATGTAGCTAGATACCTCACTATAAATTAAAATATGGTTTTAGGAAGAGGCTTGGCGCAAAGTACTTTCCAGCTTTAACTCTAGAAATTTAGAAGTTAGAAGTATATCGCAAATAAAATCAAAATTTGATAATTTGAAAACAAAAGCCAGAAGAGATATGGCAAAACAAAAATTATATATAACAGGAACAGGTGGTGGTCCCGCAATAAAAATTGATCTAGATCCTGTTACAGAAGCAACCCTAAATGTAATAAACATGAAAACGGTGGTGGGTTTAAATAACAGCTGGGATAGCGATTTCATTAATGTAATTACATTTTTTTTATTATTCAAATAATTTTGTTTCAACAGTTACCAAACTTAATTTGGTTAATGGTTAAAAACATTCTTTTTTTCATAATTTTATCATCATTTGTAAGGCAATAAAATTAAATATTAATTTTTCGTAATATTATAGGATCATGGAATGGATGCATCCTCAGTTTTAGAGGAACAACTTATAACAGAATACCCTCAAGAATTTCCAGCTGTAAGTAAATATACCGTTTTTTAAATAACGTGTAACGTGTTTATGGTTGTCAAGAGAAATTTGTTATTTTTTCCCTTGAGAACTTACTTGTATACGTAATATTAAGTATTCTGAATATATTTATTATTATAGGATTCAGAAATGATAATAATTGGAGCAGGAGAAGCTAAAGATGAAATGTCAGAGATTTCTATGCAATCAGTAAGTTAAATATTTTTTCACTACTAATCTGAGAATATTTCTCACCCTATATAAATGTAAATAATGATAATAAAAAAACACCTAGGTAAAAAATGGCAAGAGTCAAATTTTCAATATATTCATGTACTTCCAAAATCTATAGTTTGGGAAGACCATTAATTTGTTATGCTTATTCAAGCTAATATTAATAAATTCATGTAACTAAAACATCAAAAAATGCAATAGTATATTTTCTAGAAGCATTTCAAAATTTGACACAATTAAAATTGCTAGTATATCAATAGTAGGGAAAATATATATATATACCTCAGTTAAGTAGCCTATTATTTACCCCCCAAATTATAAAAGTGCTCGGTAAATAATATCCTACTTATCAACTTGGGTGTATAATATACTATTTTCATTTTGTCATTGGAATTGCTTACTATGATCATGATCTACATCACGTATAGAAGTTGTCGAAAAACTTAAATAATTGACTTTTAGGAGATACTGCCTGAATCTACTGATATAATTGTATTGGAGGAGAACCAGATAACACCTTCTAGATCAGAGTTACCATCAGGTATCATGTCTAGTAAAAAAGTGAGTTTTACATTGTGTGTGGTACAGTTGTAATTTTTATTATATAATTCTTGTCTGTTCTCAGAAACCGGAAATTTAAAAAAATTTGACTGGAGTAGTTATGTACCTAATAATTTAAAAAGAAAAGCCAATGGTAAGCTACACCCAGCTACGACCAATCCAATATGTCTAGCCAAACAGGATTATTATAAAAAGAAAAAGGAGCTTCTCGAAAAAACAGTAGAAGCAGAGGAGATGGAAAGATTAAGGAAAAGGGAGAGAGAAGAAGAAGAGCATGTTAAAAAGATGATTTTATTAGATTTAGAAATAAAGATAAAACAAAAACAATTGAATAAAGAAAATATTTAATAAAACTGTGATTTTTAATTATTTTTAATATTTACAATCTAGCAAAATGTTCATTAATTATCAAATTCCTAATATTTTCTGCAATATTTGGATTATTTTCCATGGGGGGTAATACATCCTCATTGTCTTCCTCTATTTCATCTTCTTCAGTAAAGTTATCATTCATATCAATGGCAATGTTATGAAGAACTGCAGTTGCGACTATTACTGCCATTGTGGTTTCTAGTTTTAATCTCATGCCAAACCTCAAGACGGGAAATCGTCTTTTCCATAAACCGTATTGACGCTCTACTACATTTCGAGTCCTTATTATAGACTCATTGTATACATTTTCAGCAGGTGTTCTAGTTTGTTGTAACTTGGTCATAAGATATGGCTTTAGAGAATATCCACTGTCACCAATTAGCATATACTGACCAAATACACCATTTTCAAATTTTTGCTTTAAACTGCTATTGTTAAAAATTGTTTGGTCATGCACCGATCCTAGCCATCTCGCAACAATGTCTCTTATTTTCAATTTAGCATCGCTTACTGTCTGAACATTTATTGCAAAATAAGATTTTCTACATCTGAATATTTCTGCATCATGTCCACCAGGAGAATCAATTTTAACTAATGTGCAATCAATTGCTCCGATGGTCTTGGGAAATGAAGCTATTTCATAAAATTTTTCAACTGCTTCTTCCATTTCTCGATTATTTTCATACATGCGAATGTGTTGTCCGGCTAGTGAGGCAATAGCAATAGACACCTTTTTGATAATCCTGCTAGCTGAACTTCTAGACACTCCCATAAAATCTGATACTGTTATTTGCATATTTCCTGATGCATAGAATCTTAAAGTCAACAATATTTGTTGTATTGGTGTAATGCACCCACCTCTAAAAATTAAATAAAGGTTTTTCTTAATTCTAATATTAATAAAGATTTTTCAACTTACTTATTAGTAGGTAATGCGATTTGCTCTTCTATTTCATTTAGTAGATACAAAACAGTTTGTTTTTTTAAGCGAAAACGTTGGTAAAAGTCAAGCTCATCATATTTTTCAAAACAGTCTGTTCTTTTCCTATACACTTTTGGTCTTTTAATATAAATAAATTCTTCATCAGATGAACTTGAACTAGAACTAGACGTTTGAAAATTATTCATATTATGATCAACGACTAAACTAACACAAAACTAGCAAACGTGTAGCTGGTGGCACAAAAAATCACAAATATAAATATTGAGGTTATATTGTAGTTAAATGACACTTTAGCGAGTTAAAGTCGAGAAATCGACACTTTAACCTTAAAGGACACTTTTGGCTTAAAGAATACTTTAAGTTGGTTATGAGATCAAAAATATTTATTAAAGGATCCTTTAAAGTTAAAGAATCCTTTATGTTTCTTTATGAAATCGGCTGTTATATTGTTTTAGCAAACGGGCTTCGCACATTGCGTTATCGTCTACAGGGTAAGCGTAAATATCGCGGCACAACTTTTGATCTGTCGATAATTGCTTGCATCCCTGTAGATTTTCGATGGGTATATAAGTAAAAGAATCATCGTCTCGCGCTAAATATTTTTGCGAAAATGATAAAATATGGTGAAGTCCAGTTCTATTATCATATATTGGAATTGGATATAAGTGGAATAGGGTAAATACTTGCAGTTCAATAAGTGGAATTTTGAGAACGAGAACAAGATCTGGATTTGTTTGATATGCTTCGAGATTAATTATTTCTAGATATTGTGAAACTGTTGAATATTTTATTGGTAATGGTAAACTTTTTCTTACGGTATTCTCGGATATTTGTTTAAGAGCAGTAATAAAATTTTCGGGTTCAATAATAGAAGTATGAATGATTTGAAGCTGTGCAAATGTGATTGAATTTAGAATATCGTTAATACTACTTTCAAGATACGCATAACTCTCCATTAGTTTTTCACAAATTTCAAAGAATTGCAGTTTTGCTTCAATTAACGTTATATCATTAGTTGATTGTTGAATAGTGGTTTCAATTTTGGTTATATTTGAATCAAATGTTTTTTCGTTTATTTTTAATTGTTCTATTGTGCTATTAAAGTTTGTTATTACTGAACGTGTTACTGATAATTGATTTTTTAATAAGTTTTCTAACTGATTTTGGTCTGTATTTAATTTATTGATGCAGTCTGTGAAATATTCACCGTCAGACGCATCGAGGTTACCGGTAATTGATTTAAATATATTACCGATACCATTAATTAATCCTCGTTTTTGTCTTTTTACATCAAAAGATATTTCATTAAACTTTTCACTAGTGGATTCCGAAATTTGTTGTAATAATGCCGAATGGGATTTTACTTCTGACCGAAAGGACTTTATAATGTGAGAATTTGAATCGAAGGTATTTTGAATTGTTTCTAGGATTCTAATGTTTTTTCCAAAGGTTTGTTTAAAGGCTGATATGTTTTTGTGTACTAATAATGTCCATTCGTCATTTGAGACAATTAGTTTGGTTTCGTCGTGATAGTAGATTCCAATTGTATTATTGATAGGTTCAATTTTATATTGACATGTTGCTGTTCCGATCAGCAGCTGGAATCTGAAAATAAATTAATTTTCAGCATAAGGCTTCATAAGATCAAAATTTATTTTAGATTGGTAATTTGTTTCCAGATTTAATACTGTTGCAGAATTTCTATGTATTTCTAATATTTCGAAAGGACCTTTAAACTTATTTCCTAATTTGTTTTTAATTTGAGTTTCTTTTACGTAAACTTTGTCACCTATTTTATATTCTGGTTTGTTTTTAGGGACATGTCTATCAAATCGAATTTTAGCCTTTTCTTTTTGCTTCAAAGTGTTTTCTCTTGCGATTTTGTAATAATAAGATATACGGTTGTTCAAATCTCTAACATACTTGGTAATCAACTCTTGCTCGTTGTACAACTTTTCAGGGGGTCTAGAGGATGTGTGTCCGAATACAAGTTCGTACGGCGTGAACCCGTGCGTTTTGTTTACCGAATTATTGTAAGCGACAATTGCATAAGGTAAAATACTAAAGGGGTGTTCATTGGGGTGATCTGCTAGATGCACACAGATTTCTAACAAGGTAGCATGTAGTCTTTCCAAAGACCCGTTACTTTGTGGATGACCGACACTTGAATATGTGAACTTAATATCGAACATATTACAAAGGTCTTTCATCAAACTATTACTAAATTCGTTGCCAACGTCATAATTAATGCGAAGTGGTGCGCCAAAATGTTGGAAATAAACTAATATTCCATTAACAACTGATTTGGCAGTTTTATCCTCAAGGGGATATGCTTGAGAAAATTTTGTTAGTTCGTCTCTTATCGTGAGGGCGTAATTTCTTTGAGGCACTTCTAAAATATCAACGTTAATTCGTTCAAAGGGTGTTTTTGGTGTTTCGGTTATAACGAGGGGACTGTCTAAGTTTTTACGACAAACTTTTGCCTCTTGACATGCGCGACAAGACTTAATATAATTTTCGACATCTCTGCCCAATTATATTTTTGTCGTATTCGTCTAATGGTTTCATTAATTCCACGGTGAAGGTGGCTTTTGCCATTGTGGAAATGGTCTAGAATAGTTGGTATTTGATTTTTCTCTGGCTCTTTAGTTATATTTTGACAAATTGTGAATTTTACGTCAATTACCGAAAGTAAAAACGATAGTGTCTCTAATATTGGTAATTCGGGATTATTTTCAATAGCATATTTTTCGGAAGGTCTAAATAAATTTCGATTTCTATAAATTGCTACGAATAAGTGTTCAGAACAACTAGTTGGTTCTAATGGTAAAGGTATAATTAAATATTTCCTATTTTTGACAGTTTTACACCTACTTAATACATTAATTTGCCCATAAGAAAAATTAGGGTTTTCTTCGAATATATCATCTATTATTTTTTCATGAAATTCTTGTAAATTATCTTTTTGAAAGGAAGTTAAAATGTTTTTATTTTGCTTGTCTAGTAACTAGGGTAGATTGGGTAAGGTACATGTTTAAAATTTTCTAATTTTGATTTAAAGGAAACAAAATCTTTTATGTAATTGATTTTTATACGAGAAATGGCGTCGGCGATCTTATTAGATTTTCCAGATTTGAATTCAATTTGGTAGTCGAGTCATATTCTTCTAGTTTGAGGCGCCATCGTGCCAGACGGCTGCCGGGATCTTTTATCGAAAATAGCCGCGTGACTGGTCGGTGATCGGTTATAAGCGTAAATTTTCGGCCATATAAATATGGTCTAAAGTGTTTGACCGCCCACACAATTGCCAGAAGTTCTCTCCCTATTGTGGAGTACTTCGTTTCTGCTTTGCACAAGGCCCTTGATGCATAGGCTATTGGTAAATCTTTGCCTATAGCAAAGATTACAAAATATATATAAGATAGTTCACTTCAAGGCGGTCTGATTCTTCTTAGTGTTTTAAACGATCGCCGCACTCATAAATCATATTTACGGCTCCCTTTCGTCGTAAATAACGACACCGCTAGGTACCCGGGAATTAGAAAAGTATATTTTATTCCAAGCTATACAGGGGTAACTTGAGAAATATATATTCAAAGTAATGGGATGATTTATTAAAGGTTTTTTTTATATAATTTTTTTAAATGTTAATTATTTCGAAAAATGTTCAGGATATTAATTTGAAAAGGAAAGTTTAGGTATACGTAAAAAAAACAAAAAATTTTTAAAATGAATAAATTGACAGTTTTTATTTAAAATTTTAGTAATTTTATGATACTTATTGATGATCTAGCGGTTATTTATACAGATTATCACAAATTCAATTAAATATACTTATTGGCCACCAGAATAATAGGACCACTAAAATAATTTTGATTTTTAAATGTGATGTATTATTTGGATTCACAAGGTTAAAACAGTAAAAACATATTATGCAGCTGCAGGATATATTTATTAATAAATTTTATAAATGTAATAAAATACTAAGTTTGGAGTTTGGTTTATAAGATGTATTTAATCTATTGTCTTTCAGATCTTTCAATATAAATTTAAGAGTGAAATATATACGGACTTCAGTAAAGTTTAACATGCACTTCCATTTTTCGCATCTAAAAAGAAAACGTAGATATGTGAATTTTCAAATTTCTATGAATACCCAGTACTTATAAGTACTATAACTAGTTTATTATTATCAAATATTTTTGTTACAATAGTTTTAAAATATTCATTCCATCTACTAAATTGGATTAAGAAAAATTGAATTCCGTATTTGATAATAACTAATTTAATACCCACCTCTCAACGTCTTTGGGACAACGATAAAAGGATATTTCTGGTTTTCCCACCTTGCTGGAACAACCCATCACAGCACAGCACACAGGCATTTTAAAACCACAATTTTAATATTATCAATGTTACTTTTGGAAGACTGCCAACAAGAAATTTTACTTTCAGAACGTTTCTCGAAAGACTAAATGAAATACTTATAAAAATTCCTAGAGATTGTAGGCACATTTCGGGTATATACCTTTTGGTCGCCGCGGTCAGTTTTACCCAAATTTAATCCTTTCACTATTCGAAAGGTGACCACTTGGTCGCCAAAGCTGGATTAAGGGTTCCTAGAAACGATTTATTATGTATAGAGAGAAGAATATTAATATTATATTTTTCCCTATTGCAATAATTAATTAATAAATTTAAAATATCTATACAACATAAACTTAAAACACGAACAACGAATTCTAAAATACTAGCGCTCTATAGGCGACGACCCGTATAATATGGAAATTAAATGCAAGTAAGGATTAAGCGACATACTGTAGCATGGCGCCAACCGCTAAGTCACCAGACAGTAACCAGCGGTATGAATCCTTTGATCGATAGAATTCGTACTAGTGAACAATCTATTTTATTTTGTAATCTTTGCCTATAGGTCCTTGTGATAAAACCGCGCCGATTGCGAATGCACTAGCATCGGTAGTTAGAAGAAATGGTTCTTCAAAGTTTGGGTATATTAAAATCGGGATAGAAGTCAGGGCATTTTTCAATTCTTGCAATGATTTTTGACATTCAGAGTCAAAATTGAGAGGAACGTCTTTTTGAAAAAGGACTATCATTGGTTTTGAAATCTTTGCGACGTTCGCAATAAATCTCCTGTAATAACCAGCGAGACCCAAAAAGGATTTAATTTCTTTTTGATTCGTTGGTTGGGGAAAATTCTTGACACATTCAATCTTAGCAGGGAATGGCTTAACACCATTTTCTGTAATCAAGTGTCCAAGGTACGCGACTTCTTTACTCAAGAACTCGCACTTGTCAGGTTGTAATTTTAAATTGGCGTTTTGAAGTCTCTTAAATACGTCCGTTAAGCGGACAATATGTTCCTGTATCGTTGGGGAATAGACAATGATGTCGTCCATGTAGACGAGGCATCTCTCGTTTTGGATTCCAGCAAGTGTCTGAAATTGGATCACTGGGTGATAATAAGCGGACTGTATTTCAAATTTTTAATTGTTGTATTACAATATTTAGAATTATAATGGATTACATTGGTAATGAATAAAAATGAGTGATGTCTCTGTCAGTGTCACGATCAGAATGAACACAGCGTGCAAGCGGTTGGCGCAGGGTTGAGCACATTCACACGGCTGCCACGTACACTCGCGTGTTGTATAGTCTGACGAATTGTTAAGTTTTATTCAACATACTCCCGGGGTTGAAGGCACTTCAACAGTCACATTATGGTTAGGAGTTGATTGGCAATGGGTGTAGATGACGAGTAGATCGCTTGATAATTCCTTTGGCAGTATTGACGTCTGCCACTCGAACAGCTGAATCCTTTCCAGGATAAATTTTGACAATTCTGCCCATGGCCCATTTACATGGAGGTAGGTTCTTTTCTTGAATTAGTACCAAGGTTCCGGGTGCTACAGGTGAGGATTTTGTTGGCCACTTATAAGATTGATGGAGTTGAGTAATATATTCTAATGAAAATCTAGTCCAGAAGTGCTGATAAAGTTGCTGTATCTTCTGATAAATGTTAAGTCGATATGGATTGAGGGGTAGTAGGTCTTGGTCAGGTAGTGATGTTAATGGACGTTGAATAAGGAAATGGGATGGAGTTAGAGGTTCTAAATCATTTGGATTACAGGACATTGCATATAATGGCCTAGAATTCAGTATCGCCTCTATTTGGTACAATAATGTCGAAAACTCTTCGTACGTTAAGGAAGCATTTTTCATAGCGCGTTTTAAATGATGTTTCATTTGTTTGACTGCCGCTTCCCAAAGTCCACCAAAATTGGGACTATACGGTGGAATAAAATTCCATGATAAATTTAAATTGGTTGCAAAAGTGTTAATTTTATTTTGATTTTCTTGTAAAAAATCTGCAAGAAATTTGAGTTCACTGCATGCACCTTTAAAGGTACTGCCGTTATCTGAATAGATTTTGGTGGGTAAGCCTCGTCTGGAAACAAACCGTCTAAAACAGGCAAAGAAGCATTCAGTGGTCAAGTCTGACAGTAGTTCAAGATGCACTGCCTTTGTGACACGTAACATTTAAGGATTTTACATCCACGACCCTTTTTATTTTTCATTTGAAACCGACCTGCGTAGTCAATACCAGTAAGTAAATGGGTAAGTTACACTTATTAACAATTATTTGTTTAGCTAATTTGCGACCACCGATAGGCCAATAGAGTTGTCTAACATTTGCTAATAATAATTGAGGGCCTGGATGGAGAAGATTAATGGGAATATTTTTAAAAATTAATTCTGTTAGCGAATGGTTGGCAGATAATAAAATTGGGTGTTTTTCATTGGTTGGTACGGAGGTATGTTTTAATCGTCCCCCTACTCGTAGAATTCCTTGACTATCAATGAATGGCGACATATGAAATAGTTTACTATTTCTATCAATAGGTGTATTGTTTGATACGTTGTCAATGTCTCTTTTGAAACAACTGGATTGTGCGACCTTTATTAATTTTACAAATGTAGAATTTATTCCTTCAGCAGAGAGTTCCCCAGTAACCTTGGAAGTAGGTTGTTGATTATTGAGCTCGAGTGAAATAGGTTCCTTTTGGTTGACAAGAACTTTGAGATTCATGATGAATGGTGAACATAAAGCCACTACTCGTTTCAAACGGGTAAGGTTTGAAAATCTGTCACATATGTCAATTGATATTTGTTCTCGATTTTGAACATGAAATATGTTTTCAACACTTTTTTTTATTTCAGGAACATTGGTTAAATTGGGAACTTTTGATTGAAATAATTGTGTAAATTCAAATTCATGGATTTCCTTTAAGAAGCCAGGACCTTGCCACCAAAGATTACACATAATCAGATTATCTGGCAAAATTCCCCTAGAAGCAACATCTGCTGGATTATGTTTTGTGGAAACATAATGCCATTGATCTGGGTTGATTAGGATTTGTATTTTGGAGACGCGGTTGCTGACAAAAACTTCTAACGTATTAGGAAGTAAGTTTAACCAAGCTAAGACTACTTGAGAGTCAGTCCAAAATTAAGAAGGAATGTTAAGATTAAGGGATTTTAAAACTTGTTCTGATAATTGAGATGACAATAAGGCTGCACATAATTCCAATCGTGGAATAGATAAGGTTTTAATAGGAGCTACCTTTGTTTTTGAACAGAGTAGATGAACTGTCATTTGGGTATTAGCATTTTGGCTTCTAATATAGCAACACGCTGAGTATGCATGTTGGCTTGCATCGGAGAAAAAATGAATATCAATGGGCTTAGAATTTTCTCCAATCACATGTCTTGGAATATTTAATTGATTAAGATTAATTAATTGATTTCTGAAGTGTTCCCATTGTTGGCTTTACTCTGTAGGAACAGAGTCATCCCATGATATTTTTAATGACCATAAACGCTGAATTAATATTTTGGCAAGAATTATAGTAGGGCTCAGGAGACCTAAAGGGTCGTAGATTTGAGCTATTTCAGATAGTATTTGGCGTTTTGACAATGGTTCAGAAGAATGAGATTCGGAAATGAAGTAATTTAGTTGATCGGCTTTGCTAAACCATTTAATGCCTAGGGTTTTGGAGCTTTCACCTTCACTAAGATTTAAAATCGTTTAATCATCGCCATCTGTATTTAAATTTGTAAGGACTTGAGCGTGATTGGATATCCATTTTCTTAGAATGAAACCAGCTGATGAGAGGTGATCATAAATGGACTTGCAAATACTTTGTAAAGTTTCTAAATTGTTATGACCAGTCAATAAGTCATCTACATAGAAGTCGTTGATAATAATACTTGACACTAATGGATCATCGCAAGTAGTTGCTAATTGTTTTAAGCACCTAAGTGCCAAATAGGGAGCTGATGAGGTGCCATATGTGACGGTATTCAATTGAAAGGTGTCAAGGTTTTTTTGTCAGGATCCTCTCTCCACAAAATGAGTTGTAATGACCTGTGGTCTGAATGAACAAGTATTTGGCGGTACATCTTCATGATGTCCTCAGACACAACATGGGTGTATGTTCGAAATCGAAGCAGAATTGGAAAAATGTCATTTTGAATTTTAGGACCGACAAATTGAAGGTCATTTAGTGACCACCCACTATCGGTAGGATGCGAACCATTGAACACAACCCTGAGTTTGGTTGTCAAACTCTCTTGTTTAAGTACTCTATGGTGAAGTAAAAAATAGGAAAATTGTGAATTTGAAATTGGATTGGATATTTTGCATAGCAAGGTATTCCTGAATGAATTTGGAATATTGGGCTTTAAGTTGTTGGTCTTTTGCAAACTTGCGTTCTAATGACCAGAATTGTTTTTGGCAGATGGCAATGAGTCACCAAATAAAATGGCTGAATGTTTGAAGGGTATAGAAACAACAAATCTACCAGTTTCCTCATGATAGGTGGTTGATTGAAATATGTTTTCACATTCTATATCATCTTGAGCCAGCTTAGGTGCTGTAGATAATTCTTCTAACTCCCAAATTTTTTTTAAATGGTGGTCTTCAGGAATTGTCTGAGTAAAATTGCATAAAGCATTAGACGACATTATAGGGGTAGGTCCAGCTATAATCCAACCTAACTTGGTATTTTGGAGTATGGGAAGATTTTTACCTAATATCAATTCACCTTCTATGATTATCTATCTCTTGGGGTTTGTAAAATTCTTCATCTGATAATTGGATGCTAGAAGGAATATTATAATTATCTATTGATATATTGTGTAAAGGTGTATTGTTGGAAATTGTGGGTACAATGTAGCAAGTAGTTGGAATGTTAAAGTCAGAGAACTTAGAGAAGATGTTGATTAGGCATTTTTTTGTTATGGAAGAAACTGTCTGGTTTATACCAGAAATAGACAGGTTTGCGGTTAGCAATGTTAACTTGAGTTTTTTGGCAAATTGTTAATAAATTGATTTGTGAGCCACTGTCAAGTATTGCTCTACATTGAATTTTTTCACCATATGCATTTTGAACAAAAAAGGTAACTGTAGATAACAATACTTGGTAGCTGCTTTCTCGAGCATTGGAAGGATTTACTAGAAAAGTTGAGTGAATAGGTTCACTGTTTTCCACAACTGGGTTAGTGGAATTACTACTACCTGGGTTTATATCTAAGTGTAATAATGAATTGTGTTTTAATTGGCATTTTTTACACGGACCTAAAGTGCATGCGTCAACAGCATGACCTATTCTAAGGCAGTTTTTACATAGTGATAATTATGCAGCAGCTGCTTGTCTGCTTGCTATATCTAATTTGAGAAATTTATGGCATGAATATATTAAATGGTCTTTATGACAAAAATTGCACTTACCTCCTTTAAAGGTTGAGTGTTTTTGTAATGGAGGACGTGAATATCTGTGATTAGAGTTATGCAATTTATTAATCGACTCTTGTTTAGTAGGATTTGAAGAACATAACTTTTGGTCATTTATATCGTCCAAAAGATCCATTCTTCCATTGAGAAAATCTAGAAATTCATTTATAGTGGGAAATTCACTAACATCCTCATTTTTCCAGTCTCGCATGGTGCGATCATCTAGTTTGTTTGGAATGATGTATATTAATAGGGCATCACATAATTTTCTTTAGATATTTTTGTGTTTTCTAAAGCAGTTATATTACTAGACACCTTGTCTATGAATACTTTGAAGTCATTTAAAGTTTCTTTACGAATTGTATCAATATTAAATAAATATGTTTATTCACTAACAATCGTTTTTTGTCAAATTTGTCAATAAGTATTTGCCAGGCTCGGCCAAATGGATCAGATTCATCAATTTGTACTGAGCTGATTAATCGTTTAGCATAACCTTCAAGTGAATTTCGTAGAAGTTGAAATTGATGTCCACTACTGAGGGTAGAGGATGTCATTATTGAATCAAAAGAAATTTTAAACTCTGTCCACTTTTCATAGTCACCTTTAAAACTGGGCATTTTCATTTTGGGAATTAATAAATTGTGTAGTGAATGTGACTGATAAATGTTAAATTGATTGCTTTGATTGTTACTCTGAGAATTAGGTTGAGAGGGATGTAAATTATCTGAGTACTCCTGCAAAAAAGCCATAACCTCAGTGTACTTTGATTCAAATTGTTCTCTTTCACTGTATTGATCTGGCAAATGCGCTTCTTCACAAAAGGTTTCTATTTTTATTAACACGCTTATATTAGCTTCACCTGTATGTGAGTTTGTGAGCTTGTGAGCTTGTTTGTAACTCTCCTAGCAAGTGGCTTGTATTACGACTGTTAGTATATCCAAACAATATAAGTACGTTCGTTGGCCGAGCTGGCTAAGGCGCGCGTCTTCGAAGACGTCGGATTCACCGGTTGTGGGTTCTAATCCCGTTCACGGCTAAAAAGAATTTTTTTTGCGTGTTGAAAAATATATAGGGTGTTTAATTTATAAAGCAACCTTTAAACTCGATTTTTAGTCACTTTAAACGCTCAGATTAAGTTTTTTATACAGTACTAAAAAGTGAAAAATAAACTATAGTTCAAAAAAACTAAAAAACACGCTTTAGAGGTAATCGAACTAAAAAGTTGAAAATAATTCTTAATTTAAGAATAAAATGATTAACGAGAAAATTAATGTCATTGTGTTAATAGCGTGGGGTGCTTTGTACTACATTTATACACTAACTCTGCATTTCGGAATAGAACTAGTAAGAAATTGTAACAATTTATATTGAGCACCCCACGCCATTACCACAATGACATTAATTTTCTAGTTAATCATTTTATTCTTAAATTAAGAATTATTTTTAACTTTTTAGTTCGATTACCTCTAAAGCGTGTTTTTAATTTTTTTGAACTATAGTTAATTAATTGAATATTCTCAAAGTCTTCATACAGATTACAGTAATTTTGTTTCTTAACATTGATTTCATTTATAGAAGGTTTTTGATTAGGCTGCGCAACTTTAATAGAATCAACATATTTACTTAAATTAGTTAATTTTTGTTTAAGTGAAGCACGAATGCGTTTCTCTTCTTTTAAATCTTGTGCCATTTTGTTAAATAAAAGTGTTGAATGCTTTATTGAACTGTTTCAACACACCAAAATCTTTCAGTTTTACTAATAAAATGACTAATTGGATTAAAATTAGGTTAAATGAAATTATAAAATAGGTAATTTTAAAGTATTTGTGTCAAAATAAGCAAAATTGTTACTGTATGGGCAGTAAACAAGTAAAACACCACTTTTTATTGACTTTGAAATGAAAAAATTATTATTGAAATTGATTAATTGTGAACTAATATGCAAAATAGAAAGTGATTGTTTTGCTTAGTAGTTACACTTGAATTCTAGGCAATTCATGCAATGTAATTGTATAAAATAGGAATAGGAATATAGAAAAGGACGACTTACAACCTTTTTCTGATCTAGTCTCCTCACAAGGTGCAAATCTTGGCGATTCCACTTTCAATAGTAACTAGGTACCCGCTTGGAGGCTACCGGCACAATGGCGTAAATGGTTGCTTCGTCGGCCGGCCACAATAGGATATCGATAATAATTGTTGTCACTGTTTATCCGTCTCGTTGGACCAAATTTATGTTTGAAATTGGATCACTGGGTGATGATAATAAGCGGACTGTATTTGAACTTTTTAATTCTTGTATTACAATATACACTGTGTTCATTTGAAAAGGACCCACCCTTAATATTTTAAAAAATGGGACATATTAGAAAGAAATGCCGAAACACGTCAACTTTTAACTTGAGGGGGACACTTTTTGGCGCTAATGTCATAAACGTCAGATTCACCCCCTCCCTACTGGAGACACCCCTTACATTTTTTCAAATGGCATTAGGTATCAAATCACACCTCATTTAAAAGGTCTGGTAAATCTCTATTCAATCATTTTGTTTTGCCTTTGATACTAGCCTTCCATTGTTAATTAATCGTTGTTTAAAAATGGCTCTTTTCCAACTTTTCGTATGCTTCCGTATTGTGTTATGATAGAAAGACTCTTTAAAGAATAAAAAATTTACAAATAGTAAAAAGACAACTGTGAACAAGGAAAAACTGCTATTTAATCATGCGTTCAAAGTGACCACTGCTAACATTCAGGCAATAAAAGTTAAAAGTTAAAATTAGTGACGCGTTTCGCTACACAGTAGCTTTTTCAAACTAGTGAAGCTACAATGAAAAACTTTTAATTTATATAGTGCCTTAATACGGAATTCTAAGATATTGACAAAAGTATTAAAAATGGGGATAAGTACAAAAAGTGCCTAAATACGGAATTCTAAGATATTGACAAAAGTATTATAATATATTTAAATATGGATAAGTACAAAAAAGTGTCTAAATACGGAATTCTAAGAAAGTTAGCTACATACAGACAAGGAAACGATCCATCATTTAATTATTATAATAAAATTCAGCACTTATTAAATCTTCAAAATTCACAATTGAAAGCACCTGCTAGTGAACCGGAAATATTTTATTTATCGGTGTATTTTCGCAATTTTGGGTATTTTTACGTGGCCTAAGAGAGCCTCTGGGTTCACTTATGCGAACGAAAAATCCGCCCGATTTAAATTCAGCTTTAAATATGCTAACAAATGATTTTCAAACAAATATTGAACTTCTAAACACTTCTAAAGGTAGCCTTGGGTCTAGGAATAATTTTTTTGAAAATAATAATGTACATAACAAACCTTTGCAACTCACTAACTGTTTGGGTGTTTGTTGATTGAAGTGGACTGTATACTTGTTATAAGCACAATAAAACAATTTGATTGGTTTTTTACTTTATTGCACAACTTATTTTGAGCCTTGACTGCCCTTTTTACAATGGCGCTGCTGGCCTCATGGCTGCTCGATAATGAATCGAATTTTTCTTGCGCATGCCCTGTTACTATGGATACGCGCATGTGCCGAGTTCGTTAGCGATCTCAACATATTTGAAATTAAAACATAAAATAGTCAAACATACCGGCCTCCTTGAAAGGCTCGACCATAGAGAAATAATATATAATGAGAGTTGTCGTTGCTGTAGTAACCGTTGGCATCGCGTTGATCGCAGCGCACCAGGAAGGGGTGTCGGAACTAATTTTAACAGGCGGGATATTTAAATCTGGTAGTTTGGATTATGGGTAGGCAAATTTTACAATTTGTCTTAAAATTGTTTATTATATAATAATTTCATTACAAAACATTTTTTCCAATGAAATAATTATAATTAACAAACAATTTTAAGACACATAATTTAGATAAATAAGAAAACAACACACATTTAAAATTTGTATTAACCTGCCCATAACATAACAAAATTAACTAAAATATTTGTTTATTAAATTAGTACGATTATTCTATATACATTATCAACTTTCATTAACATTCTTATTGTATCTTTGGATTAAATTATCACAGATCACTTACAATTGTATATTAGTTAAATGCTTATTTTATAATCTATCAGTTAAAACTGTATAACATAAATATTCTATCCTAACTAGAAACTTTGAATTGGTATCACAATATTTCCACTAAAATTACATTACAAAAGCTAATCCAATATCACATCAAATTGCACATTATTTAAAAAAAAACAACAAATATTTTAATAAAAAGGAGTTAAAAACTAGATTTTCAAGAACAGGTCTGAAACAAAAAAAAATTAAACGCAGTACATTTTTACAAAAAAAAGGGATTATTGTTGTTTGTTAGTCCTCTTACCATCATTATAATATTTTTTAATTAATAAGGGGACGCAAACTTTTATGAGCTGAGAAAATACATATGATTTATGTTCTTGACAGGTGAACCAATCAAAATTAATATGACCTTTTGCAAAGAGTTCAGTTTTTTCAATAATATTCTCTACATGACCTAAAAGTGGTAAAATATAGTATACAATGTCATGCAGAATTGAAAGAAATTTAATGACCTCCCTTTGTACATAAATCAGACCTGTTTTATCATCATTTTCTTTGAAGGAAGTGAAACTATGGTGAACGTCTAAAATGTCTGTCTGCAAATTAGCCTTACATTCTTCGCAATTAAAAGTTGTAATTTTTTTAACAACAAAACCAGAAACATAGCTTATTGCCTGAGTATCAAAATTTGAATCATTTAATTCTATTCTAAAAATGGGAATTCAATATTTTCCAATTCATTAATTGTATTAGACTTTAATGGTTTTGGTTCATTATGAAAATTTAAAAAAGAATTTAAGTTATCTAATAAAGTACAGTCATCTGCTTCACAATTTGTGTTGTAGTTTTTGGAAGAAACTAAACTATTTAAAATTGACGTTTTTAAAGCCGATATAAATTGATAACAATTTGGAGAGGTATTGGCTGCACCATACTGCCGAATTGCCCCAAACATATTTTCAACTGGGTCCAGATTTAAAGAACGCGTTCTAATAAATTTGAATCCTAATTTCCAACATTCTCTTGTTAACAATTTGACACCATTAATAGTAGTTAACCAAGATGTTTTAAAAGGCATTTTGGTTTTCATAGCCTTCCCATTTTTCGGTAAAAACTGCCAAGACTTTATTTTTGGCAACATAGAATTCCAAAAAAGCAGATGGTTCGACTTTTTTGAAACACACCGTCTAAGAGCCCTACCAGCATCGAAGGTTGGTTTCCTACCATTAAAACTGTCAAATAACATCAATGTCCTCAATAAATTCAGCAGTATAGATAGCCTCAGATGGTAATTTACCAGGAACAATTAAACTTTCAATGGTAGCAGCCATAGTGTGGCTCATTATTTTTGCAGCAATTGAAACTTTCATTTTAATTTTACTGTTTCTACGAAGATCAAAAAATCATTTTTTAATTTTGTGCAAAGCCTGAAATTTTTTTGTTTTATCAATATAAAAAGCATTTTTAATATGTTGTAACTTTGCACATTTATGGTTATCAAAATAAATATCATAATTAAATAAAGCATTTCTGGTACATTTCAAAAGATGAGGAGGGTCATATAAAGTTATTATTTTCTTTTCATTGACAAAAAAATAAGGACCAGGTTTTTCAATTTTCCAATGTCTACTTAATTGTCTCAGAGCTGCTCGATTTGTATTCCCTAGATCACAAACAGTTGCCATTACATTTAATCCTACATCTTGTAGTGCTGAAATTACCTCTACAATAATCAATTTCAAATCTTCAGTTTTAACCTGATCCTTAGTAAAATAATAAGCCACTGGCTGCTTCCAAGCTTTATGCAATCCATTAATTACAAACACCAATGCATGATTGGCAGGTTGTAACTTTCTGCCTAAATTGCTACCAAGATCTACAAATCCTACAACTTTGTCGCTAGCCACATCCAAAGTCAATTGTTCTTTTAAAGCTATTTCATCAAATAACAAGACACAATTTTTATCTATTTGCTTCATTTTGACAAACCTTTCTTTAAGCCTATCAAAAATTCCTTTATTAACTCCAGTTTCAAATGGCACTGATCTTAGAAGTGACTGTAAAGTAGATTTACTGGGCAAAGCTATAAAACGTTTTAAAAAATTATATGCTGGTGGTCCCTTTTTATAAATGGCTAGTGAAAGGGCCTTATCTGTTATTGACCAAGAAGGTTTATGTTTCTTACTGTTAGAAGTACTACTTTTTAAAAAATCCATGCCTGCTAGATCTAATTTTGAATTAAAATTTTGAAATAACTTTGATTCAGATAATTTAACAGCTTTTTTAATGATGTTATTACTACTGATGAGTGCCTTTTTTAATGTACAAATTCTATTTCTCTGATCTTTATTGATGTAATACATTTTCTTCTTCTTGGGAGATAGATTACCGACTCTAGTTTCATTTATTTTACTTAAAATACTTAATTCCAAACATTGTTTTTTGAGTACATGTTCAAATTGACTATCATCAATATTAGAAAAACTAAGCTTTCTTTTTACAGGTAATACGGTATTTTCAAAAGCTTGGATATTATTATTATTATGTTCAACTACATTTGGTGGTGTATGATGTAAGGGTTGCAAAGGTAAAGCAAATTTAATAAGTCTTTTTCTTAATGAACTTGTGAATGCATTATCATCAAAATGATTTTCACACAACCTTTGATCTTTGGATGTATAAGGAAGTTCTAAGATTTTGTACCACTGTTCCCTTTGATTAATATCAGATGGAAATTTGAAAAATGTTTTATTCTTACACTCCAAATTGCGAAGTGGCCAAAAATATTTATTATTACAATTTTTTGCAATACAACTATGACGAATTATACCTGGTGATGACATTTTAAAGGTTCACTTACTTTTATTTCCTTTATTAAAACTAAAACCCTAAATAAATTTAAAACTAAACTAATCCTAAATACTACTCACCCTTGCCTCACCATTAAATAGCCATTTGCAATTATAATTTTTGACACTTTCACTTTGACTTTGACAAACACAAGCCAGATTCACACCCACCAATGTATGATTAATTTTGTATATTTTCATTTTTAATGACTTAATATACTAGGATATTTTATAATATTTATCGACATTAAAGGCGATATGTTGAAGTGTAATGCAATTTATAATATTTTAAACTATTTTATTCTATTTTGCTTATGTAAAACAATCTTGTAGTTCGCGCGACGGTAGCGACTCGATGCGCGGGTCAGTTGAGCAGAAACCTTATGCCTTATACCGGCTATACTTCAATCCGTCTCTTTTTTTTTGTCTATGGGCTCGACTTTCAAACGACAAATAATAATATAACAAATTATAAAACCAAACTCTTTCAAAGAACAACTAAATAAAATGTCAATCATAAAAAACAGTAAGAAGAAAATTTTCAAATGTCTATAGGTAGGACGCAAATTTCTGACACTGCCCTCTTCAGTACTCCTTTCTTCGCACGGAGACTAACTACTCTAACGACACCATCGCTGCCGGGATGCAGCTCAACAATGCGAGCTAAAGTCCAACACAATGGAGGCGAGTTCTTATCCTTTAATAGAGCGAGAGCTCCTATATTGAGAAGTTCTTTACTTGCAGTTTTCCACTTTGCACGTTGTTGCAAAGCTGAGATGTATTCGGAAGACCAACGACGCCAATAATGCTGATACATTTTCTGCAAAGCCTGATAGGCTGATAGCCTGTTGAGTGGTATTTGTTGAACATTTACTTGAGGTATAGCCTTCAATACGTCGCCAGTTAAAAAGTGACTAGGAGTCAAAGGACAAAGATCGTTGGGATCATTGGTTAATGGGATGAGAGGTCTAGAATTAAGAGTAGCTTCCACCTGAATGCATAAGGTGGTAAAGTCTTCTAAAGATAAGCTGTTTTGACCTATGACTCTTTTAAGGTGATATTTAGCCGATTTCACAGCCGTTTCCCACAAACCACCCATATGCGGACTGTAAGCAGGATTAAAATGCCATCGAATTTCGTTCGTGTCACAAAACGCGGAGAATGACTTGTCCCGTTCTAATGTCTTAAGAAACGATCGTAAGTCATTGTTTGCCCCGACGAAACATCCCCCATTGTCAGAATATATATCACTGCATAAACCACGCCGTGAAACAAATCTTTTGAGGATGTTTAAAAATGAATTTGAGGTTAAATCAGTTGTTCCCTTTAAATGCACAGCCTTGGTAGCCATGCAAACAAAAATACACAAATATGCCTTAATGACCCTTTTATTTCTGTGCTTAACTTCCTTGACCAAAAACGGCCCAGCGTAATCGACTCCACTGCGTAAAAACGGTCTAGCTCGTGTGAGTCGTACGTTAGGTAAATTTCCCATCCTTTCATTATAAGAACGAGGCTTTACTCGAAAGCAAGTTAAACATTGATGCAAGATCTTTTTGACAAGTTGTTTGCCCCGCAATGGCCAAAAATTGTTTCTGAGATAGGCCAACCTTGCCTGAGCGCCAGCGTGTAATAAAAATGTGTGTTCCTTTTCAATTAAAAGACGCGTCACGTGACCATTATGAGGTAGAACATAAGGAAATTTCTTATCATAAGAGAAGCTTGAATTGGCAATTCTCCCCCCTACACGCAACAAATGATCACTATCCAAAAACGGGTTTAAAGTTAACAATTTTGAATGAGCGTTTACTGGCGTATTTTTACTTAAACATTTTATTTCTTCCGCAAAGTGCACTGATTGTGTGGCCCTTATAATAACAAGATCAAACGAACTTACCTGTGATGTTCGATCTTGATTATATGAAGGCCTCGTCGAAGTAAATAAGATGTTATGTAGTACCCTCGTCTCCGGCGTTATCGTCACATATTTTAAAGTAAACAACACCTCCTTGCCGCTCGCCCCCGGGGTGCCTATCGAACCTCAGTCTTCATTTTGGGCGAACATTTTTTGCAACTATTTACGGGATTGGGTATATAAAGGGTGGGACCTTATTTACTTCGACGAGGCCTTCATATAATCAAGATCGAACATCACAGGTAAGTTCGTTTGATCTTGTTATTATATTCGGCCTCGTCTCGTAAATAAGATGTTATGTAGATATTTAGAGAAAGTTGCAAAAATAAAAATCCGAGTCCCAAAGGTAAATTTTTATTGGTAGGTAAACATGCTTATTGTTTGTTATTTCTTTCCAATGAGACAAAAAATATTGTAACCTTCCTGCTGATTTCCCTACCTCTACTTCCGGTGATACCTCCTTTCTATGGTGCTGCGCTCCTGACGACGTGGGTGATTCTGCTGGTGGTACTTGGCGGTGGGAACACGAGGCTTGTAGTGTCCACTCTGTCTTGCTCCCCGAAACTTCTTGAGTGGACTTCTCGAGTTTAAAGAACTCCCGGCATTGAAAACCTTCTTAAGTGGAGGTTTATTAACTTTGAGCTGTATCGAAGACTGTTGAATGTTTTTGGCATTTTTGAGTCTATCCTCCAAATCTACCCCAAACAGCCATTCATCACTGATTGACTGCGATAATGTGTCTTTCCAGTCCTTGTTGAGGTTTAGAGAAACTAAATCTCTCCGTGTTGCACTTTCTGAGTGGTGAAGATCAGACAAAAGTCGACCGGCATCGCTAAGACGTTCGATGATGACCTTATTGTCCTCACCCTTCTCCTGTTTCTCCAATAAATCGGAAATTACGGATCCTATTGCGGAAAGACTTGGACCAATTTGAAGTTGCTTCGTGGCCAGACGCTCGTCTCTTCTTATTACAGGCTCATTGATAGCCTGCGTCACCATAAGGTTTAATTTTGGTGTCTCCAAAAACCGACTATTAGCGGGCACTGGATATTTTTCTAATAATATCTTCTTTCTCTCGGATTCCAACCCGGAGTTAACAATATGAAGCCATCTGTCCGCCAGTTGTTGGTGAATTGGCGGTCCATATACTTTAGCGGTGCCTTTTTCCTCACCTAGCATTGATAAAATATCCTCGTTAAGGGTGGAAGTCGTGGTCGAAGCTGATTTATCAGTTGCTCCGTCAATCGGTGTGATAGTCGCATTTCCTTGATCGGGTTCAGCTTCATGAGGCCCATCCTCCTCTGCAAAGAGGAGAAAAGGGGGTATAGGTTAAAAATATTGAATCCACATGGATCGGCAAATTCTATTATCAAAAACAGAAATCCTGCTATCAAAAACAGGCTCGGGTCAATTATAGTGTTGCGATAAAACATAGGCACGCCGTCAAAGCGTGCCCAAACTAATGTGTGCGTTCTATCAAAAGAACAACAACACATCCTGCTATCAAAAGCAGGTACTCTGATATCAAAATCAGGCAACACATCCCGATGTCCAGCATATTTATCACCTAAAATAAGTATCTGTAAAGATTATGAAAGAATTAATTAATTACCTTCATCCGAAACTCGTTCCGAAGATGAATCGCTGGAATAATTTATTCTGCTTTTCACACGACGCCTATGACTTCTTTCTGAAGAGGAGTTATAATCCGAACTAGAACTCAAACGTTTTGACCTAGGCTTATGCCTTTCTAAGCCATCCATTCTTCGTTCCAATTTTCGTAACATTCTAATAATGCTCCTGTTATCTCCAGGCGGAGAACGATCTTTTAGGCATTGCACAAAAACACTTGATTATTTCAAGAAATACGCACTACACACAAAATAACCGTTATGATGTGATTTCTAACGCACAAAGATGAAGACTGAGGTTCGATAGGCACCCCGGGGGCGAGCGGCAAGGAGGTGTTGTTTACTTTAAAATATGTGACGATAACGCCGGAGACGAGGGTACTACATAACATCTTATTTACGAGACGAGGCCGAATATAATGACTTGTTTTGCCAGTTTCAATTCCTGCACTGTGAGTTTCGTACTGTAAATCCTATCATGTTTTGAACATAATGCGTTACCTTTAAATCGTAAAATCCACGCTATTACTCTATTTAATTTGTCGAAATTAGAATATCTCTCGAATATCGTACTGTCAGCTATGATTACATTTTGTGTAAGCGCTGAATTTTTTACTTCTGGCAATTTATTGAGTGGTAAAAACTGATTACTTGTGAAAGGTTGATTAAGATTACTTAAAAAGGATGGCCCGTTCCACCACATATCGCATTCGATCAGCTGACTGGGTAGCGAGCCTCTCGATATAATGTCCGCCGCGTTATACTCGGATTTGACATGTTGCCAATTTTCGATTTTGGATTTTCTTTGTATATGCTACAAATGTTTTTAGAAATGCGGGTTCAGTGTTTAACCACGATAAAACTATTGTTGAATCAGTATAATAAAAAATGTTGGATATATGACAAGTCAACGCCTCTGTGAGCTTAGCTGTCAAATTGGTTGCTAATAAAGCTGCGTTTAACTCTAAGCGTGGCAGCGTAACAACCTTTAAAGGTGCTACTCTTGATTTAGCACAAATTAAACGTACAGTACAGTTTCCCGAGTTATCTATGGTTCGTAGGTATGAACAGGCGCCGTACGCGATGGTGGATGCATCGCTAAAACTGTGAATTTCAATAACAACTGCTTCGGGAACTGTTATTTGTCTAGGAACTTTGATTGTAGCTAAAATAGGTAATTCCCTTTGTAAATGAACAAATTCTGAAATTATTGGTGAAGGAGCAATTTGATCCCAATCTACTTTGAGCTGCCAGAGTTTTTGCATGATAACCTTGGCTTTAACAATTACTGGACCGACCAAACCCAATGGATCGAATAACTGAGCAATTGCGGAGAGTATTTCGCGTTTTGTAAAATTATTATTTTTAATTTGTATTGAATCTGTACTAAAATGTAGCGTGTCTGATTGCGAGTTCCAGACAAGCCCTAAAGTTTTTGATTGGTCGTCGGTTGATAAGTAATGATCTGTCAAATCTGAAACGTTATTAATATCGTTAAAAATGATTGGTTTGTTAGTTTTCCACTTCCGAAGAGGAAAGCATCCACTTTCTAAAATGTTGGTGATGGTTTGCCTCAAAATTTGGGCGTTTTCAATGGTGTCTGTGCCAGTAATGAGGTCATCAACATAAAAATCGCGGATTATTACTTGTGATGCTATTGGGTACCTTTTACCGTTTTCTAAAGCGAGTTGGTGCAAGCATCGTATAGCAATGAATGAAGCTGGAGCTGTGCCGTATGTAACAGTGTTTAATGTGTAGTGTTCCAGAGGCAGGTTTGGGTCGGGACGCCACACAATTCGCTGTAAATCACGTTGCTCTTCTTCAATTTCCACTTGCCGATACATTTTCTCTATGTCCGCTACCATTGCTACATTGTGTTGTCTGAAACGTATGACAATTGCAAAAAGATCTTCCTGTATTGTAGGACCCACCATGAGCGTGTCATTCAATGAAGTACCGTTACCTGTTTTGGCAGACGCATCGAACACTACTCGTAATTTAGTGGTTGCACTATCCTTCACGACACCATGATGTGGTAGGTAAAAGACTCCCTTTCCATCTACTTCCGTTGCCCACGTCGGCACCTTGGTCATATGTCCGAGTTTTTCATATTCCGTCATGAACTCTGTATACTGTTGGCGTATAGCTGAGTCGTTGATCAGTTTAGTTTCTAATTTGTGAAACCTGCAGTTCAACTCACATACCTATACTGCATTGTGGAGAGTTTGCGCCACTTGCGGTTTGTCCATTCCTGATACAGGGTGACTTCTCACGTCACCTATATCTCCTTCCACCCCCCTGTATTGTGGAGAGCTTGAGCCACTTGCAGTGTAACCTTATTTAGCTGTACTGTGGAGAGTTTGTGCCACTTGCAGTTTAACTCACATACCTATACTGTACTGTGGAGAGTTTGCGCCACTTGCCGTTTGTCCATTCCTGATACAGGGTGACTTCTCACGTCACCTATATCTCCTTCCACCCCCCTGTATTGTGGAGAGCTTGAGCCACTTGCAGTGTAACCTTATTTAGCTGTACTGTGGAGAGTTTGTGCCACTTGCAGTTTAACTCACATACCTATACTGTACTGTGGAGAGTTTGCGCCACTTGCGGTTTGTCCATTCCTGATACAGGGTGACTTCTCACGTCACCTATATCTCCTTCCACCCCCCTGTATTGTGGAGAGCTTGAGCCACTTGCAGTGTAACCTTATTTAGCTGTACTGTGGAGAGTTTGTGCCATTTGCAATGTATTATTATTTTGCTGTACTGTGGAGAGTTTGTGCCACTTGCAGTGTATTATTATTTTGCTGTACTGTGGAGAGTTTGTGCCACTTGCAGTGTATTATTATTTTGCTGTACTGTGGAGAGTTTGTGCCACTTGCAGTGTAATATTATTTTGCTGTACTGTGGAGAGTTTGTGCCACTTACAGTAGTTATAATATTGTTTGTGGAGAGTTTGTGCCACATATTCCTTACATGCATTGGGGAGAGTTTGCGCCCCTTGCACCTTTGCTAATAACCCTAAATATTTACTATTAGGCATTTATTTTTGATCAAGTGAAGTTTGACCTTTACTTTAGTACTGATATGCATAATCACAGTTCAAACACATAAGATGCACCTTGTATATTATTAATACTTTCATTAATTTTGGGGATTTCAACTATACTAATCGTTAGTCAATAATTAATCATTATCTATGGCAAATTGAATACTTAGAGTGTTTTTCTATCTAATTCCAGGTACGTCATCTCGGTTGTTCCACCTACTTGGACCATGTCCACATGGACTGTTCAATTAAATCCAGGCATCACGTCCAGTGTCTTGTAAATAGTTATTTTCAACATTTATATCAATCTTTTATCAATTTATCTTTTATCAATTTATATCAATCTTTACGAATCACTCATTCTCCTCAAGTCAAGTTTTTCATTCCTTACATATCAGTATTTACTTGCTCTGTGATACTGGTAGTAATTTGATTAACGCCGATAACTGGTATATTTATTTTGGTAGTATGGATATTTAATTTTCGCGCGAGGTCAGAGGTTATTAAATTTGATTGTGAGCCCGAGTCTAACAATGCGCGTGCTTTGATTAAATTGCCTGATTTGTCTTTGAGGAATACAGACGCTGTACTAAGAAGAACATTTTGTTTTTTATTGTTGAGATGGTGTGTGATTGATGAAAGTTGAATAGTTTCTTGAGGTGTATCTGTGTTTTGTTTATTTTCGATTGCCACGTGTGTGTTTGTGGCTAATGTAGGATTGCTATGATTTTGCACTTGAATGCTGTTATATTCGGTGTGCTGATTTTGCGTACCGTGATGTTGAGTATTGTCTCGATGAATTATCTATATTATAAAAAAAAATATAATGTAAGTACACAGTAAGTAATTAAAAGTTAAATTCTAATTAAATATATCAATCTTTACAAATCACTCATTCTCCTCAAGTCAAGTTTTTCATTCCTTACAATTTATCAGAAGTGGGATAGAGATGACCTGGATTTATTAATTCAATGACATAAAATTACAATGCCGAGATGACACTATTTTTTTTAAATGTTATTCTAGCTTTGTGTGTGTTTTTTTTTATTCAATATTCATTTACCGTATTTCTACCATAAATCACAAAAGTATTAATAATCAACTGAAATGGGTCCCCAACGACGCAATAAAATACCGCTACCAATTGAAACCCAAGAGGCTTCGGGTTCGAGTGAATCTGTTACCCCAAGAAGAAACCGTATTGATTCTTTGACACCGAATGACTGTTGAACGATTGACCACTGTAATGACCACTTTTCTCGAAAATACTGCCGAACGAGAACGGCCTATCAAGACGGTCCGAGGGGATGTGGTACTGTACCTGTATTTGACCTCGAGGATAGGGTGCAATCGATTTCGGTTTGGCTTCAAAAGGTCGATGAACTTCGTGATATTTTTCGATGTTTAGGGGAAGCCACTATCTATTACGCTACTACAAAGTTCCGAAGGTTGGCAATGGTTTGGTATAAGAGTTTGCTAATGTGTCAAGTCCAAGGCACCTCAGCTTTTAAGCTTTTTTTTTTGTTTTTTTTGCTCTTGGCTGCTCTGTTTATGTGAAGAGATTAGTTGCCCTTATTATGCTTAACAATATTTCCACAATATTCTCCTCAGAGAAATCCTTCCTTGGGTACTTTAGCCCTAGAATCTTATGTCTCCAATGAGTGGTATTCTCTAAGACAATTTCATATGCAGAGGCCGGGCATCTCGGGACAAGCTGTGCAGTGGTACATAGTATCTTTCCGTATTTTTTGTCCATAGCGCAAGCCCTACATTTTATTTTCAAAGCGTTTGTCCAAGTTCATTGAGAATTTCGATTTCTACAGGTAAATGGTTTACATTTACAGGTACATCTGCTTGTTGCGACTGTTTTGGCAATAGTTTTTCTAATACGGACATTCGAAAGTTGTAAAATGTCATTTTCTAACCAGAGAACTTATTATAAAGTTTATGGGCATTGTGCAAATACAACTGGATTACATGTATTATAATTTTCTAATATCAACGTAACGTTCGGCGTGCCGTTGGATAATAAGCCATCATTTGATCACGAATGCCTTATGTCTATTCCACTATTTATTATACTTGACTTTTGCTTTTAGTTACCACTTAATTTTTTTTTTATTCAGTAGATATGTCTAAGACGTCTCTTTTATCGGTCCACTTGCCAATCATCATATTGCAGTTATACATAGCTTTGGTCTCACCTTTTCTTAATTTTGTAGCTACAACGTTTTTGGGGAAATCTTTTCGGCTTTTCTGAGAGTACCTGTACAAAAGGTATTTCATCAAGCAACTTTTTTTTGTTGCCAATGAATAACTATTATAAAAGTTGTCCATGTATAAGCTATGTCCGTTATTCAGACATTCGCGCATCAGATACATCACTATCTTTTGTGCATGATCTTTTCCGCCAGTTATATCGCTCGAGCCAGTATGTACCATCATATCTAAAATTGTTCCGTCCTCTTCTATTACCATATACAACTTTATCCCATATTTCTGCCGCTTCTTTGGTAGATATTGCTTGAAGTAAAGTCCCCCTTTTCACAAGACCATAGATTCATCCACGGATAAGTTTTTTTTTATGGGTAATATATTATCTTCATTTTATTAGTAAAATGATCCAGTATAGGCCTGATTACGACCATCTGGGGACAGCTCATTGGTTTTAACTTCAGAAACATATGGGCATCTCATTATTATTAGCAAGTAGCGATCCCTACCCATTAAATGTGAGAAACAGCTGGAGAACAGTCTATGTCTTTTTCTCCTCAATAGTCCTGCAAGGTAGGTAACTTTAAAGTACCTGTATGTAAGGTAAGTCCAAAAAAAAAATTTAACAGTTCCGATATTGTCAAATCTTGCCATAGAGAAATTATTGAGTAGTCACTTCTCGCACTGGTACATAAAACTTGTACTGCTTAATTGTTGATTTGCGAAATAATATACCTTATTTAATAATGGATTACGTTCCCTAATGGCACGGCAAAATTTCTGGTTCATGCACGATGGTTCTCCTGTTCATTTTAGTCGAGTAGTTCGTCAATATACTCACAGTTCGTACGGGAATCGATGTATTCGAGGGCGAGGGCCAGTCAATTGGCCTGTAAGATTACTCGATTTCATTTCATGCGATTTTTGTTTTTAGGGCTACTTAAAATCATCAGTATATGCTGTCCCAATACAAAATCGTATTCAGCCTTGGGAAATAATAAGTGTACCCAATTCTAATTCTAATGTTCTGTTTTTGATACGTATGTTCATCCTTAGCGAAACACGGTTATTTTCAAATTGCAGTATTGGTAATGGTTGGTTAAATCTTGTAGATATACCAACCCCGTTTGACTTAGGAGTGTAATTCAATGTATGTCGGGGCAGATAGCCCGGGAAGTAGTTGTTTCATCTTAGTTGCACGGTCACTGTTTTTGAAAAATATTTTTCAAAACTTAGTTGTAAAGCGTTGAATAACATATATTCATTTTTCGATATCTAATTTATGCGCCTCTAAATTATTCAGTACTTAAATACTGATGGTTTGCGAACATCTGTTTTTACTTTTGCAGAAACTATTTTATTTTCTTCTGTAGGTTGAGTTTTATTTTGTCGAGTTTTTGACCTCGTTATAGCTAAGACGTGAAAATTATCTATGTACCAGTCTTTTAATTCATTTATGGATATCCTTGAAATACTGTCTGCATAATTTGAATTTCCTTTCATATACTGTATTTCAAAATTATATTCTTCTGTCTAGTCTAATTCTTGTGAGTTTTGAAGTGGGTTCTGTCATTGAGATAGATGTGTTTACGGCTTATGATCCGTTTTTACTATAAACTGTTGGGAACCATACAAGTAACTCTTGAAGTCATTAATTCTCCAATGGATAGCTAACAATTCTTCCATAATTATAGGTGTTTGTTTATTTCACTTTTCTTAAAACTTTGCGATGCATAAGATATAGGTAAATCTATACCTTCGTATTTCTAAGAACTGCATGCAGACCACGCGTAATTTGAAGCATCTGTAGTCAGTATAAATTGTTTACTGAAATCAGGATATTTTAATAAAGGTGGCTCTATTGATGTTGTGATATTTGGGATAATTTTTCGGAGTCTTCCGACCACTCGAATTTCATCTGTTTCCTGGATAATTTTTCGAGAGGTTTGCATATTTCAGCGAAGTTCCGAATGAAACGTCTGTAATCATTACAGAATGCTACGAACCTTTTAGATTCTTCCGAGTTTTTGGGCATTGGATATTGTTCAATGACTGAATATTTTACTTTATAGGGGAGTACTCCCTCACTAGACAAATTGTGCTCTAAATAAGTGTCTTCACGCCTGAAGAATTGGCAATTTTGTGGATTTAATTTTCGACACAGTAGTAAAGACAGGAGCCACAGCAGGGAATCATATGTCTACTGAAAGCTTGTATGGATAGTTTAGTTCATTGGTAAACATGTCAAAGATTTCTGAAATCCATTTTCAGTCCAGTCAAAAAAAAAATAACCAGTCAGGATGGGAACAGAACTAGTAGATATCTCGGGACGAGATGCTCGCAGGATGGCCGACTGTAAGACAATTTTTTTTTCTCACCCTGTTATTCTTAAAATAGTTTTCGTTCCAAGTAAAATGAATTAAATCATGGGTATACCCTAATATTTCAGAAATCCATTTCTCGACAAAACAACCAATTGTCTGAAACAGATAAGTAAAGTACAATAATGTCACGTAGTCTTCGAGGCCACGAAAGGGGAAAGAAAATATTCAGAACGATTTGAGTTTTAGTTTCTAGAAAATAACTAAAGTGTTCACTTGAGCCAAATAAATCTATTAAAATATAGTGTGTATAGTGGTGCATATCAGGAGTTAAATAGGTGAGTCTATCTCACAGAGTAATTCAGTTTTGCCTGTTATTTGATATTTGAATTTAAAAGATATTTTATCACATAGAGTATATATATTTGCTAATTATTTTTAATAATAACTTTGTTTAAAGTTCTTTAATATTCAACGTTATTAAGAACATTAATTTGTTGTTGCATTTCCTATTCATCCAATCCTACTGTACTGTGGAGAGTTTGTGCCACTTGCAGTTCAACTCACATACCTATACTGTATTGTGGAGAGTTTGCGCCACTTGCGGTTTGTCCATTCCTGATACAGGGTGACTTCTCACGTCACCTATATCTCCTTCCACCCCCCTGTATTGTGGAGAGCTTGAGCCACTTGCAGTGTAACCTTATTTAGCTGTACTGTGGAGAGTTTGTGCCACTTGCAGTTTAACTCACATACCTATACTGTACTGTGGAGAGTTTGCGCCACTTGCGGTTTGTCCATTCCTGATACAGGGTGACTTCTCACGTCACCTATATCTCCTTCCGCCCCCCTGTATTGTGGAGAGCTTGAGCCACTTGCAGTGTAACCTTATTTAGCTGTACTGTGGAGAGTTTGTGCCACTTGCAGTGTATTATTATTTTGCTGTACTGTGGAGAGTTTGTGCCACTTGCAGTGTATTATTATTTTGCTGTACTGTGGAGAGTTTGTGCCACTTGCAGTGTAATATTATTTTGCTGTACTGTGGAGAGTTTGTGCCACTTACAGTAGTTATAATATTGTTTGTGGAGAGTTTGCGCCCCTTGCACCTTTCCTAATAACCCTAAATATTTACTATTAGGCATTTATTTTTGATCAAGTGAAGTTTTAACTTTACTTTAGTACTGATATGCATAATCACAGTTCAAACACATAAGATGCACCTTGTATATTATTAATACTTTCATTAATTTTGGGGATTTCAACTATACTAATCGTTAGTCAATAATTAATCATTATTTATGGCAAATTGAATACTTAGAGTGTTTTTCTATCTAATTCCAGGTACGTCATCTCGGTTGTTCCACCTACTTGGACCATGTCCACATGGACTGTTCAATTAAATCCAGGCATCACGTCCAGTGTCTTGTAAATAGTTATTTTCAACATTTAGATTTGTTTTATTATCTATATTATAAAAAAAAATATAATGTAAGTACACAGTAAGTAATTAAAAGTTAAATTCTAATTAAATATATCAATCTTTACAAATCACTCATTCTCCTCAAGTCAAGTTTTTCATTCCTTACATATCAGTATTTACTTGCTCTGTGATACTGGTAGTAATTTGATTAACGCCGATAACTGGTATATTTATTTTGGTAGTATGGATATTTAATTTTCGCGCGAGGTCAGAGTCCCGAGTCTAACAATGCGCGTGCTTTGATTAAATTGCCTGATTTGTCTTTGAGGAATACAGACGCTGTACTAAGAAGAACATTTTGTTTTTTATTGTTTAGATGGTGTGTGATTGATGAAAGTTGAATAGTTTCTTGAGGTGTATCTGTGTTTTGTTTATTTTCGATTGCCACGTGTGTGTTTGTGGCTAATGTAGGATTGCTATGATTTTGCACTTGAATGCTGTTATATTCGGTGTGCTGATTTTGCGTACCGTGATGTTGAGTATTGTCTCGATGAATTAGTGTGTTATGTTTCTTTTGACAGACTTTGCAGGCTCCACGAGTGCAAGAATCCGCCCTATGATCACCTCTGAGACAATTGAAGCATAATTTTAGTTTAATTACCTCGTTTTGTCGCGTTGAACTTGGTAACTTTAGGAACTTTTTGCATGAGAAAATATAATGATCTTGATCTTTGCAATAGGCGCATTGTACCTGCGTGGCGGCACATGTGATTGTTTGACCTTCCCCCTTTGAGGGGTACTTAGAATAAATTTTGCTTGTTTGTGTATTGATATTTGCATTTTTGTGCGTGTGATGACTGTAACAATTAGATTTTAACATGTTTTGCTGATTATCAGTTTTTTCTTTGCTTTCTAAATATTCGCAACGATTCACTAAAAAGTCGAGAAATTCTGACAATGGTGGAGGTTCTCTATTATTTTGTAAATGTAAATGTTCATGCCAACGTTCCCTAGTGCGTGAGTCTAGTTTAATTTTTAATAGTTGAATTAATAGACGGTCCCACGAGTCTGTGGGTTCACCTAGAGCTTTGAGTGAAGTAATTAATTGTTTGAATGTGTCAATTAAATTTCTTAAAAAAGGAGCTGATTCCTTAGTGATTACTGGCATGTTGAATAACTCTTCTACATGTTTGTCTATAATAATGTAACGTTTATTCTAATTTATATTTACAATTAATTTATATTTACAGATTTATATGTAATTCAGTCCTTATTTAATAATTTATCTAATACACTAAACACACTAATTATAATTTATATGAGAGTCACTTAATAATCACTTTATCGAGGCGCGATTACTTTCCTTCGGTATCAACACTGACTGATTGACTAATTGCCTGCAGCGATGCTTGTGGCCTATTTATACTCGTGCGCCGTAATTCTAGAAGTGTCTCGGCGTTCTCGCGGGTGCATTGGATATTCTCGATATTCTGGCGGATGCACCCGGGTGTTCTGGATGTCTCTCGAAGTTTGGGCGGAGCAGCCATAGTCGTCTCATACGGGGATTTCACTGGGGGCACTAAGTGAGAATATTATTGCAGTAGCTCGCGTAACATTGCCCCCTCCTTAAGAGACAGTTCCTCCTGGAACTAGCTAGGAAACTGGAACGAGATGACTGTATCGGCAACTGGTCTCCTTGTTGCATTTTCCAGTTGTATGGAAGTAACATACGACCGTCTTCTCTGTTGGCTGTTTCTCCCGAGCATGGCCGCAAACCAGTACCTGCACTTCGGTGTCTCGGAAGATTACTTCTACCATGTTACGGATTATTCGCCAATCTAAATACCTACATTCAATCTTGGGCATGGCTAGCCTGTACACGTTCAATTCAAGCACATGCTCTCTCAGGCTTCGTAATGCTTCCCAGACATCCTCGTACGTTGGTCTTTCGTCGAAGGTGTTCCTCGTCACTAGGTGGAAATTGTAGCGGGAGCCATTTTGCAGCTTCAGAGCTTTACCTGGTACTGGTAACTGGTTTACCAAAGGTCGTGGGCCACTCTTCTTAATAAACAGAGATGCCAGTCCGCGCGCATCGGTTACGCTGGCAGGGATGTTTATTGCCAGTGAGTATTCCTCCGAAACGGTAAGCAGGTCTTGTCGTCTCTCAGTGGTGACGCCGAATCTTGCTTTTCCGGTACCACCATAAGCACCCATGAACTCTACAAAAGCAGGATCGGCTACTTCCTGAAGCTGGTTTACTTCCTCATCGTGGTCACCCTCGAATGGCGCTAATCGGTTACGGTGTACCACCTTTGGCTTTCCATTTGGGATCTTGCTGATACGATAGATGACATCGTTGATTCTTTTCTTTACGAGGTACGGACCGTCCCAAGCTTTCTGCAACTTTGGAGAAAAACCCTTTTGTCTTCTTGGGTTATGCAGCCAGACTTTGTCTCCTTCGTGGAAACCTCCTTCCGTAGCTTGCGTATCGCACCTTTTCTTCATCCTATCGCTAGCGATGTGGAGGTTCGATCGAACCAGCTCGTGTACGTCGTCCATTCTTTTTCTCAGCTGGGTCACGTAATCTTCACCAGCTATGTCTTCTCCGGGTCGGCATCCAAATTCAAGGTCGCAGGGTAATCTCATTTCGCGTCCGAACAGAACTCTTGCTGGTGTTTGGCCGGTGGACTCATTGATGGCGGATCTGTAGGCCATCGCGAATAGCGAGAGATATTGGTCCCAATCTCGCTGATGGTTAGATACTACTTTAGATAGATATTTGCCAAGAGTTCTGTTCATTCGCTCTACCATCCCGTCCGACTGTGGGTGCAAAGCCGTAGTTCTCGTTTTCTTCATGCCGAGCTTTTCACAAACTTCCTGGAACAGCTGGCTTTCGAAGTTTCTGCCTTGGTCGCTGTGTATTTCCAGGGGCACTCCATATCGGCAAATGAACTCATTCACAAGCACGTCGGCAACCGTTGCGGCTTCTTGGTTTGGAAAGGCATACGCTTCTACCCATTTTGTGAAGTAGTCCATCACCACCAAAATGTACCTGCTGCCATTTGCTGTCGGTGGAAACGGTCCGGCAATGTCCAGGGCAATGCGTTCAAAAGGGCTTCCGACATTGTACTGCTTCATAGGAGCCTTTCTTCTCCCGTGCGGTCCATTGGTCGTAGCACAGGTAGTGCACTTCTTACACCAGTCCTTCACATCCTCGGAACTGTGCATCCAATAAAACCGTTCTCGCACTTTCTGGAGGGTCTTCTTCACACCTAGATGTCCTCCTGACGGACTGTCGTGTAATTTCCGCAGTACTGCTGCTATCCTTGTTCTTGGAATCACCAACTGTCTTCTACTTTCGGAACCCTCATCGTTCTCGATTACTCGCTGTAGCAAACCGTTTTCCCACTGGGCCCAATACGATTTCATCGTTGGCGAGTACCTTGAAATCTCCTGCCAAGTAGGTCGACAGTTCTCCTTTTTCCAATGTCGGATTTTCTTCAAGTCGGGATCGTTCTCTTGTTCCTCTTCCAACTTTTCTGGTGTCCATTCGTCGGTGGTCACCGTGGTTCTTCGAATCGCAGCTTGCTTAGCTTCTGTTTTGCTGCAGTGAGAGCACTCTGCAGGGCATGGTCTTCTAGAGAGGGAGTCTGCATTTCTGTGGCTTATTCCGGCTCTATGCTCAATAGTGAAATTATATTCTTGGAGCCGCTCGATCCATCTAGCGATTTGACCTTCAGGGTTCTTGAATTGCATAAGCCACTTAAGTGCTGCATGATCGGTTCTGATCACAAATTTCTTCCCATACAGATACTGATAGAAGTGCTCCACGGACTTCACTACTGCTAGGAGCTCTCTTCTTGTGACGCAGTAGTTTTGTTCTGGTTTGGAAAGGACTTTACTAAAATATCCCAGAACTTTCTCTTGTCCTCCTTGAACCTGTGATAGCACTCCTCCAATTCCAACATTGCTAGCATCAGTATCTAGCATGAATTCTCCCTCTGGTAGTGGATAGCCGAGTATAGGTGCAGTAGTCAAGTGCTTCTTCAAGGTTTCGAACGAAGTTTGGCAATCTTCGTCCCAGCGAAACTCCCTTGCTTCCTCTGTAAGTCGTGTCAAGGGCTTAGCGATAGTTGCAAACTTCTTTATAAATCGCCTGTAGTATGTACAGAGTCCAAGGAAGCTTCTAACTTGGTGCTTGTCGGTGGGTCTTGGCCACTTTCGTACGGCAGCAGCTTTTTCTTCGTCTACAGCTACACCATCCTTGCTGACTACATGGCCTAGGTAATTGACTTTGTTTTGAAATAGTTGACATTTCTTGGGGTTGAGCATCAGTTGGGCAGCTTGCAACCTTTTGAAGACACCTTCCAAATTCTCTCGATGTTCTTCGAATGTCCTTCCCAAGACTATGATGTCATCAAGGTACACTAAGCATGTCTTCCAGGACAACCCTCGCAATACGTTTTCCATCAGTCTTTCGAACGTTGCGGGGGCATTGCACAGCCCAAATGGCATAACGGTGAAATGCCATGGACCAGATCCGGTGGTAAACGCTGTCTTTTCTCTATCGGCTGGATCCATTTCTACCTGCCAATATCCAGACTTCAGGTCCAAGGTAGAAAACAACTTGCTACCAGCCAGCATATCCAGAGTGTCGTCGATTCTCGGCAGAGGATAGCTATCTTTCTTTGTAACATTGTTCAACTGCCGGTAGTCCACGCAAAACCTCGTGGTTCCATCCTTCTTCTTTACCAGAACTACCGGAGAGACCCAAGGGTTGGTAGAAGGTTCTATTACCTTGTCCTTTTCCATCTCGCGAACAATTCTCTCCGCCTCCTCTCTTTTGGCCTGTGGTAGCCGTCGAGCCGATTGTCTTATCGGCTTAGCGTCGCCGGTGTCAATTTTGTGTTTGACAGCAGATGTTCTTCCTGTCTTTCCTCCTTGTGGTACAAAAAGAGATCGGTATTGTAGCAAGAGTTCTCTGATCTTTTTCTTCTCTTGCAGGCTAAGGGATTGTCCAGCCACTGCTATCATTTGTTCAAATTTATTGTTGGCATCATTGGAGGTTGTTGTTTGATGAATTATCGACGCCACTGGTACGCAAGTTCCAATTTTGGTATCCTTCTTCATAGTTATTGGATGGTCATTTACATTTATAATGCGTACAGGTATTTCTTCGGCAGCCATGACTAACCCTTTTCCAACCAGGATTCCTCGACCAACCTCTTCATCGTGATTCCATGGTTCCATCATGACCGGTGTTCCTTCTTCGACGGTTCCTTGTAGCCTTGCCACAGTGAAAAATTCACTCCTTGCGGGTACAACTGTATCCTCCTGTACGGCTACTTGAACAGTCTTATCCTCGTGTGGGTGAAGGAATACCTCCTCAGAACCTACTCTAATCACTCGGTTCTTGAAATCTAGCTGGAAGCCATGTAGGTTCATAACGTCCATTCCGAGTATTATGTCCTCTTCGATATCAGCGACAACGACAGTGTGGGTGAACTTCTCTGCGCCAATTCCCAATTGCACCGGTAGTTCTCCATGGACATTGGCGCTTTCACCTGTGGCAGTCCTGAGTCGCAATCTCGTCGGTAAAAGTCTTTTCCGGGTGTTGACAGTCTCGGGGCGAATAATAGTCCTCGTTGCTCCAGTGTCCACCAATAGTGTATACTTCCTTCCATTAACTTCACCATCCACGTATACACTATCGTCGCGACATTTCAGAGAGGCTATTAGGATGAGAGGGTCTTTGGAAGGTCTTCGGGTCGAAGCTGCCCTCTGAAGGTCGACCCTTCCTAGTTTTCCTGCTGGGCGTCTTCGTTTGTAGCAGTTCTCGGTCGCTTGCACGAACTGCGTACATGTCCCATTTCTCCACAATTCCAGCATCTCACAGCTTTCAGTTTTCCATTTGAGATGCTTTTCATCATGTTGACAATCTGGTCAAGCTTGTTCTCAACTTCTTCGTCTGCTACAACCCTCACCTTGCCGTATACTCCGGAAGCCTGTGTGGCTGCTTCGTACTCCAAGGCTGCAGACAGTACGTCGACCAGTGGCTTATGCCGAGCCAAGCGTAGAGTTCTCTGCATTTCATGGTCACGAACTCCGTCGATGAATGTCTGTACCCCTAAACATTCCATGACATTCTCCGGTGCCGATGGATAGGCAAACCGCACCAACCTCGCAATGTCTGCTTCGAATTCTTGCAGAGTTTCGTCGCGTTTTTGTTTGCGGTTTTTCAGCTGCGACTGGTACAGATGCTCCAGGTATTCAATCCAATATTCAATCGCTTTTTGAGTTGTTCAAAATCTTCGGCCTCTTCCACTGGAATGGTCTGGAGGATATCCATAGCGTCACCTCTGAGGGCAAGAGTTAAATTTAACGCTTTTTCCTTCTCACTCCAGTTGTTTGCCTTCGATGCCGCCTCGAATTGTTTAAGATAGTTCGGCCATGACGTTTTACCATCGAATGTTGGCAGTTTCACTCGGCTGTTAATATCGTTTTCCATTTTCGGTTTCAACTCTACTTTCTCTGCCAGTTCGTCGTTATTCGGGGCTTGCCTAGTTGTAAGATCCGGTTTATTACTAGTCTTCCTTTCGATTTCTTTGATTTTTTGTTTCATTTCTTGCTCCATACTTTTAATCTTTTCTTCCACGGCAGAAATATCAGTCTTCATGGATGTCATTTCATTTTTCATGTCCGTCGAAATTTTATTCTCCATGTCCGACATTTTGTTTTCCATGTCCGCCGAAAGTTTACTTTCCATGGATGAAATTTTATTTTCCACGTCCGACAATTTGTTTTCCATGTCCGCCGAGAGTTTACTTTCCATGGCTGAAATTTCGTTTTTTATATCCGTCGAAATTTTATTTTCTATGTCCGACATTTTGTTTTCCATGGATGAAATTATAGAGGCGGACGCTTCGTCGGTGAATTCAAACGTTTCCGGGTCCAATCCATTGTTAATCATAGCTTTTTTTAGTCGTTCCACTAACACTGACTTGACCCCACTTGTGTCCAGTTCGTAATCCTCCAACTCTCTTCGAAGCTCTGAAACTTTTAATTCACAAAGTTTCTTCGCCATCTTCCTGTATATTTATTTATTTATTTATTTTTTTTAACCCCACACCTGACACCAATGTAACGTTTATTCTAATTTATATTTACAATTAATTTATATTTACAGATTTATATGTAATTCAGTCCTTATTTAATAATTTATCTAATACACTAAACACACTAATTATAATTTATATGAGAGTCACTTAATAATCACTTTATCGAGGCGCGATTACTTTCCTTCGGTATCAACACTGACTGATTGACTAATTGCCTGCAGCGATGCTTGTGGCCTATTTATACTCGTGCGCCGTAATTCTAGAAGTGTCTCGGCGTTCTCGCGGGTGCATTGAATATTCTCGATATTCTGGCGGATGCACCCGGGCGGAGGAGCCATAGTCGTCTCATACGGGGATTTCACTGGGGGCACTAAGTGAGAATATTATTGCAGTAGCTCGCGTAACAATAATTTTTTTGTTTTCAAATCGTTCTCGCAATATACGTAAAGCTATCAAATAATTTTCATCTATCAACTCAAGTTGCTGAATTAATTTTTCTGCCTCACCCCTAAGTCGACCCTGTAAATAATATAACTTTTCTACTTGTGATAACTGCTGATTTTGGTCAACTAATGCCTGAAATCTTTGAATGAAAAATACCCACTTTTTTGATCGCCATCAAAGGTAGGTAAGTCAATTGGTGGCAGTGTAATTTTTGAATTTACATTAACTCTATTGTTGAATATATTTTGACTAGCTAAATTATGATTTGCTGTTATTCTAGCTTGTATGTTGCTATGAAACCCTAAGATTTTATTTTTAGCACCGGCTTGTGCTTTGAAGAAGCTGTTTTCGAATGTTTCACGACATTCTGAATTGGTTGGACACTTTTCTAGGGATTCTATTTGTGACTGAACTTGTTCAAAGTTGTTGAAAATACATGGTCTAGACGTGATTCTAATTCTAATAAATCGGATTCGTTGGCTTGTTTGATGAAGTTTATAAACCTATTCAGTTTTTCGATTACTACATCGCGTTGTTCTTTTAACTCTAGCAAGATATCGGTTTTATCCGGTTTCGTTTGATCTGATTTTGACGCATTTACTTCATTTTCTCCTGCCATCATTGTGATGTTCTGTGAGAATCGCCTAAGTGAAATGAACTATTTTACGCGGTAAAATGCTACTAGAGATTTAGGATGAAAGAAATATCGATATTATTGATTTGATTACCTTATGCATGCAGATGAAATATGGAACGAACTTACGGTTTGGAAGGATGCATGATTTGCACTTGCACTATATACTTTTCAGCCTGTGATTGTCTGAATGTTGTACTGACTTGATTTAGCGTGGACTGCTGCCGCTGTGGTTAACTTTTCCACTAAATTCGCTCGAAGAGACCAAATGTTTGGGTGTTTGTTGATTGAAGTGGACTGTATACTTGTTAGAAGCACAATAAAACAATTTGATTGGTTTTTTACTTTATTGCACAACTTATTTTGAGCCTTGACTGCCCTTTTTACAATGGCGCTGCTGGCCTCATGGCTGCTCGATAATGAATCGAATTTTTCTTGCGCATGCCCTGTTACTATGGATACGCGCATGTGCCGAGTTCGTTAGCGATCTCAACATATTTGAAATTAAAACATAAAATAGTCAAACACTAACTATCAACACAATGCTCGACCAAAATTGAATTTTTCTTATAACGAACAAAGACCAAGTACAAGTCAAATAAATAATAATCAAAATTTCGAAAAAACCACAAACGTATTCAAACCAAATCCAAATCGCAGTTACCCTAATCCCACTCCTATGAGCATTTCAACTCGGAATACATTCAGGGGAAACCAAAATTTTTCTAATCAAAGTAATAATTCCAATTACTTTAGGCAAAATTCTAACAGAAGTAATAGAAATTATATTGCTGAAGAATTGCACAATTTAGGGGACCAACCATTAGTGGAACATCCGGACGATCTAGGCGCACTTTTTTAGACAAAAAAGCCTCGGAAGACAACAAAGACTGTTACGAGCTGAATTTTCAGTAGAATAATTAGTATTTCCATAACTGGTTGTTAACGATTTTGGTATCTAGTAGGTGGAATAAAACTCAAACCTGTCACATCTTACTAATATTTATTTGAACTTAATCAATAGAAAAGGATATTACTCATTAACTCAAATATATCTTGCTTGAAATTTTTATTAACTATCACATCTGAATAATTGGACACATAATCATGCTCATTCAACTTGCATGATAACTTTCAGAACTTATTGTTTTTTGGTTAGACCCAAACGAAATCCAGCAGAAGTAAGGTCGTTGTATGTTTCAATTGCTACAAGAGACAAATAAAATCGGTGAAACAAACCTCATAATAATTATATACTGAATAACTTACGGTAGGTAACGTCTCTACCTTTGATTCGCCATGTATAATAAATCGGATGATGTATATTCATAAAAATTCTTCAATCGACATCTAAATTATATATTTATTATCATCCAACGATACAATCTCCTTAAGTTGTCCTAAAAATAATAAAATAATCCAGTTTACATTTGTAAACAAAACAAATTCAATTCATGAAGATAAAACAGATGATGATATTTAGTTTGAGTATGAAGGAACTTATATTAATTTTGAAGATAATTATAATTATTATTATTACTTACCAATACTGATGATATTGTTATGAATTCATCATTTAGCTTCGGATTTGTTTAAACTTACTAATTCATTTTATCCAGTAATGTTTACACTCCATCTTCTACCAGACTGTCAATTTAAAACTAGTTTGGTATGTCTATCAATCGATGTTACTGAAATGCGGATTGCCAACAGGTGTAAATGATAAAAATCAAAATAGGTACTCTGGTCAGATCGGATATTAACCGATATTAATTTATTCGACTTATTTTGTCTAAACGTTTTCTAGTATGACTCTTTTATGTTGTTAGGTGAAATCTGGTTGGAATTGTTGTTATATTGATTCATTTAGAATCTCTGTACATAATATGATGTAAGTAGCAAATATTTTAGGATGTAGTTATTTTAGCTTGTAAGTTGGCAAATTGTCGGTTCCTCTCTTCTTTTCGGTGTCATCAGTGGGAAGGTGACGTAGGCACTTCACTTTTGTCTGAATTTTCTTACGATAACGTTGCAAGAGTGCGCTTCGGTAAAAATCTGACTTTTCTATGTTGAAAACTAGTCATCCATATTAATGTGGGCTTTATTCCGTCGCACGAAGAACTGAGAAATTCCTTAAAGAGGAGATTTTTCTTGAGCAAAAGCTCTGTAGCTGAATTTTGGATATTAATTGCATATATTGAAAGAAGACACGCCATTTAGCAAATCCAGAGGGAAGTTCTTTTGGCAACCCATCTGGTGTTGGAAACTGATGTTAATTCCTGTATATAATGTTGGTTGAGTTGAGAGGAAGTCAATTTTCTTGAATTTTTGAGGTCATGGATGTTAGCTTGGATAGTCTTGTAATGGTATACACCTCCTTTTTCTGAAGCCTATGAACTGTAGCCTGGTTGACAGTGTAACAGAGGGACTAATTTTTTTATTTCAAACTATTATTGAAGATAAGTAGTTTTATTTATTTATTTGTGCCTCACAAAATTCTGCTAAACTGATTATCATTTATTTCGTTACTAAAATATAATTTCTTTCTTAGTTAGTCTGAATATTAAGTTGATATTAAAGGGCTACGGCACTGAGCGCTGTAAGTGTGATCATCTGTGTATATTTCAATTTCTTTTGCAAACAATTATTACATTTTCAGCTTTGTTAATAATTATGATGTATCAATTATCCATGCTAATGTAAATTGTAAATATTATTGGAAGTAGATCGGAATATTCATTTTTTTCTTAGTGTAAGCTTAAGGCAATTGCTTCAAGTACCCTACGAATCTCGTACTGTAAACCTTTATTGACTTTCATAAGTAAGAATTTCATTTTCTCAAATTTAAAAAGAAAAACATGTATTCTCGATATTTTATCGTTCATTTATATTAATTTTCGCGGAATTGTGCCATGAGAAAATAAAAAGCTAGTGATTGAAAATACAAATGAAGTAAATTCTTTAATTTCTCTCCTTCCTGGAAATTAGTAATTATTTCACTGAGGGAATCAGCACCTTCAATAGTAAGCAGTTTAATATATTTAAATAATTTTCATATTTAGGTACTAGCTGTCGGATTAGCTTGGCCAGTTAGCCGTGTATCTTGGAATAAAATCTAGGCTGGATAACGGAGATCAGCTGAACATATTTCATATGAGGATCACTGTGGATACCAGACTACATAGCCCCCAAAAGGAGTGTTGGTGAGATCGTTGTCATTTTTCAGGTTCAATTAGTATTATTTATTGAGTTCTATACATGACCAATTTCTTTTGGAGAGTTTCATTATTTAACAGGAAAAAAAAATTCTATATATATTTTGAGAATCATTTAACATATTGTTTAACGTAAATATAATCGTTATAAGACACACTATTGAATTGTTAAATTTAACCAATAAAGAAAGTGAACTGCCTTATATAATATTTCCCAAAAATAATTTAAAAGTTCTTATTGACACCGGCAGTACGAGATCTTTTATATTACCTGAAGTAGCTAATAAACATTTCAAAAAATCAATTCGGTTTGATCCTTTTCAAATTTCAACTGCACATGGTAGCTCACAAGAAAATTTTAGTGCAGAAATTACTGCATCAAGTATATTCAATCTTAAAAAACCTATTGATTTGAAATTCTGTTTATTTAAGTTCCACTATAAATTCGAGTGTTTGTTAGGTGTAGATAATTTAAAAAAACTTAACATAACTATATATTTAAATAAAAACGTACTCATTACCCCTAATGCTAAAATCAAAATTGATTACTATAAGGTCCCTCAGACCACGAATTGCATAGTAGTGCCTCCGAGGACCGAACAAGTTGTCAAAATAAATATAAAAAATGTAAAAAATGGCCAAATATTGGTGCCATATACGAAAATTTCGGAATTAGAAATTCCACAATGTATAACTAATGTGCAAAACCATATGGCTATTTGCACTGTTTTGAATAAAAGTGAAATTGAGTGTCCTTGGGACTTGTCAAATTCCCTTGAAGCAGAATTGTTCGATGAATACGAACAAAGTCCGTGTCCAAATCTCAATAACTTTAACGTAGAAAATATTAAATTTGATATTAATAAAATTCGTACTGAGCATATGAACTCAGAAGAAAGAAAAACTGTTTTAAAACTTATTAACTCAGTACTCAGATATATTCCATGTAGAAGGGAATAAATTAACATTTACTCATATGATTAAGCATGAAATAAATACCACGGACGAATTACCGGTGTACACAAGGTCCTATAGGTACCCTGAAGTTCATCGAAAAGAGGTACAAAAACAAATTCAGAGTATGCTAGACCAAAATATAATAAGACCGTCGACATCTCCTTGGTGTTCTAGCATTTGGGTAGTAAGTAAAAAACCCGATGCTTCTGGTCAACAAAAATGGCGTAGGTAATTCTTATCCCTTGCCCTTAATAGATGCACTTCTTGATAAACTAGGCCGTAGCCAATATTTTTCTACTTTAGATTTAGCGTCGGGATTCCACCAAATTCAAATAGCAGAAAAAGATATACCAAAAACAGCATTCAATACTGAAAATGGACACTATGAGTTTTTACGCATGGGTTTCGGTTTAAAAGGAGCACCCGCGACATTCCAAAGAATAATGGATAGTATTTTACGGGGCATCCAAAATGAAACATGCTTAGTATATTTAGATGATATTATAATATTTAGCACAAGTTTGCAAGAACATATTACTCGTCTTAGGGAAGTTTTCAATAGATTAAGAGACGCGAATCTTAAATTGCAACTAGATAAATGTGAATTTTTAAGAAAGGAAGTAACATATCTTGGACATGTTATTACTCCTGACGGCGTTAAGCCTAACCCCGACAAAATAAGAGCCATTAAACAATACCCAATTCCTAAAAATACTACTCAGCTTAAAGGATTTCTTGGCCTTTTGGGTTATTATAAGAAATTTATAAAGGATCTTTCGAAAATTATTTTACCATTAACCAAACGCCTGAAAAAGGGTGTCGTCTTAAATTATAAAGATTCTGACTATTCAGAAAGCTTCGAATATTGTAAAACATTATTAGTAAATGAGCCAATATTACAGTACCCTGATTTCTCGCAACCGTTTAACCTTACTACGGATGCCAGTAATTTTGCTATAGGGGCCGTATTAAGCCAAGGAAAAATTGGTTCGGATTTGCCCGTTGCTTACGCTAGTCGTACCCTAAATAAATTCGAATGTTCTTACTCAACTATAGAGAAAGAAATGTTAGCCATTGTATGGGCGGTAAAATATTTTCGTCCATACCTTTTTGGTAGAAAGTTTAAAATATACAGTGATCATAGACCACTTCAGTGGCTATTCTCCCTTAAGGAACCAAATTCTAAATTAGTTAGATGGCGCCTTAAACTCGCTTAATACGAGTACGAAATAATTTATAAGAAGGGTACTCAAAACAAAAACTGTGATGCTCTATCTAGAATTCAATTAAATTTAAATGAAGCAGGAGCGGAGAAAGAGACATCAGCTGTAATATTTGATTATATGGAGGACTTTAATAAAAGCCTTGATCCCCAAAACTCATCAGAATCTTGTAACCTTAAAATTTGAGCTCCAGCCCAAATAAGAATAAAGTCATAAAATTTAATTAATTGAAAAAAAAAAGTGCAAGATTGTGAATTAATTTGTCTATTTGGTTACATAAGTTTCGGTTGCTCCGGTGACAACCTTAGGCCTTCGACGTCGCTCAGAACGGAGGTAGGGGTGGATCCCTCTTATTGATCTTCCGGACAAAATAGTAGACAACTTGTGTGGGCGCCAACTGAGTTTTCCACTTTGGCCTAGCACGACGAATTTCCCCCGATAACCCAGTAAAACAAGGGATGAAAATAAAAGGCAAACCTCAGCTTATGTTCCTTATAATAACTAAAATAGAATACCTAATATCCTTAAGGGATATTTTACAATTAATAGCTAATGTGAACCCTAGTAAATGCCCCCCTACTTAAAGAAAATAGTGAGAACCTCTGTCACACATAATAAAAAAACCAAATGATTAACAATTAAAGTCCAACATATCCCAGTTAATTGACCTTACGTAGTGGGAAATTAATATGGCTGTTCGAGTGTACCAATACAGATTAAATACAAACTTTCAATTATATGTTACCTGAAAAGTAGTGTAAAGTTTATAAAAAAACAATTCCATATAAGGCGACACCGTAGTCAAGGCGTTGGTACCAAGGCAGAGACGCATGCGCAAGTGGATAAAATTATGAAAATTAAATTGTGAAAATTCACCGCAAAATATTAATTTCCACCATTACAATTGCATAATAAAATAAATCAGTAGGAACTACCTAGCTAATGTATAAACATATTGGCGTAAAGCCTAAAGTAAAAATAAGTAAATAAACCAGAAAAACCCCCGATACCAGGTTACCCTCAATGTGGTCTTCTTCAAGAAGTTGTTGAAGAGTAGCAGCAAACTGCAGAAGACATCACCATCGATCTACCAGGTAAACTCCAAACATCCCGAAGTGTGTATCTGGCCCCACAGGTGAAGTGTGTATCTGGCCCCACCGGTGAACCCTTAAAAATTAAAACAGGTATCAGCTAAAAACTGAGCCTATACAGGAACCAATCAAACACCTCGACAAGTTAAGCTTGTCTCGGCCTATGCAGGAAGTAACGTACAAATCAAAATCAACCCCAAATTAACTTAATCAAACCCACAAAGTAGTCATAAGGTCTACTTACAATCAACAGTGTCAGTAACAGTATACTACACTGAATTTAAATCAAATAATAAGAATGCGATAAGCATCTAAAATAAACTGTTTTTGGTCGTAGCCAGGGAAGGTTTGAAGAACCACCCACGAATTATAGTATTCGTTAGACTAAAACGGGCAAAGAAAACAAAATATACACAGGGTAACAGAATAGACTGTCTTAATCAAAAATTTACAATCAACAGGTAGTATTTTACCCCCAACTGTTTTAACTACAAAAACTACAAATCTATGAGACATACCTTTTCCAAAAAGGGTCCAATACTCAAAATTTTCCTCTTACTGGACGGCTACCAACAAATAACGAACCAACAACAGCATGTGGCACACCTTCAATTTCAAAACTTCAACGTTGGCGATTTCCTTTAAATAGTGATAATACATAGGGATGCGAAATCAGTAAGTAGAGAAAATACTTACAATCGTTTTAGTGCAATATATCCCCTATAAGGGTTTGTGAAAACGGCTTCCAGAACAGGACGGAATTCTTCAACAATACGAACTCCCGTAGAACCAAAATACTAGCCGTATATTCCACAACTCATTCAGAACGAGAACCTATAAATCCCAGCAGGAGATGACTACCCAGTCATTAATAAAATTCAGATTCAAGTTCCATGCACTTTTGGAAACCAACTATCAAGTAGGAGCACACACCGGAAAGAAGAAGTGAGTGACACATCTTCAACTTCAATACAGAATACTACCACAGAGAAACCTAGCCGAAACATACATCCGAACTACACTGCTCACTACACCGAGCGTGTTCCGCACAGATCAAGTCATAAAGTGCTACACTTCTATGTAAGTCATGACGAACGAACGCTTTTATCCCCGACACAACTGTCAAGTCCAATTGTCAATGTCATCCAATAAATAATTCGACTTTCTAAACAATAACAGAGAAAAAAAATAAAATATATATTATAAATTATTCAAATAAATTTGAGCAATAGATAGTACCACAATACCCTCCTGTCAAAGTAAACAAAGCAAGATCAAACACTCGGATTTAACATACAAAACACATGGCGATAACAGCTAATATAGATTATAAGTAGATGTTCAGAAAATATTCGAATGCCATCTTACATAGAAGATTTCTAACTAGTATGTATTTGCTTAAGCCAAAATATGGTAGATAAATGAAGAAAATATACCTTTAACTCAAAAGTAAAGTATGTCTTTATAGATCAGTAATTTTTATCAAACCTAATTACTACTTTAAATGTTTTAGACTTCAAGTCAAGGAGTCAGTAATAATTTATAACTGAACCCTAATAAACTTTAGCGTTTATCAAGCTGAAGCGGACAAAGTATTTGGACTACTGTGGCTACACCCCAAAGGTGATATAATCAAAGCCGGAAACAAAATCAGTAGTCCCACGGTAACTAAAAACTAAAGTAAAATCCACAAGAGAGAAAACCCCTTGCTACCCTTAATTATGAATTATAATATATCGAACAAAAAGAAACAACTAACATGAATATATCTATACGGACATTTACCAAGAAGGCGCTAGTTTCATTATTTACCTTACCTAGCGACAAAATATAAAATTGTTGTCAAGATGTGAAGACAGGTATGGTTACAGCCTGCACCACTTCACCGGAAGGATGATGGCAGAGTAGTCCCTAAAACTCTGGGCTGACAGAAATTATATAACTACTGAAGTACTTTCGTAGTGATCAAATGATATTAGAAACATAGAGACAATATCGGTCAGGTAATTACTATATACAAATACTTAATATATACAATAGACGTAGTGACAAATTCAACCGTTACAATCTTTAATAGTCGAAGCTGAAGACGATAAAGATTCAGAAAATGAATTAGACGAAAATGAAACTGTACATACTAATTTAGAAAATCCAGTCATAGGTATTCCGATCGTTGACTGTCCTGTAAATTTTGGTAAAAATCAAGTAATCATCTCAGAAGTTAATTATGAACCGGCACCGCCTACGTTAATTAAACTATTTGAAACAAAACAAAGATTGCTAATTCAACTTTCCAAAAATAATTTCGAAAATAACGTTATTAAATTTCTTAAAGAATATATTGTTCCAAAGGTAAAATATTACGTTTATTTTGAAGACCCCGTATATGAAAAATTAAGCGTGGTTATTCAGACACATTTCAAAAACTCAACGAATAATATGATTAAATGTACAAAAAAATTAATAGATGCTGATCTTAGAGATATTGAGGAAATCATAAAAAATGATCACGAGAGCAAAACCAATCACAGAGGTTTAGACGAGACAGAATCTCGGATAAAAAACATATACTATTGGCCGAATCAACGAAAGTCAATACAAACGCACATAAATGAGTGCGAAATTTGTTTACTAATAGCGTTTTCCATTTGCAATTTAGTGCGCACTTAGTTCGCATTTAGTTCAATTTACGTGTTCCATTTGCACGACCTAGGGAAGGTTTGTACATTCCATTTGTAAATCATGCAATTATTTTTGCACTTTGGGCAACTTTATTAGCACGAGCGTTTCGAGGTCGTGCCGAGATAGTGCACTGGAGTATTTAAAGAAAATGGTGGAATCTAGTAATATTTAGAGACAAAAAGCACTTGAAGCAGTCCTTTTAGAAGTCCTAAGCAGCAGTGAAGATGATTCAGATGATGAATTAATTTTATTCGAACGGATTCATCTACCAAAAATAAAAAAAATCTGTTGCAGTTACCAAAAAATTTAGTGATAGACAGGTACCTATAATATGCTTCCAACATAAATTTTGGTGTTTTTATTTTAGTTCAAGAATTACTCTTGATTAGGAAGAGAAACGGCGAATGACCTGATAAATATGTCCGAACACCAAAAGCATAACCTAAAAAAAGACAGAAAACTTTTAGATATTGCATTCCATTTGAAGTGCACTGGAGCACATATCTGGACAGAACTTGCACTGTGTCAGTGCGCACTCGGTGTCGCTCTAAACTGCAAATGGAAAACGCTATAACAAAGTACGACAGATCCCCTATTAAAACTATCTTAAATTTAACTCCCACAGCAACCAACCCATTTCAAATCGTACAAATGGACTCTATAACCTTAGAGGGTACAAAATTTCTAACCTTAGTCGATTCCTTTTCTAAGTACGGTCAAATGTATAAGATGAAATCTGCAGAAGGTATAGAAACTGTTAACAATTTGATAAAATATTTTACTCATCACTGTATTCCAACGGAGATAATTTCAGATAATGGTACAGAACTAAAAAATTCACTAGTCAAAGAGTTATTGCAATTACATAAAATAAAAATTAATTTTATTAGTTCCCAACACCCCGAATCTAATGGTATAGCCGAAAGATTCCATTCGACCATAATCGAACACATTAGACTATTAAATCTCCAAAACGAATACAAGAAAGATGCTATAGAACAAAAGGTTAACTATGCTCTTTTAGCATACAACAACACTATCCATTCTGTCACAAAATTAAAACCTTTTGAAATAATAACAGGTAACATTTGCAATAATTCCGCGTTTGATATAAATATAGAACAACAATTAGTAAACGATTATGTCTCGAAACATAAAGAAAAAATTAAACTTGTTTATTCAGAAATAAATAAAAATATTCAGAAGTATAATGAAAAAGTTATTGAAAAATCAAATCAAAATCGGGAAGAATTACCCAAAGAAATACCAACTAGAGTATTTATGCGTAACAAACAAAAACAAAGCAAAACTAAACCAAAGTATCAAGTAGAAACGATTAAGTCTATAAATAAAAATAGGAAAACAGCAAAAATTAATCCTAGACACGGAAATACCGCAAATCGTGTACATTTATCTAACATTAAACGACCTCGAAAAAAACCTTATGTTTTTATTTCAGATTCCTCGCAGTCGGACAAGGAATAATAAAAGACATTACACATAATCTAGGGATTTTGCCGATACTGTTAGGACCGGCAAATTTACAAAAAAGTCAACACACTTTTATTCACTTTTATGACATAACTCCTTTAATAGAAGAATATAATAATTTAGAATTGCAATATGAAAATTTACAGTCTTTTTATGCTAACGAATCATTATTTTTCAAATCAGAAACAGATAACTATAAAAATACGATTAATTACACTAGAATTTTAATTAAAGAAAAATTTTAAAATTTCAATATTCACATTGAAATCGACAGAAATAAAAGAGGACTGAAAAATGGCCTTGGCAGTACTTTCAAAACAATAACAGGAAACTTAGATGCCGAAGATGGCAATAGAATTAATAAAATTTTAGAACATTTACAAACAAACCAAAATCAATTTCAGAATCAGCTTAACATGGAATATTCCGTAAGTCATAGTATAATTAGTAGTTTTAATAAAACAGTACAAGATATACAGGCTAACGAAATAACCTTGAAAGAAAAATTAATTTACTTAAAAAATATTGTTGATTTTCAATCAAATTTTGAAAAAATTATTCATTTTAAGGATTTACTTAATCAAGTGTTATTGATTTATAAGTCAATATTAGATGTTATACAAGAAATCGAAAATTCACTGACCTTCTGTAAATTGAAGACGTTGCATCCAAGCATTATACAATCGCAAGAATTACTTAAAGAACTTGAGAAAATTGCAAGTCACCTTTTGAATTAAAATACGAAAACATTTTAAAATTTGAATCAGTTATGAAAGTAAAGTGCAAGATAGATAAAAACGTCATCCAATATTTTTTGTCAATTCCCATTAATTATGAAAAACACTTTGAACTTTATCAGCTAATACCCATACCTACAAAATACGAGTCAGGGTTTGTAACAATAATTCCCAATTCAAAGTATATTTTAAAGTCTGAAGAAAATACTGTGCAGCCTTTGAATGATATGTGTATACCAGGCAAAATCTTCGAGTGTGCGAGCGATTTGCCTTCCAATACACCAATAGATTGTGAAAAACAAATCATAATCAACGAAAATTCAGACAACTGTAAATATTTAAAACTAGAAATTTTAGAAAGACACATACAAGTGGTTCCAGAAATCAATCAATTTTTAACAGTTTTTCCAAAGGAAGAAGTACTAAGCATTCACTGCCCAGAACAAGTCGAGACAAAGACATTCAATGGAATTTTTCTGATAGAAACAGGAATCTGTAAAATAAAATTTCACCAGCAAGAACTAGAAATCCAAGAAAAAACTTTTGGGAAACCCCTCGTTATCAATAAGCCACACTTAGTTTTAGAAAAAAACAAACGTTCCAAGAATGACGATTAGATTAAGAAATCTCAACTTAAAAGAAATTCCCCAAAATCAAGTTGCACCTATAACTCAAGAAAATATTAAATTATTTAATCCAAGCTTCTGGACCATTGTTTTATACGTCTTAGCTATTTCTATAACTGGCTAGGGCTTCAAAACGTCGAGATTTGTTGAAACCTCGATTTTTGTCAAACGGGGTAAAAACAATAACTTCCCGCGAAAATCATTGATTTTCTTAGCGGGAAGTTAAAAATCAAAAAATCTGTAGGGGAATGGTGAATTTACTACTCGATCAATAATTTTCATAAGTAAGATGGTGAGGTTAATCATTATTACTAATTATTACTTATAAATAATTTATTTCCAGCATATTGTACCCACATTTGTCATTTATATGTATATTTAACTTTCAAATGGACTTTACATAAAAAGACGGTTCACATATATTATAGGAGGTGTCTATTCATCGGGGCGCCCCGACATTAGGTATATTTGCTATTTATCGGGGAGTGATGTAGGTATGCACAATATGCACATTTTCCGCCCCGAAGAATAGAATCTTTGTCTAAACTAAACATCGGGGAACTCGCAGCTCCTACTGATAGGTCGTGATTTTATTTCGTGTGTTGACTGTGTTAAGTGAGTTTTCGAGTTTTCTGCTTTTTTTGAAGTCGTTTGTGCGTGGACATTTCTGTAGTAAATAGTGAATATTTTATTTGAAACATGGGAGTGACATGTGCTGCCAGACTTTGTAAAAACATAAGTTATAACTGCAAGAAAAGCTTCTTCAGATTTCCCACTGATGTTGCAAGGCAAGTTCCATTAAACTTTTGCAACAAAAACCGAAAAATATCTGAGGAGTGTAAAATATGCTTCTTTAAAAAAGACTTTTTGGGAGAGTGTGGTGAACATTTAGTCTTACATTTTCGTTCCCTTGAGTTTTAAACTGTACTTTTCCAAATTTGTTATAATATTGAAAAGTAATGCCACAGTTTCAAGCTTACAGAAGTTAAACTGTGGTAATGCACTGAATTAGACTATCATAAAGTAAGAGTAGATACGCTGTAATGAATAGTAGTACAAACAGATAAAGATGAAATCAATGTCATTTTTTTATTTTATTGAATGGGGTGTAACAGTTTATCCTAAATTAACTTTCTTGATTGATAAATATAATATATTCATATAAAATTTCGATATTTATAGTTAATATTTTGCTTGAACCATTAGTTTCAACCGTAATTGAATGATAAATTTGCAGTTTGCTCTGCTGGAAAATTGTATTGGTGGTTGCTTACTTTCAGTGTGTAAATTCACTACGCAAAACGAATATATTTTTAAAAGTGTTAGTTTTTTGTGTCTTCATCTTTTGTGTTTTACTGCCATTTTTGAATTGACTGTTACCAGCAATTGTTTCCATTCAAAAACTTTCGTGAATGCACAAGTTTCTTGAACTACAGTCAGTACCGCTGAGACATCGAATCGACACAACGAACCCTGAGTTCTTCAAAATCCTTCGCATCTTTCGTTCGCGACAATAGTACAGACAACGCCTCAGCTGCGACAATCAATATCGCAATAAACATATTCTACAAACATAAACTAAAGTGTTCGGCTTTGCCACAGAAGTAGTAGTACCCACGAAGATATTTAACATGTGTAACGGTTACAAGCCGATATACACTAAAGTATAACCAATGCCAATCTATTTCAACATGCAAAAATAGTGAATTCATCAAATATTCTGTAAGTACGGTTCTGTCTGTTTCCCTTTAAATATTTTTAATCCTGCCCTGACTTTTAAACCCGAATGGCGTCTTCAAGGTGAAACCCGACATCTTACTAATAACGGCCGAGTTTCATAGCTGTGTGTTTATTAAAGCTGTGCCTATATGTCGGGGCGTCCCGATGAATAGACACGGCCTATTTTTTAACATGTTTATAGCTTTATGTAAATTTTTTTTTGCTACATATAATATTTTTGTAACAAGTAGGTACCTACTCTTCAAAAATGAAAAAAACGATCAATACCTAACAGACAGTATAGTTCATTCATTCACCATCGATAATTTCAGTTTACAGCTAAATAAAAACTAATAATATGCAGTAATTGACTGAACCTTTGTTTTATATATATAATTGATTCCATTTAGAGCAATTTCATATTTTCCTAGTATTGCAGTATATATAATATTTATGGCAGCTATTAACATGTTTGTACATCTCACAACACTAATATACTCTTGTTTTTATTTTTACAATAAACATTGGACAAGCAAGTCCATTTTCTCACTTCATGTTTGGTCTTTAGGACTTCGACACAAAATAGTTGTAGTGCTAATAATAGTGATAAGAAGAAATATGGCCAAAAGCACTCTATCTAGCACTATAGACGTTTGTTTCCATTCTAGCTCGGTTAATTCTTTTCTGTCTTGATCTGTCATTCTGTGATCATTTTTATCTATGCTTGAATGGACTTTATTCAGGATACGGATTATTTGCTTTTCGAGTGCATCTGTAACAAACAGAAATAATTAAAATTTAATAAATAATAAATATGGATTTTTTGTAAAATTCCAAATCAATTGAGCATATGGCGGCATATACCGATTAAAGGAAAAAGTCGGTGAGGGAAACGAACACGTGCTTTAGCTTTTGCAAGTGATTTTGGACAAACTATATGAGTATTTCTTTTTTTATTAATTTGGAAATACTGAAGCATAAATCCATTTACGTCCTCTTAAAGTTCTGATTTAGTACGATTAGATGTAATAAATCTTCGAGACACATATACGAAATGCGGTAGGAGTGGTACAGTCCATCTAAAAATCATAGAGACATCGTTCCTATATTTACAAGACCGATAAAGTTGCAGTACATATATTGTTATGGTATCGACCAGATATTCGATATTTTAAAGAAATTACTTTTGATGTTAGATGTTGTATTGGTATATGTTGGATTACATAAAAATATGTCTGGAAAACAACGCATGTTTATAATTTAAATAATTGTGTAAATTAAATAACATTCAAATTTTATAATAGCGTTAATTCTTAGTGTGGATTTATGCAGCAACATTTAACATTTAACATTTAACATTTATCATTTATCATTTAACAATTAACATTTATCATTTAACAATTAGTAAAACTGCCATCGTTTATGCAGACACAATTATAAATTAGGAGAAAATAGTAAGCATGCGCATAAGCCCGAGATTTTAGTTATTTACAATAACCCTACATTTTCATGTCTTTAAAATGTGTACTTCCTTTGTCATAAATGACGGGAAATTGTCGAACAAGATCGATAAGAGTGGCATCATCCATTTTTAGTAAACAAACACACAACATAACCCTAAGTAAACCGCTTTTCTATGAAAACAGTGAGGTTAACTTCAGGATCTGCGTACTAGTTGCGCACTAGATGAAAATTCGGTACATTTAATTTAAGAAAGTTAAAAGTTGGCCAACTTCGTAATTGTTAAATGATAAATGATAATTGTTAATTGTCTGCATAAATGGAGTCATAGTGAAATGAGTAGTTTAACTTATAAATGATAAATGTTAATTGTTAAATGATAAATGTTAAATGTTAAATGTTGCTGCATAAATCCACACTTAGTCAAATGTGAAATAAAAAGAAAATATTTATTGATAGGCCAGAATTATGTGCCGATAAATTTGAGAGAAATGGTTTCCAAGGAAATGATTTTTTTGAAAAAGGAGAGATTTTTTAAATTTTGACGGGAGAAGAGAAGTCAAAGGAAAATATAATTTTTCCTGGATAAATAGACGAAATATATATTTTTATTATCGTCTAAATAGTGGAATGGTCAAAATTATGAAGATATGACATGGTATGTGAAGGAGCGGTTTTTGTATGGAATGTCCATAAATACAGTTGGTGAGTTATTCTAAAAAATTTAGTATTGAAGATTATGTTACTATAAGCGGTCTCATTTATATCAATACAATAAATTAGAACTCACTATCAAAATTCATGAACATTGAATTAAAGTAAAATTTGAAAAAGTACGGATTTTGACATTAGTTTTCGAACTGACAAAAAGTGCGAAATTATAAAAAACTGAGTATAAAGTGATTAGAATAGGTAGTAGTTAGGATGTTATTAGAATAGTTAGTATAAAATTTATAAAAAAGAATTTTGGTGATATCACAAAAATTTTATATATTTATGGTAATTGTGGTTTGATATAGATTTATTTGTGAAGTGTGTGACGATTGTGGTACAGCATTGGGAAAAAATTATAAGAAAAATGACATCGAGAAAAATCTGGAAATTATTTATAAGCTTGTGGGTGCACCGCTATAGTGACATTAAAGGGCACTAGAAGGCTGCGCCTTCATGCTCGAAATATCTCCCTTGTTTTAAAGACCTTTTTATGTAGGTATTTATCTTTGTATATTTATACTCATATAAATATACTATATTTATAATGAGCAAAATTGGATTTTTTTGCATACGAAAGCTGTGTTTGTGTTTCGATATAGTGGACTGTATTAATCAAATAACTCGCCGGTTTAACTAACATTTAATATTCAATTACTAAAAATGTGTGAATGAACATAACGAGAACAAAACAAGCGTGGCTTTGCCGACAGTCTAATAATCTCTGTGACTCCAGGTGACTCTGTGTCTTTTTATTACAGTATGCAAAAAGGGTGCACTTCAAACGTTGCCAGACTTCACCATTGTTCCGACATCTGACGACACAAATTTCTCCATGCTCCCCACCTTGAACGGTTCAAAATCGTTCGAAAACACTGAAATAATTTAAAAGTCAAAAATATATAGAAATTGTTTCAAAAACACATGAATAACTAAATTTCTACGATACTGTCTCTGCTAGAGGTAATGGGCAACATTTTGTGTCACATCTTTTATAGGTGCCATGGGAGGCTTTTAATGAAACCACTCTAACTATCCCGTCACTGCCTGGATGAGTGACTACAATTCTTCCCTGATTCCAGGTGCTAGGAGGTAAATTATCGGCCTTTAAAAGCACCAAGGTACCAATTGTAAGAGGTGAATCACAGATTTTCCACTGGAGTTGGTTTTAATAGAGCTTGGACCATTGCTTCCAGAAACCTTGCAACATTTGCTGGATCAATTGGCATGTGAGTAATTGATTAATTTTTACGTCCTCAAATACTGGATCAGGAACTGTAGTCATCGGTCGGCAAATTAAAATATGTGAGGGGTTGAATGGAAGATAATCAATTCTCGTTGCGCACCATCCAGATTTGATCCATTATCAGAATATATGTGCGTAGGTTTGCCTCGTCTGGATGCAAATCTTCGTGGTCCTGCCAAAAATACTTCACTTGTTGAAGTGCTGACGAGTTCCAAGTGAACTGCCTTTGTGGAAAAACAAATGAAAAGGCAAATGTAAGCCTTGTAAGTTCGAGAGCCACGTCCTTTTCTATCTTTTAAAATGAAAGGGCCAGCAAAATCCAAACCTGTAATAGCAAATGGTTGTGAAATAGTTACTCTATGTTAAGGTAAATCGGCCATAATTTAAGATTTAAGTGGCTGATTTTGGTTTAAATTTAAAGCAATGGACACATTTTCTGACTACCTGTGACATTACTACATGTGACATGCCTGAAATAATCCAAAAATTTTGGCGCACATTAGCTAATAAAAGTTCTGGACCAGCTCGCTGTATTTGGTTGCGCTTATAAGCCTACTTAAACTATGTTTTTTGTCCAATAGAATTGGATGCTTTTCATTAAATTGCAATGAGGAATATTTTAGTCGACTTCCAACTCTTAAAATTCCATTTTCATCTAGAAATTGAGTTGAGGATAATAGTCTATTGTTAGAAGGAAGAACACCTAAAATTTCGATATAATCGTTATCCCCTAAATTTAGTACACTGAGTGCATATGACGTATCTTCAAAATTGCTAAGAAGCTCTTTGGCATTGGAAAACCATTTCCTCAATTTGAAACCTGCAGATTTTAAAATGATTCCGACCTGTGTAGAAATATTAATAGCTTCCTTTGTACAAGAAAATCCTGTAATTGAATCATCTACGTAAAAGTGGCGTAGGATAATCTTGCAAGCATCAAAAATGGTGCACCAGCTGTGCCGTATGTCATAGTATTTAAAGTGTAAATTGAAATTGGAAGTGAAGTATCATTTCTCCACAATAATTGCTGCATTGGTCTATCATCTTTACCATTCTGTACATTTGGTTGATATCAGAGCTTACAACAACTGGATGTTGTCTAAATCAAATTAAAATGTTCAAAATATCGTTTTGAATTGCTGGACCTGAAAATTGTATACCATTTAATGAATTACCATTACTGGTTGGTGCAGACAAAACAACTCGAAGTTTGGTCGTTATATGGTCATTTCGAACTACACCATGGTGAGGTAGAAAATAAGAACGTTTTTCATCATCAGTAACGTTATTAAGAGACATTATGCCCTATTTTTTGGTACTCATCTATAAATGATGAATAGGCTTTTTAAAAATCATAAATTCCCTTAAATTTTGACTCTAAATTCACCAATCTTTTAATCGCAGTGGATTTTGATTGTCCTAAATCACAAGAATCTTTCCACGGTACCCTTACAATACATTGCCCTCAATCTGACCTGGCTGTAGTCCTTTTAAAATACTCCTCGCAAAATAGATCTTCATCAGATTGAAAAATTGTATGTTCCGGTTCCTCAACGGACTAAAACTTTTGTAATTGATCATTTTCATTAAAGGAAGAATTGAACGGATAGATTGCAATGACATTTCTTTGGAGTACTAGTAGATTTTTCCAGTGGCAATGTATCCAAAAACAGTGTTTTCAAGTGACGGTAAATTGTTTCCGCAATTTATATTGCCTCCTAATAGGTAGAACATTCCAAAATAGACTGGCATCACTTAAAATGTCAATCTGATCGGTAGTGTTGAAGGAATCGTCTGCCAAAATTACATTTTTAGGTATGTTCCAACGGGAAATATAAGACGAATAGGATGGATAAGGTTTAGTGACTGTTGGTACCACAAAGCATTTCACCATAGAAGAAAAATCATTAAGTCTATTTTGATGCTACAATGTTTATTAATGGAGGAAGATAAATTGTTGACACCTAATACATGACTAGTTTCATTTGTTGTAACTTTTAATCCTAGAGTTTTGCACAGTTGTTCACTGACAAAGGAGCATTGACTTCCAGAGTCCATCGTAATACGGGCAATATGAGGTTGCCCCCATTGATCATCATCCTTTATTTTAGCTGTGCTTAGTAGCACAAATTCGTCTAAAGGGCATTTGTTAATTAAATCTAATTGATTAGTTGAAACACAATTTTTTACATGACTTACATTTGAAACCAACGGATTTGAAATTGATGATTGGTTATCGCAATTACCGGAATCATTGGGATAGTTTGTTTCCGAAATTGCATGGCTGTTGTGAGGTAATAAAGAACTTTGATTTCTCTTACAAATTTTAGAACCAGATTTCTGACATTGTTTACTTAGATGACCTGTACACAAGCAATAAAATTGCAGCATAGCTTTAAACGTTTAACTTGATCCCAACGCTGGGACACTGGACACTGGATAATTTAGAAATGTTTCACATACATAAATCATATGATCTTTTTTACATAAACTTTTGTAATAGCATGGTTTACCAACAGAGGCTTTGAATATTTCTAATCTTGTTTAAAATTACTATTAAGTTTACTACCAGAAGAAAAGTTTAGCTCCTTCGTTTCTAAGAAATTTGCTCTGTTTCGTAAAAAATCAAAAAATTCATCAATAGTTATTAATGAAGTATCAGCATTGTTTTTACATTTTTCCCACTATAATGCGGTACTTTTATCTAATTTACCCGATATCAAATGAATAATAATAGTATCCCAACTTTCAGTGGGAAAATTTAAAGTTTTTAACGCAGACATATATGTTTTTGACAGTATCTATTAAATTTATAAGACCACTTGCATTCTCTTTTATCAAACTGTTAATCTCAAACAATGCCTTCATATGGTTGTTAACCAACATAGGAGTAATAGGTATTGAATCGATTGCACAAAGTTTCCCAAGCATAATTATAATTCTGAGCTGAAAAATCGAGCCTTTTTATAATTTTTAAAGCTTCATCTGTTAAGATTCACCTAAATAATGGTATTTCCGAATTTCTGCAAGGATTTCATTTTTATGAATTAAAGACTCAAATGTGTCTTTAAATTCAATCTATTTTAGGTAGTCAGAATTAAATAAACGCAATTTAATCGGAGGTAATTTGATTCCTTTTAGACCTAAAAAATTGTTATTATTTGACCAATCATTTTTATTATCAGAAGTAGCACATTAATTTTTGTTCAATAATAGTTTAAAAACACTTTTTGCTACAGACACATTTTTGCAAAAAACAGAATCTTGTTCTTTTCGAAACAAATGTTCTTTCTCTGAAAATTCATCATTGCAGCTCAACACAATACTAATCTGCACTTCATCAAATTCGCACATAATCCCTTCAGCCTTTTGAATGTTTAAGAAGTAACGCTGTTACTTTCCGCTCATTTCAAAAAGTAACGAAATTAGTAGTAACGCGTTACTGAAAAGTAACGTTTTTATTTCGTTACTCCCAGCGCCAATATAGTACAACCCCAATACTATCAAACTTATCAAAACCAATTCCCACCTCTTCGGAACCACCCTTATTCTGTCAATCCCCCACCAACACATATTTGCAACCAGAACCCAAATCCAACCCCTCACTACCCCCAACAAAACATGATTCAACATAATAATGCCGTTACAACTCAAGAAAATCCAGATATGCCATCGTCAGATGAGTCAATGGAACGTGATCAAGATGACATTAGTGACAAAGATAAACAAACTCCTTCGTGGCACCAAGTCTCTAACCGAAAAAGAAAACGAACAAAAATACAAGGAAATAATAACGAACAATCTACCAAAACATATAATAGTTTTCAAGTTCTTACAGAGGAAGAGAGCAATCGAACATCTGCCCAGAATAAACCAAGAAATAGTGAAAACCCCCGACCCCCACCAATATTTGTCTACGGTGTTCAAAATTTCAAAGCCATGATAGATAAATTCGCTGAGGTCTTAGAAGGTGAACTATATGTAACCAAAACACAATCCAACAATACAGTTAAAATAAACACCTACACCATAGATGGATACAGGAAACTAATTAGACATCTAAAAAATGACAACATTATATACCACACATAACACATACCAAATCAAACAAGAAAGATCATATAGAGTCGTACTTCGACATCTTCACCATTCTATTCCGACCGAAGAAATCAAAACAGAACTCGAAAAAAAGGGGCATGAAGTGAGAAACATCATAAATATAAGACACAGAGTAAGCAAGGAACTATTACCGATGTTCTTTGTCTATTTAGAGCAAAACAAAAACAATAAAGAAATATACGACATACAGAAATTGATCAATACTATCATCAGAGTGGAAGCGCCCAGAATTAAAAATAATATAGTCCAGTGTACACGATGTCAGGCTTATGGACACTCCAAATCATATTGTTATAAACCGTATAACTGTGTCAAATGTAGAAAACCGCACGACAGCAAGACGTGTGCTAAATCAAGAAACACTCCTGCAGCTTGCGCCCTCTGTGGCGGGAACCATCCGGCCAGTTATAAAGGATGTTCAGTCTACAGAGACCTACGAGTAAAAAGCTACCCGAATCAACAAACAAACAATAGATCATCTCGGAGAGAAAACAATACCTAGCACCATGCCGTCCCAACAAACCATACAGATACCCCCTCGCTCGTATGCTACAGCAGTGAACAACATAAATAACGACTTAACCGATAAGCTTAATAATTTCCTTGACGAGTTCAAAACAATGTTTTCACAGTTGATCAATCAAAATAGCATGATACTCAACATGATTACCACCGTAATTAATAAATTAGCAAAGTAATGGCGCCTCCGGATTCTATAAGAATTGCTGCTTGGAACGCCAACGGGGTAAAGAACCACATAAACGAAATAAATCTGGTCTCATATACGAGGAAAATTGATATACTACTTATATCAGAAAGCCATTGTACTACACATAGTACAATTAAAATACCACACTACAAAATATACTGCGCACATCACCCGGATGGTACAGCACACGCAGGCACAGCAGTAATAATAAGAAGGACCATAGACCATCATGAACTACAACCATACACTACGAACAAAATTCAATCTAGTCTAATAAAAGTCAATACATTTCGATGGCCACTGACCATAGGAGCAATATACAGCCCACCAAGGCATACTATAACTGCAGACGAATACAGTGACTTTTTACGACCACTAGGATCCCACTTCATAGTTGCTGGCGACTGGAACGCCAAACACACTTCCTGGGGATCAAGATTAATCACTCCAAAAGGAAGAAACTTAATGCAAACCATACAGCTATTGAACCTAAAAACCTTATCAACTAGAGAGCCAACGTACTGGCCGACAGATCTAAACAAAATACCGGATCTAATAGATTTTGCAGTAACTAAGGGCATATCAGATAAACACTTTCATATTGAAAGCGATTTAGGTTTAGATTCAGATCACACCGTTATTTCAATAGCACTAAGTGCAAAGGTTATCTGGAGAACACCGCTTCCAAAATTGTATAACAAGAGAACAAACTGGGAACAATTTCAACATATAATAAACACCAATATAAACCTAAACCACAGAATACAGGAACCACAAGATGTCGACGAAGCTGTGGAATACTTGTCAAATATCATACAAGAAGCAGCCTGGAAATGAACGCCAATAAAGCAAAAGGAAACAGCTGTAATACGCAATATACCCCTCCACATAAGGAAACTAGTTAGTGAGAAAAGGAAAGCCAGAAGAAAATGGCAAGCAACCAGGAATCCTGGGGATAAGACTATTCTGAACAGATTAATCCACCGTATCAAGAACGCCTTAAGCCAAAACACAAGAACGATACTTTTAATTACTACGTCTCCAACTTATCACCACAAGATAATGCACTATGAAAAGCCACTAAAGATTCAAAAGACCCACTGTGTCAATACCCCCATTAAGAAAACCTGATGGAAATTGGGCTCGCACAAATGATGAAAAAAGCAACACGTTTGCAGAACACTTAGCTAAAGTTTTCACCCCACTTCCATCAAATAATCCAATAATAGATGTCGAGGTAGAAACCTACTTAGAATCTGCCAACCAACTATCACCTCCCCTAAGAGCAATTACCCCAGCAGAAGTGTACAGAGAAATCCAGTTGTTAAACACACATAAAGCTCCAGGATACGACCTCATCACCGGGAAAGTATTAAAACATCTTCCAAGGAAAGCCATCGTACTAACCACCACAATATTCAATAGAATACTACAAATTAATCATTACCCAATACAATGGAAGTATGGACAGATAATCATGTTAGCGAAGCCACGAAAACCTCACCATGAACCCAGCTCATACAGGCCAATTAGCCTACTACCACAACTATCCAAACTCCTTCTACATAGTACAAGCGAAATCATACCTAAAGAAGAACTGATTCCAATACATCAATTTGGATTCATAGAACAGCATTCGACAATCCAACAGTGTCATAGATTAGCGAACAATATCATGCAAGCACTAGAACAAAGAGAATTATGTGATTCAGCATTTTTAGACATCCATCAGGCTTTCGACAAAGTATGGCACCAAGGACTACTGTTTAAAATAAAACAAAAATTACCCCATCATATTTTCCTTGTACTCAAATCTTACCTAAGTAATAGATACATTCAAGTAAAAGTCCAAACCTCCTTATCAAATTATCAACCCATAAAATCAGGCGTTCCCCAAGGAAGTGTCCTTGGCTCTTATCTATACCTTATGTATACTGCTGATATTCCAACTACCGACGATACTTTAATCGCTACCTTCGCAGATGATACTGAAATACTGTCTTCAGGTATAGACCCTACAAGAGCATCAGAAAAGCTACAATACCACCTAAATCTTCAACAAGAATTGCAACATCAGTGGAGAATGAAAGTCAACAATGACAAATCCGCACAAACCACGTTCACCACAAAACGAAGTGTCTGTCCGCAAGTGACCATTAACAATATGCCGATTCCAGTGAAAAGAGAAGTCAAATATCTCGGACTACACTTGGACCAAAAGTTAACTTGGAAGAAACACATACAAGCTAAAAAAACACAACTAAAGTTAAAACTTCAAAATATGAACTGGCTAATCGGCAGATGTTCACAGTTAACAATGGAAAATAAGATACTTATGTACAAAACCATCCTAAAACCAATATGGTCATATGGCATAGAGCTATGGGGTTGCAGTGAGCCATCGAACACTAAGATACTGAAATCGTTCCAATCTAAATCACTTCGTATAATAGATAATGCTCCATGGTTTATAAGCAACCACACATTACATACTGATCTCGGTATTCCATCCATCAATGAAGTTATTCAGGCATCAGCCATAAGAAACAAAAACCGCAATGAAAATAACCAAAATCCACTAATATCCAACCTTTATACTGATCCAATGGAACAGATAAGATTGAAAAGACGCTGGCCAGAAGACCTAATAGAGTGATCTACGGAGACCCATCAGTGGATGGTGTCCGCCTCAAGTAATTTAGCAAGAAACCATATCATTTACTTATTACTGGATATTTACTGAGTAGATTGTAAATTTACAATTAATAATAAAAAAAAACTCCCAGCTCTGGTACCTGTACCTACCATAAGGTCTGTTCCAACCGCAATCAGAAACTGTCAGAAACGTTCAGAGAATAGTCGACCATTGCAATCAGTGATAGGAATCACGCGAAAGTAAACTCGTTGTTTGCTATGACCAGTTATTCTCTGATCGTTTCTGATTTGCGGTTGGAGCAGATCTATAAATGTTATGCAATTTATGGATCACAATAAGATATGTACACCAAATAGCCTATCGGCTTTATCCAGTAATATGTTTGAATTCAATAAATTCAGCAACCAACATATTCTCATGTGCTCCAAGTTATTTCTGCTAAAAAATGTTTAGGTTATATTTCATTAGAAAATCATTGGTAAACGTTAAAATGTATTCGTTTATAAAATTCCTTTCAATAGAGAAGCGCTCCAATAAAGTTTGAAATTTGATAAGTAATATTTGAACCAACCAACAAGAAATAAATGTTTGGTAGAAACAACCCTTAAAATCGAATTAAGAAACTCGTCAAACTCGTTGGTCTTCCCTTCGAGTTTGTTAAACAAATTAATTGGTTTTAATAATTAGTTACATCAAATTAAGAGAGCACAGTGTTTTTTCTGTAAAAAAATTTACCCATAAATAATGTAAGTACCTCTACTACATTATCACTTGCTTATTTTTGTAAGCAACCAAATGTACGGCTTTTAGATTTTTAGAGTTTGGAGATAAAAAATCAATATTATCAAAAATACTTTTAAGCAAAATGGTTTAAATATTTGATTAATTTTTGTTTTGATTGATTGATTGATTTGCTTGAACTTAAAATTAGTTAGTGAAATAAACATTGCCAATGAAATGTTCTGAAGCTGATTCAATCTCTGTTATAACTGGAACTGTCCCTCATTTCTGTTTAGACATTTTAATCAAGAAGATTGGTAATTTTATCAAAACACTCAAAGTTGAGTCCCAAAAACATACCAATTGAAAATCATGGAATCCAGCAAATCTAATACATTTTATAAACAAAAGGGATACTCTCAAACCATTATAAAAAAAGCTTCGCTAAGCTGGAAGCACAACACAAAAAAAATTGGAATAATAAATTTAACAAAATTTTCAGCAATATTCTCGAACAAGACTAGCCTGAAAAGTGTTTGATCAGATTTGAGCACTTAATTCGGAGGTTACAGCTATTGAGTTGATAACCCTAATTTTTGACCTTAAAAACTGCGCATCTCCAGGTCAAGACGGTATTACATCAGAACATATTTGAAATCCTTCAAGACACATCATTAATCAATGCGTTTAAACTAATCATAGCCAATGGAAATGCTTGATTATTACTACTGTTTTATAAATCTATTAATATAACAAAGCTTGAGAACTGTAATAAGTTCTAATAGGTCTGGTTATAGGATAGGCTGCTTCTAATATGAAACCATTATACTTCAAATTACTTTATTGTTCACTGCGATTATCTACATATATATAATTTAAGTATTATCCCAAAACATCATGACTGGCCACAATTAGGGCAGACGTTGACTCTCAAGTTTATGTTAAAAAGGGACCTCGTGAATACTAACAAATATCTATTTTTATTCTCTCTCGTCACGTATACTTGGTTTGTTGTAATAAATCAAGGTGATGTTTACTAATCAATTAATAATTGAGCCTTAAATTATTATGCAAACTATTATACTGAGTGTTAAATATATAATTTGTTAGAATTCACTTACAGAACTACTTAAGACCGTTGAGTGATAATGTATCAACGCACAGGCCAAACCCTTAAGGCTAGAAAATCGAAATTTCGCACACGTATTCCTCATACGACGAAGGCATCCACAAAATTCAACCCCCAAGGGGGTGAAATAGGGGATAAAAGTTTGTATGAAACTTTTTATTCCTTGGACATATTTCGTAATTTCGTATGAATTGAGTTCGGCAAAAATAATGAGTTAGGTATTTCAGCGTTTTCTAAAATTCAACCCCTAAGAGGGTAAAATAGGGAATGAAAGTTTTAAATAAACGCACAGGCCAAACCCTTAGGGCTAGAAACTTAAAATTTCGTACACGTATTCCTCTTATGACGTAGGCATCCACTAAGGAAGGATTTTTCAAAATTCCAAAAATCTGTTTTGTATTATACCTCCTGGATGTAAAGAAAAGTAATCAAAAAACGGTGAACTCACTCAAAAGCTTGGTGCAATGCATGACTATTTAAAACCGGAATGTCAAATATGAAAGAATATTTAAATCGGATTATAATTCGAAATTTCAATTTTATTTGTTCTTAGATATTTGAATGAAAAACTTACCTCAACATTTTAACATAATAATTTATATGTTATAACAGAATTAATAACGTAAGAAACTAATTAAAAATCCTATCCAACCACTTTCGACTTCTACGGAGACGAAGTCGCGGGCAAAAGCTGGTTAATAATATTTGAAAATTGTTCTTAAAACAGGTCATTGAGCTTTAAGGCAAATACTATTATATTAACTGATTTATAGAAGATATCGAAAATGTCATATAAAGTGTTGTTCAAACTACCGAAGAAACCATTAATAGATCTGAAAATTACACTGGCAGTTTTTTGGATGAAGCTGAGGCTTTCGACACTGTAGGAATAGCTTTGTATTTGTCGAGATACTATTTATCTGGAAAAGCTCAAATAGTGATACAAAGTGATAAAGCTATAACTTGATTCTCACATAGTACATTATTGGGTATTCTTCCCTGCAAGGTATTTGACATAATATTGAACGAATGTCTACTCTTTTCAGGATTTATTCAACACTGAATTGAATGTTCAACAGATGAAATTCGTTTTGTATCGTGTAATGTTATTCTGATTTCGGTTTTCATCCTTCCAAGATAATATTTCAATAATCTTTGATTGCATTTTGTTTATTTACACTACTATATTATGTGTGAAAAAAACGTTATTCTATTTCCCCACCCAGTTTTTTAGGTTAGACCCACCTGTCCGTTCCAAATATATCCACATTTTCAAAATGGAATGTGGACTACAATCTTGGTACCTTAAGAGCTTTTAGCTAAAGTAATGAAAAATTGTATGCAAAGACTAGAGAATTGTGCAATATGCTAGCATCACATTTCCATCACTTTATATTGCATTTTGTCATTCTCCAATTACAAAATATTTCATATTCCTAGATTAGATTTGATGAGGTGGCAAGTCGGCTTATTCCACTGCGACCTTTTCAGATCTATTGTGGTCCTCTGAATATAGATTACATTCTCCAGCCCGACTCTTTTTTCATATTCCCATATGTCTTGTTGCATGTTGTATTTTAGCTTGGATATTTCAAGGAAGTTAACTCGAAGGTGTGTAAAATGACTTCAAAACAATTTTCTTAATTGTTTCCAGTAGCAGTTTCAATTTTAAAATTATTAATGTTGTGGTGTATCAAGTGAGATAATAAATGTTGAGGCGTGGCTGACTAAGAAATACCGGAGGAGGGGATTGGCATTCGGTATCGAGTAGGCAGACTGCGAACAGCGAAAGGAAATATTTGTGTTGTTTTATATACCTTATCCGGAAATAACTTTGAGAAGGAATAAGAAAAGAGTGAATACCGCAAATGTACAACCTTTTTTTTCGGGTCGAGATGGGAAACTCATGTTCAAATGGGTCCAGGACTCAAACAGTGTTGGACTCATCCCCAAGGGGATGCCTACCAACCAAACCCACCCCAAACTCGCCGTTACCCCCGCCTAGTAATCACTACCCTAGCATACTTCGAGACAAATGTACAACCTGAATCGATATGACTCACAAAAATGAGGCTTGTTGACTGTTATTATGTTTTCGTAATCCCATACTGTTATTTTGATTTAACGGTATTCAGATGACAATTGAAAAGTTAATGTTAACAGCCTCCGTCCGTTAAGATTTTTTAACGGCCGGCGTCCGTTAAGAAATCACTTCTGCACATGATTCTTCCAATATTTCTAAAGAAATTTGATTTTGTTCCTCAATTTCTTCAATTTCATCCATGGTCGTTGTTAAAGCGAACTCGCGAACATAAAAAACTGACGTTTATAATAATGTTGTGATATTATTAAGCTGACACGATGTTGAGATTTTTCTGTAGAATTACGAGGTACGTGGTTTGTTCTTTCCTCGGAATCAAAATGTAATCTTTCAGCGAGATTACGAAAAGTCTTGAACGACACACGCAAATAACGGATTCGGTTGATGTAATATTCAACCTCATCCGTTATTTGCTACATATCGGCCTTGTAACGTTAATAACTAATACGAACGAAGTCAAGTCAAAGTCAAATTATTAGTTTACGAAAATCCTATGCAGATACCAATTATATGAAACAGAAAGTATATATAAGTCCTGTAAACAAACTTCATTCATCTCGCTCGCACACGAAAGCCACATTCGCTTAGTTAGGTACTGCCATAATGAGATCAATCATCTATTATGGAGCCATTGCTTGGATTAGTAGGATTAGCCTGTATATGCATTACAGGTGCAATGAAAGCATGTCCAATAGTGGCCATGGAAGTGATTCTCAACTTCACACCACCGAATATGGTGGTGGAAAATGTTGCAGAAAGAACAAGATACAGACTAAGTAGAGACGGAATCATTGAGAAAAAACCACCTCCACGCTTTAAGACAAAATAGAATTATCAAATAATATGCTTGCAATCGAAGTAGTTATCTTTATACCAACAAAATCCACTTTTCCTACTTTTAGTTGGAAGAATTTATCCCAATAGACACCGAGCAAAGGGCGCAGTGGTAACCCTTTGGATATGCATCTGGGAGGTTGTGGGTTTGATTCCCAGGACAGACAGACTATGGGTTCTTCAGTTTTTTTGGTCAGTATGTACCTTATAATACCTTCTCAATCTCCACAACCATCCACTTAATATTCTAATACCTTCTAATGTTCCTGAAGAGACTGGAAAAAACTATAGCAGCTAGTTCCTCGTAACAGAGGAGAGTGGAACTTTCAACCTTTTTTTAATAGGAAAGTTTATTTTATGTACGTTACAGCGTTTCGACAATTTGATCATAAACAACAAAAATACCGAACGATAATGGTTACATAATAATATGTGCACATTCAGACGACAACCGTGACACGTATACATATATATCGATTGAATGAAGTCATTTTGGCATTTTGATATTAGGATTGGATTCCTAAAATTTTCATATTTTTATCAGACTTTTAAGACTTCGTTCCACATTACCGTTTGGTAATGTATGAAAAATAATAATCTAATTAACTCGAATACTCTACTGAAAATTTAGATACTGGTAGCGAAAAATTGCATGAAAAGAACGATTCTCACACTCAGATTTGTCGATAAACATATGATATTTATAATACCTACTTATCATCTCTCTCTTTACAAAAGATAAACATTTTTAGAGAAAACTCTACAATTTTTGCGACGTAAGTTAATATTCTAAGAAGAAAGTAAAAAAATTCTCAATATTAACAGCATCAATTATTTAATAAAAATTAAACATAAACAAGTAACAAATTAATAATGCGTAATTCCTCCTCGTGCTCTTGTAACAGCTTGGATTCGTCGAGGTAAGCTTGCTATTAGATTATTGATAATCTGATATTAACTACCGTCGCAAAAATTGTATAGTTTTCTTTCAAAATTTGTATCTTGTAAAGAGAAAGATTTTGGAATAAATCAAAAAACAAAATATCGATAATTAATACGTCTTTCTAATCAATTGCAAAGAAAAAATTTATAGTCTTCAGTGTACTCCACAGGGTGTTTAGAATTTACGGTACATAAATATTGTTTCATTCCAGCCGGTATAATAAACTGTCAAATTTATTTTTACAAAAATTCAAATTTCTTGTGATAATTTGAATAAATTCCCTACAATGTGCTGAAACTTTCTTTGCAGCAATAGGCGCTGCTTTCAGTAGCCAGTCCATCAGCTCACGATACTGATTGGGTAATTGGGTAATTCAATCAGCACAGTGCAAAAAATGTGATTAGTTGTAGTGAAAAATGGAAGCTGACCTAGTTTGAGCTTGTCGCGTTCAGTGTCTTTGTAAGTTTAACTAAAGATAGGAAAACTGTCAAAGTCGTAGTAGGTATGTTAACAGGGCACTGTAAGCTGAACAGGCACGCAAAGCTAGCGGGGTTGACAGATGAAGCCATGTGTAGATTCTGTCACCTAGAGGAGGAAAATGCAGAGCACATCTTATGCCAGTGCGACTGCCTGGCGAATGTGCGGTTTCTTGTACTAGGCGATGATCAGCAACCGACAGGAAATTACATGAAAGGTTCAGTCTCGGGGCTAATTGGCTACTTAATCTAGATTCAGAGGACCACAACAGATCTGAAAAGGTCGAAGAGGAATAGGCCGATTAGCCACCCCATCAAATCTAATCTAATCTATATAATTTACCTATTATACCTATTTTACCTATTATAACTATACTAAACTACTAGTACTACTATATTTACAGAAGAATTTTAGTTAAAAGTTTACTTCGTCTAATCTGTGTTTACAACATAGATCGATCTATCTAAAAAGTAACAAAATAAAATTCATTTCAATTGGCTTACCTAAATCATGTTCTCTTGCCTTTGGAAGAAATTTTGGAGATCTTTGTTGGCTTTGTTGTAAACAGTAGCCATCTTCTTGTGCATGTTTATCAACCCAAGGCCAGGGACAATCCAGTCTGGTACCTGTTTGTGGATTAATTTCCTATAAATAATGAAATAGCAGAGGTAATAATAAATTTGCATGTCATAGATAAACATTTAATCAAATTTTATATTATTTTTCATGAAAATAAAGCATTGAAATTATAAATGCCGTAGATAAGCAAACACTCACCAATGGGATCAGAGAGTAATTGGATATGCAGCGGACGAAATAAATGTGCTTAAAATTATTTCAGATTTTTTATAGTTAGTTATAATCTTATTTTGTGGAAAATAAACTCATGATACTTTCTGAATGAAACTAACTGTTTCTAATTCATTCTACTATTTAATGAAAACTTTAATTCTAAATAATTATCTATATTTTTTTAGAATTTTCATCAATTTTTTAATTAAATAGTGGAATTAATTAGAAACAGTTAGTTTCATTTAGGATAGTAATCATAGCAAATTAATTAGATTACAAGATCTCAGAACTTAAAAAAGTGAAAGTTCAATGACCTCTTGCCGCCATGAACTTTGTTATGAAAATACGACGATTTATGCCATGAGAACAGAAGATGTATATCAGGTATTCAATCCTTTGCGGTTCCTAAATAACACCGAACTACAACCAACGTTTTGCAATGCAACACTAAAAACCCAGTGATGTTCTCAAATCGTTTCTAATGGTTTTCAACAACGACAGTCGTAGGAATAATCTAAAGCCGCGTACAGACTAGACCGTCTTTCACGTATACCAACGCCAACGACACACGTGCTGTTGTGGAAATTGGAAACAAGAACATGGTACTTATTGGATTTTTACTGTTGCACTGGAGACCATTGGTTGCGGTTCGGTGTTATTTGGGAACTGCAAACTATTTTGAATGGTATATATCTTCTGTTTCCATACCAGAAAACATCGTATTTTTACGGTGAAAATCTAGGCAGTAAGATGTCATTTTAACTTTTGAGATCTTGCAACCAAATTCATTTGCTATGATTTGCCAAATGAATGTCTATTTGCTTCTCCGTCAATTAAATTGCGAATTGATGTCGTCTCACAAAATAGGATTATTTTCTGATCGACAGGCTCTTAAATACCTCTATAAAGACGAGGAGATTGCTATTCTCACAGCAGTTGAAGGAAACACTACTACTAACTTGAAAAATGTAGCATGATCTTGAAACTACCGATTCTAGAGAGCCTACCATTTACTTGGAAAAAACATCGAAAGCATGTATCTATAAATCCAATATACGATCTGACATCAAAAACAAGCCTTATTCAAACAGATACATCATCACGTATTCATATCCAACAGAAAAACTTTGTCCCAAACTATTCAACCCCTTGCATTAACCGATTTACTGGTCAGTTTGGTTACTAAATGGAAGTGATCCTCAACATCACGCCACTACACATGGTGGTGGAAAAGGTTGCAGAAAGAACAAGATACAGACTAAATAGAGGGGCAAAAATTAGAAAGAAACTACCTCCTCGTTTCTTAGAAATCACAAAACCTGGGACATGCCACAAGATAGTATGATGAAAAAGTATAACTACTCAAAGAAATTCGATACGAAATTAAGCAACCCAAGGAATGGGTTCCAAATATCATTTCCAGAATTGGCAAGAATGCCATTAAATTACAGATCGCTTAAAAACAATAGAAGGAACTGGGATAGGAGTGTACGGGCCAGGAACCAAACACTCTGATGAAAGCTGGTGAAAAAGCCCAAGTATCTTTCAAGCGGAAATTCACGCCAGGAAAGTGTACCCAGTTCAATATTGATAGAGAGAATATAGGAGGCAAAGGATCATCATGTCGGATGGTCAAGCAGCCATTGTATAATCAGTTCCAAAATGCCTGGACAAACTCAATTGATTAGGCGAGAACAACATCGTCACCTTACTGTGGATTCCAGGACACACTGGAATAGAAGGAAATGAAATAGCAGATGAACTAGCGAAAAGGGTGCTGAAACTCCTTTTTGGGGGCCGGGACCCTTTTGCGATATCAGCCCCAATGTAATAGGCAAAGCCGAAAAAAAAGATCTGACCATTGGAAAGTCTAGTAGGTCTTAAACAATAAAAGATACTTCTGGGTTACTACAGCCAGTTGAGAACAAATGAATGCCTAAGTCAGAGCAAAACTGCACTAAGAGTTTTAACAGCAGTCTTAACGGGACGCTGTCGCCTGAAGAGGTACCTAAAAAAGCTCAAAATAGTGGAGCAAGAAGAATGTAGATTCTGCGGGATGGAAGGAGAAACCTCCATCCACATACTTGACGCGAATTGCACAGCAATTCAGTATCCTAGGGCACCACCTAGAAGACTACTGGATAGAATAGGGACACCAACCTAAACTAAAGCCTACATTTATCCTAAAATTTTTCCGGGAAATAGGTCTAAAGGAGCTACTAGACTTTGAGACTCAAAGATGTTTTCTGGTCCTACTGTTCCATCACTCACTAATAAAACTGTAATTTTTGTTTCACAAATTTAACATTTTTAAAAAATTGGACAACTGGGCAGCGTTAGATCTCGTCTTTTGAATATTTCTTTTGGTTTTAGTTCATATTTGTCGGGAACATGGCAAATTTTAAAATATCAGTGAGAGCGTATAGGTTGGAACAAATTCACTATCTCCTAAGCGAAGAGCCTTTTGATAAGAATCTGAAAAACGTAAATATTTACTTCTATTGTTCTACCTACATTTTACAAAAATTTAATAGATGAGGCTTTTACTTGATGAAGATCCATACTAAACTATGAAATAAAACAATTTAATTTGTTTAAATCTCCTTTTTATTTTGAACTGATGTTCAATTTGAAACTAGTTTGATAAAGCTACTGTGTAGCGAAACGCGTCACTAATTTTAAATTGAACATCAGTTCAAAATTAAATGGAGATTTAAACAAATTAAATTGTTTTATTTCATAGTCTACATTTTACACTTAAATTTCAATATACATGGCGGAAATATCTACTCCAACCTATACGTCCCCACTGTATAAGAAATATTAATATGAAAATATACTTGCACAGCAGACAATCAGAAGCAACTGTATCAAATTGTCGAAATAAGAATATTGACGAGCATTTTCCGTTCAATTCAAGTGTTTGTTTATGTTAGAAAGTAGCTTGGGGTGGTTTTTGAGAATAACAAAGAAGAAGGGTGGAGTGCCCGAAAATATCTACACTGTATTTAAATGCACAAGGTGGCTCTACTAAAAATGGACAAGCAGATTTTGGCAAATAATATCTGAATGATTATAGATACTGAAATTTACCCCTCATTTACTACATAGGGGTTACATGAGGGTAGTGAGGTCTTTTTAGCTGCACTACTAATAGTCAGGAAATATAGGGCCATGAGCATTCTTAATGATGAAAGCTACCGATAAAAATGATTTTCGTATCGCTGAACGTCGCTCAAGCTAGTGTAGATAGATAACTTTTTAAACATATTTTTCATGGGTGTGACATAAATTATTATAAATGTCTCCGTAGCAGGATTGTTTAGATGTCTGAGTTCGTGAAATGAAAAATTGTACTCTTGAGGTTCGAATCCGGGACGCGACGAAAATTTTTAAATGTTATATTGTAAATTTTGTATATGTATATATAACCCCTCAATTTAGGTCCTATTTATCCGTGACGTGTGACCTTTTCATTATCCACACCTATTATTCACTGGTGAATTATACTGGTCTTTATACTTGAAGAAGCACACGTAAAATGTAAACATTATCAAATAGTCGTGGACAATAGTATATTACGTAACAAGAGTTGTAAATAACCCATTACGCACGAAGCCGCGTAGCGGCGAGTGCGTATATGGGATTACAACTCGTGTAACGTACTATACTTTTTCTACGCCCATCTATTCTCTTCTATGAAATAAATGCGTCTATAGACCTTGTACTGATGAGGCGCAAAAAACGCCGAAACCGGTCTACAAGTGATGTTATTCCTTCTAATCGCAAACAAGAATGGTTGGTTCTATCTTAACAGATATACCAACCCCGTTTACTTTAGAAGTGTAATTCAATGTCTGTCGGGGCATATAGCCCGAGAAGTAGTTGTTGCTTCTTAGTGGACGGTCTGCTCTTTGGAAATTTATTTTTCTGATTTTGTAAAGCGTTTAATAGTATTGAACTATTATTTTTTGACGCCTATAGATCACGCTTTACTAATATGACAATTATTTACAGGTAACTGTAATTAATTAAATAATAGTTGTTTATAACAATTGAACAATGATGTTGGTGCCTTATTACTTAACGGTGATGAACGGTTATCTATAACTGTAGTACTGCACGATGCATCAGAAGATGAAGATTGATAATTGGTAATTGCTTCCGATATTAGTAAAGCGTTGTCATTTATATTTTTATGAGAGTGATTCACATAGCTCCCCGCCACTGTAGAAGATACTATATTTTGTTACAAAAATTGACAGCATAAATGACATGACGTTTATTTCCATATCATGCTAAACAAACGCGACTTATTTTTGGAGAAATTGTATAATGTGTTGCTGACATTTAGGGGCATTACTCTTTTAATCTGAAATGTATTTCACTAATGCTAAAAGCTTTTATGTTTTCCAATTGACTAAATTTATGTAAATAGACCAAATAAAGTAGTACGTAGATAAAAATTTGATTGCAATTTGATTAAACAAAGAAATTTAAGTTTTCTTATCCAAACGCACGTGTATGTTATGAGATCTCATTACGTGCATGTTATTGTTACATGTCACTCACAAGGAATGTCGACAGTGCGATTTTTGACGTTTACGGACATGGGCGTAGAAAAAATAATTTATCAAGCTGTTGTATATAATAGGGCTGTTCGGCAATTAACTCCGAAATGGAGAGTGAAAGGAGTGGAGCCAAACTCTCAAACTGTCAATATCCCTCGTATATCTATCAAACGTCAAATTCAATCAAATGTCATTCGTTGTAATATTTTTGTGGTTATTTTTTAGTATATATATATTATCAAAAACCCAATTACCATAGTGTATGGTGTAGGGTATACTATTACAATTATACTTGTTTCAACTACATAGTATTATGCTTAAGACATATATCCATTTTTTCATCGATGCTTTGGTCCAGATATAATTTTATTCATGTACAAATTTAGCCCATTGTTTTTCATCTTTTGCCATTATTTTTTAGTATCTTTATAAAATATGAATAATTATTACTCAGCAATTGTAAACTATGTAACCTAAAATACATAAGAATTTTATTTTTTGGCCGGTAATCGAAATGCGCATATTCACTCCTAAAACCCTACCTCGCCGAGGTGGTACCATTGGAGCAACTCTTTTCACACCACTCCACTTTTCACTGCTCCTTTTACTCGTTCTGTAATAACCGGACGGTTTAAAGAAGGAAGGAGTGTTCGGAGTCAATGGAGTAACATTGCCGAACGACCCTAATATACAGCGCATATACTGCTCCTTTTACTCGTTCTGTAATAACTGGACGGTTTAAAGAAGGAAGGAGTGTTCGGAGTCAATGGAGTAACATTCCCGAACGACCCTAATATACAGCGCATAGATGTTAACGTCAAAACTAAGAAACTGACGTTTTAAATAATTTATAGCTGATTGCAAGAGTTTCAATTTATTATACTGAATTTAAATTGAAATTTCCAGAAATATAATATGGAAAGCGAATCAGACACTGAAATGAATGTTACCCTGCCAAAAATTAGAGAAGCAGAATAAATAGTATCCTTAAATTTATTGCCAGAAAAGTCGAAAAAATTATATATGAAAGCCTATAATCCCTTCCTAAATTGGAGGGAAGAGAAAAAATATATTCATTTATAAACAGGTAATTAATAGTGGTGAACAAAATATAGTATTCTACTCTCATATACTAGCTAATATTCACTTAGGTGAGTAGATATGCTATTAGGTTCCGAGCGCAGCGGAAGTGCGCATGCCCCAACGAGAAATTGACCAAACCTATCCAACCCCCTCTCCCCCTGACCCCTGTCATTTGTCACCTGTCATCCGTCACTTATCACCTGTCATTTGTCATATGTCAACCGTCAACGACGAAACCTTGAATGTCCACGAGTTCGATTCTCATGATGTCTGATCTGGAACTGAAGAGCTTGCTTACCAGATGTTCTTAATAACTTCGGTGAGGGAGAAGTATTCCATTAAACAATCGTGAATAATGATACAATAGGCTTTAGTATTGGCGGGGATTCCATTATCGGCTTCGATATCCAATCTCACATCAACAGTAGACGATTTCATGGTTTCTTTTTGCTTGGAACAATCAATAACGAACAAAGTACGAGTTTTAAATGCAACATAGTCCAAAAGACATCTCTTCAGAGTGGAATTTGTATAGCTACCTTGAAAATCGCTATAGTTACAGTGAGCTTCAGTAAAGTGACCGTTTGCAAAGTCCAACTGCATACGTTCGTTAGGGTAGTATTCACCATTCAATGATACTCGAATGCTAGCCGTATACAGGTGATCAAACATAGTCGGATCTGCTCCAACAACGTCACGTTTAGCAGTCTGGAAATATACGATAATGAAACGAGGTCTTTCGATTGCGGTGCTAGTTTGAACTACCCAAATTTCTCTTCTCGCACCCGTAGTAATTGCAGGCACTTTATTGAGTTCCCATTTTCTAAACGGAATTAGTATCGGTCTGAATAGCCTTCAAAAGTTGTTCTTTTACATCATCATTCGGATAAATATGTTTGATTTTCAATTCAATGCTTTCAATAGTAATTTTCGTTATTGTATTAGTTAATTTGTCGTTTGCAGTCTTTTCCTTGATAATAATGCAATCGTTGACGTTTCTAGCTCTTACAAATCTGAGAGTTTGTCTGCCGGACGTAATCATAGGATATAGAATAATCGTTGAAAATGTTAAAAATGTGAAGCGAGGATAGGTGCTGAAGGATAGTTCCATCCAGTTATAGCCATGTGATTTGCATCATCTTTGTTGTAGCAGGTGTAAGCGCGAATGGCACAATTCCAGGATCACGTACCGTTTCAACTTCTCTAGCACTCTCACTGTACGTGCATGAATCGAAAAGAAAGGCGCCAAAGTTCGGTGCTAAAGATACATCCCCTCCACCGGAAACTTCTAATTTTCCTTTGATAGCCATCATTGAACGAGTCTACTTGGTTGACGCTAAATTCTACGACATCGTTACAATTGAATGACTTGATGAATGGCGTATAAGATCTATACTCAGCCTTGCGAATAGATTCGTCGAACGTTGGAGAGCGATACAGATCAAACATTGGAGAAGTATGTGCTTCTTCAGCTTTTCGTTTTTTGCACATGATGGTAGTCGACATGGCGGTATCCAAGTGAACGGAGAAACAATATATTTGCTGCAGTTAGATGTCGTCGCTTAGACGTTTGCGACAACACTGAAGATTTTGAAGCACCAATATCTCTTCTTATAACTAATCCCATCTGCTCCTTGCTCTCAACTCCAACACTAGAGTGCTACTTTCACTTCGAAAGTTTACGGGATGACCGTCTTGAGCCAACACTGTGATGTTGGTTATTTCTCGCTGCGGTACAACCGGTAAATATAGAAAACTTGAAGGAGTTTCGTCGATAGCGTATCCAGGATCGACTTTTATAGCAAACTCGTAAATCGTGTGTGCAGGTCTGTCTCCGTCAAAGGCTCCCGACGCAATGTTAGCATCAAAGTGTATAGTCGATACTTTTATAATATTGACGGGCAAATCTGAAGAATGCGTTTGGCCAGGATTGAGAATTTTTTCTGAGAATCCCAATATTCGTCCAATATTATTCGGCTCTTCAAACGTTAATTTATAATATTTGCTAATGATTTCACATTGCAGTGTTTTGTTGTTGTTAGGTTTCAAAGTCAAATATTGTTCTGGGTTAGTTACATTTTCAAGTCCCATTTTCATTCGTATAAATGTTTCTATATCGGTAATTTCATAACATCCTGTAGGAAACTCAACAACGTTCAATTTGTCATTTTTATCGATATAATCGAATTTATTTAGAGTAGTGTGTGGCGACATGAACTGTTAATATTTTGAATGGGGTGTCTGCAATTAAAGTGACAGAACTGTGAGTAAAACCCACCTTACATTGGATTTTACTTAGCAAATTGATTTTAAATCAATCCATTTGTTATCTAAGATATAAAATTCGTTCTTCGTTGAAATTTGAAACAAGTGATTGAGGTTAAGGTTCATAATATTTTGAATAAAACTAAATTATTCGAATGTACAAAAACACAAAATAGTTCTTTTACATACTAATTAACGAAATAATTTATAAATTCTAACTAAAGCAGACCCGCGTAAAATATTCAACTAAATAGCATCGGAATATTATTAGAATGAATGAAGCAGCAATAAAGAAACTAGTGAAGCGAGTGAAGCAACTAAAAAAATATTGGATGAATTAAACAACACAAAGCAAGAATTGAAAAGAGTAATTGATTCAACGGAAACAAATTTATTACTGAAAATAGAAGAGCAAACTCAAAAAGTGAAAAAACTTGAAGCAGAAAACGTAACTTTAAAGAAGCAAATTGAAGAATTAGATATTAAAAGCAGAGCCAATAACGTTGTTGTTTTTGGCTTAAAGAAGACAAACCGGGAACTGAATGTCCAAGAACTCTGTAGTGAAATCAACAAAGTACTAAAAGCAGATATTGAAGAGCGTGACATAAATAACTTCTATTCTCTAGGCAAAGATGACTCTGCCCCTATTAAAATTGAGTTCGTATCGAACTTGAAAAAGAAATCTATTTTTAAAAACGTCAAATCGCTGAAGGGGACTGGAATATCATTAACTAATGATTTAACTCCACATCAAAGGGAATCTTACAATACCCTAAAACCCTACTTGATCCATTTTTGTAAACATGGAGAATATTCTAAATGTTATATTAAAAATAACAAATTAGTGTTGGACAACAACTACTACGGCTTAGAAGATCTTATAGAGGTATCTCTTATAGAAGCCATTAAACCAAACAGCGCTCCAGCTACTCCCAATTCAACTAGGATAGAGGAAAACGAGCAAGTCACTGTGGCCGAAACAAAAAATCACACTTTTAACAAACCAAAGACTCGCTCTGGTTCAACATCCAAAAAGTAGATAATTGTTTCTTTTTTTCTTATATATGTATTGAATAGTGATTGTACCTTTTACTATGATTTCAAAAATTTAAGTGGTTCTTAGGATTAGTCTTTAATGTATATTGGAAGTAATTTGTATTTATTTGTTTATTAATGGATCCACTTATAAAGGACTATAGCTATAATGATTTTCCTACTGTGGTATTAATTTGTACAGCAGAGTACAATAATCACAACAAAACACAAAATGCTTTTACACTTTTTCATCAAAACATCAGAAGTATCTCCAAAAATTTAGATAACCTAGAGACTATCCTTAATAATATCAACACGTATTTTGATTGTATCGTTCTTACTGAAACAAGAAATGATTTCGACATCAACATGTGTAACTTAAATGGTTACGAAATGATTATGATAAATAAATGCGATGGAACAGTTATTTATCTAAGAGCTTACTTTAGTTATACATCAAAAATTACTGAAATTAATAACTGTAAAGTTATTAATATTCATATTAGTAAGGAAAATAAAGAGATCAGTATATCAGCATTATATAGACCTCCGTCTACAAATGATAATGACTATGTAGATGAATTATATGACTTCTTATCGAAACAAAGTAACAGTGATTTAAACATTATTGTTGGAGACATTAACATAAACCTTCTTTCGAAAGTAAAACTGGTTAATGACTACCTTAACGTGATGATTGAATTCAACTTTACTTCTGTAATCAATACATACACCCGTGTAGAAGGAAATTCAAAATATTGTCTGGATCACATATTTATTAGACTTAGTAGAAGAAATATCTTGGAAAATTGCTTTGGCTGTGTTCTTGATACATTGGTGACTGATCATAGAGCAACTATTTTCAATTGGAATGTATTTGAGAAAAGTGAAAAATTTATAAAATGTAATTATAAAAAAACAATTAACACACCAAAAATAAAAACTGATTTAAAATCGTTTGACTGGTCTATCTTGTATAATATTAATGATGCTCAAGATAGTGCATCCTGTCATGTTATGTATAACATTTCTAAATGAAAACAACAGAAATAAAAGCAACAAGTCTTTATTCTTAACCTTTCTTTAGTTGACTGACCACTCCATCTGTGGGAGTGCACATGTGCTGTCTATATGTAGGCCAGTCACTGTAGATAATACATAGGCCAGTCAAATATCATAACATCCCCCGTTTTTTAAGCAAGAATTAAATAAAAATCATTCTAAATTGTTTTACAAATTATACAAAATATAACTAAGTAAAAACACTATTCATAAAGCAAAAATTGAAATAAAACTTTGGTTTTACATTACTTTAAATGTCAAGGTGATACAAATTTAACAATAGGGAAAAATTAAACCTGAAACCTAACAACTGGTTTCACAACTCTACCAAATTTTGTTCTGTAAAGGCCATCATTTGTTCGTTCGGTTTGCAAATTGCTGGGCCTATTGCCAAAGTCCAGATTAAAATTCTCATTCTCGTCTGATTCAGTTGGCGGTCTCGGATCAATTTTTAAATGATGTCTATTTCTTGTTAGAATTTTCCCTGAGCCGTGCAATTTAATCTGATAACTTCTCGGGTTTTTGTTGGTTTTTATTATTTTACCTGGAAGATCGAAGTATCCGTTATTTTTTATTAAAACGTTTTGATTTAATTTTAATGAAGGCAATTTTCTTGTTTTTCTGTTATAATAAAATTGGCTTGTTTTTTGTTTTTGTTTTAAATTATTTCTGTGGAATTTCGAGCTGATTATTTTTGGTTTTAGATGCTTATCAGTAACAGGTAAAATACTTTTCAAGTTTCTGTGCAATAATAATTGAGCTGGAGAGTATAAATTATTGTCAATAGGTGTATTATGTAACTCTAATAAAGCTATATAGGGGTCGGTTTTCTCGTAAGAGCATTTCTTTAATATAGATTTTACCGTGCCTATTTGCCTTTCCACTTGTCCATTTGCTTGCGGAAAATAGGGACTAGTGTAAATACAATCAAATCCCCATTCTTCCGAAAATTTTTTAAAGGAGGCAGAGCATAGTTGAGGTCCGTTATCTGATACTAGTTTCCCAGGGGTGCCTTATGAAGAAAAAAGATGTTTTAAATATAAGATAACACTTTCAGAAGAAATGTTGTCTTTTAAACATTTTATATCTGTAAATTTTGAATAATAGTCTATTATGCAGATATAAAATAAACCATTTAATTTAAAAATGTCCATGGCGATTTTTTGCCATGCTCTTTTTGGCACTTTGTGGCTTATTAGGGGTTCTTTTGGGTGTGATTTTGAAAAAATAACACAAGACCTGCAATTTGATATAAAATTATCAATATCTTGTGACATATTGGGCCAATAAAAAATAGTACGCGCCCGGTATTTCGTTTTTTCTTTACCCAAGTGACTTGTATGTAGTTTTGATAACATCTCGGGTTGTAGGTTTTTAGGAATTATAATTTTTTCATTAAAAAACAGCAGACCATCTGAAAATGATAAATTATCTCTGACAATAAAATAAGGTTTTAAATCTTGATTCAATTTTTTGCTAATAGGCCAACCGTTTTTAATGTATTCGATTGTTTTTACTAATATTGGATCTTTGTTTGTTTCGTTTTTTATGTTTTGCATTTGTTTTTGAGAAACCGGGATGCTAGATTGAATGGATAGAATTTGTGATTCGATTTTTTCGTTCAATAAAAATTCATCTTCGGCATTTTTGTTTATATCGTGAGCCCTAGATAAGGCATCCGCAATAGGTAGTTTTGTGCCAGGTTTATAAATTAATTTAATTTGATAGGGTTGAATTTGAATAAGCATGCGCTGTAGTCTTAATGGGCAGGAATTTAATGGTTTTTTAACTATAGAAACAAGAGGCTTGTGGTCAGTTTCGATTATTATTTGTTTTCCATAAATATACTGGTGAAAACGTAAACATGAGTACGTGATAGCGAACATTTCTTTTTCAATCTGAGCCCAATTTTTCTGATTATCAGAGAAGGCTTTTGAAATGTAGTATACGGGTAAATTATTTTGTAATAGTACGCCCCCAATTGCGTTTTGTGATGCGTCTACTGATAATGTGATCTGTTTTTTATGATAAAAAAATTGTAGAATAGGTTTTTTCGTCAATATGTTTTTTAAACGATCAAAAGTTTCTTGTTGGGGGGTGGTCCCAGTGCCAAGGTATATCTTTTTTGAGTAAAATTCTCAAATTTTCGGTCTCAATTGACATATTTTTTATAAATTTTGAGACATAGGTTATCATGCCGAGAAATCTTTCAACATCTTTTTTGTTTTCAGGGATTTTAAAATTTTTTAGAGCTAAGATTTTTGATTCATCAGGTTCTAAGCCATTTTGTGAAAAAACATGACCTGTAAACAAAATTTTTTTGACTCCAAATTCGCATTTAGCAATATTCAATTTTAGGTTGATTTTACGGCACCTTTCAAGAACTTGTTCTAGACGTGTGTCATGCTCATTTTTATCTTTTCCCCATATTAGAAAATCATCAATGTATGACGCCACACCGTCTAAATCGTCAAAATGTCGTATTAATTTTTGAAAAACTTCAGAGGCGGGTTTTATGCCATACGGCATACGCAGAAAGCGATAACGGCCAAAGGGCGAATTAAAAGTGCATTTAAATGAACTTTCTGTATCAAGGGGTACTTGCCAAAAGGCTTGACTAGCGTCTAGTTTTGAAAAAATCTTTGCATCTGACAATTTTGTTGTTATTTCGTCTACGGAAGTTAGATGGTAGTTTTCGGGTATGATCGCTTTATTTAAGGTCTGGGGATCGAAGGTCACCTGAGGGTTTGTGAACTAAGACTAAACTATTAGCCAACTCTGTAGGTTCATTTACTTTTACAATAATTTGTTTTTTCTCAAGATCTTTTAAGAGAGATTTCAATTTATCCTGAATTGCAAAAGGAACTTTACGGGGTGGATTTATAACTGGTCTTACTGACGGGTCTATATTTATGTGATATTTTTGACATTTGAGGGTTCCTAAACCTTCAAAAACGTCTTTGTATTTTTTAATAATTTGTGAATAGTCGAGACTTTGAATGTTTTGATTTTTTGTCAAATTTTTGTTTTCTCCAGATTTATTTTTAAATTTTTGGGACTTGGTTTTTAAATTTGAGCTGTTACGAGGGTAATTTTCGGTATTTGTTTCTGATCTTTTATCAGATTTCACTGAACCAACGAATTTTAGTAAATTTAAGCGTTCACAATCATCTTCACCCAAAACGGCGGGTGAATATTCATTTTTTACGATGTAAAAAGTTATATAATCTTTAAAATTTTTACATTCGCACAAAAGAGAGCATTTTCCCAAAATGTCAATTTTTGAACCAGTATAAGTTGATATTTTTAAATTGCTTGGTAAAAGGTTATTTTTGTGTAAATCTATCGTTTTTAAAAATTTCGCAGGAAGGGCATTTATTTCTGCGCCACCTTCTAGCTTGAAATTTATACTAGCCTGGTTTTCGAATTTTAAATTTACATTCCAATCGGATTTTTGCACTAAATTAATTTTTGCAATATACTCAATGCAACAATCATCAGAATCAGAATCGTATTCAGACGAGGAATATGAAGAATGATCTAGACTTTTATTTTTAGGTAATATTTGTTTTACAGACCTGCAAAATTTGGCAAAGTGATGCAAATTCCCACATTTTTGACATTTTCTACCGAAAGCGGGACACTCATTTAGTCCATGTTTGTTTCCACAATTTCTGCATATAAATTGTCTTTTTTCTTTTTTTTTTTTCTATTGACGTGAACGTGACTCACTACAATTACGACTATAATCGCGGTATTTTTGCACACTTCTCTCACGCACCTTATTTTTTTGTCGCGAAAAGTTACTTCTTCCATCGCATTTTGACGTGGATGGATTTTCACCAGCTCTCACGTTATTTAAAGACAAGGAAGACGTATCGTTTGTCAAAGATGCCATTTGAATTTTTGTCCTTTCCGCGAGTTTACACATCGAAATAGCACTTTCGAGGGTTAAATTTTTATTCTTCAATAAATCTTTTTTCACACTGGTATCAAGGATACCCAAAATTAACTTATCGCGAATTAAAATATCACGTAAATTTTCAAATTCGCACGTGCTAGCAAGTTGTCGTAGCACTTTGACATAACAGTCGATATTTTCTGACTGTCGTTGGTTCCTCAGAAAGAATATGTGTCGTTCATAAGTTACATTTTTTACGGTTTTGAAGGCAGACTCGAATTTCTTTACAACAGTATCGAGGTCTAATTTGTTTTCCTCATCTTCCCATTCAAACTGATTGTAGAGCTTCAAGGCTTCATCACCTATGCAACTCAACAAAATGGAGCACTTTCTCTCTGTTGGCTTTTTGCTCAAATCAGTAGCTTTGATGTACAAATCGAACTTTTGCTTGAAGAATGTCCAACTTTCATCCAAAGACGGGTTATTGAAATCCATGGTAGACGGCGGAATAATTCCAGTAGCCATTTTGGTGATACACTATTTTTGCAATTTACGAAAAACTAATGTTCACGATTGTTCAGTGAGACTACGTATTTTGTAAACTTTTATACTTAATTGTTGTTCTAACGCACACTAATTTGTATTCTCTTTATTTTTGGCAGTTCGCAGCGCCATGTCATGTTATGTATAACATTTCTAAATGAAAACAACAGAAATGAAAGCAACAAGTCTTTATTCTTAACCTTTCTTTAGTTGACTGACCACTCCATCTGTGGGAGTGCACATGTGCTGTCTATATGTAGGCCAGTCACTGTAGATAATACATAGGCCAGTCAAATATCATAACACATCCTATTTCTTAAACACAGTAAATTACTTTATACGTAAACATACAGATAAAGTAAAGCAAACAAAAAAACGGTAAAGAAAAAAGAATGGATAACAACTGGCATAATGAAATCAATACTAGAAAGGGACAGAATATATAAGAAGTATCAAAAAAACCCATTAGATATAAATCTAAAACAAGAATTCAATAGATACAGAAACAAATTACATAACTTGATTAGTTTAACAAAATCAAAATACCATAAACGACAAATTGAAAGAAATAATCATAACTCAAAAAATCTCTTAAAAACTATAAACATCATAACACATTCTAATCCTAAGCATTATAATATTAAAGAAATTACATTGCTAAATAATACCAAATCTAAAAACAAATTAGAGGTTGCCGAGACATTAAATACATTTTTTACAAATATTGGACCTAATCTTGCGGAACAAATTCAAAAACCTCCGCTTTTTCATCCAAAGAGACATATTAATAAAAATTCAATTTTTCTGAAACCAGTCTCTGAATCTGAAATTCTTCAGTTAATAAATTCTTTAAAAATTAACAAAGCTCCTGGTGGTGATGGAATAAAAACAGAACTACTCAAAGAAACTTGTGATGAATTAACCCCACCACTTTGTTATCTAATCAACAAATTACTTTCAAATGGAATTTTCCCATCTGAATTTAAAGTAGCTATTATTAAGCCTCTTCATAAAAAAGGTGATAAAAGTGTACCTTCTAACTATAGGCCAATCTCTTTAATTAATAGTTTTGCAAAAATATTTGAAAAAATCTTAAAAGTTAGATTAGAGTCATTTCTAATTGAAGAAAACATTTTATCAACAAACCAGTTCGGTTTTCAGACGGGCAAATCAACAGAAGATGCTCTATCTGCATTAATTTCAAAAATGTATGAAAAGGTGTTGAACATACAAATCCAGCAATTGGTGTATTCTTGGATCTTGCCAAGGCGTTCGATACCGTAGATCAAAAACAGTTGTTAGATGTTTTGGAGGATTCAGGAATACGTGGAACAGCTCTAAGACTTTTGAAATCATACCTATATAATCGTACACAACATGTGAAAGTAGATGATTGTGTTAGCTCAGAACAAGTTATGCAATGTGGTGTTCCGCAAGGGACAGTGCTTGGACCCATTGTTTTAATTTTATATATGAATAGTTTGCTCACCTTAAGTACTACTGGAATCATATACAGTTTTGCTGATGACACGGTATTATTTTATACAGGGGAGACCTGGACAGATTTAAAAACCAAAATAGAAGTCGACATGAAAAATATTATTGATTGGTTCAATTATAATTTATTAACAATTAATTATGAAAAAACCATGTTTCTGCCTGTTTGTAGTTATAAGAATGGGAAGCCAGATTACAGTGAACTGGAAATTTATAACAATCAATCCAAACACATCATTAAAATTAAATTTACTAATAATATAAAATATCTTGGTGTAACCTTAGATTGTCATTTAAGATGGGAGCATCATATAAATAACGTCACCAAAACCTTAAGATCCTTACTGGGACGATTTAAATATTTGTCGAAAATTCTTGATTTATCCCATCTAAAAATGCTCTATTATTCATTGGTAGAATCTCGGTTGTCCTATGGTATTTTAGTATGGGGCGGAGCTGTAGATCTGTATTTGGATAAACTACAAGTACTGCAGAAATATTTCTTAAAAATAATATATTTAAAAAAGAAAGGACATACCCCTCAGACCAGCTTTTTCGGGAAGCATCTGTATTGGATCTTCGCCAGACATTTTTTTTAAGAACTCTTGCTTATTTATTTAAACATAAAAAATACTTTAATTATATTTCTCATTCATATACTACACGTGTTAAGGAAAATAATAATCTACAACTTCCGGGTGCACAAAAAACCATTGGACAAAGAAACTTCAAGTTTTTAGCACCTCGTTTCTATAATTTTTTACCAGAAAATTTTAGAAATTCATACACGTCAAACCATTTTAAAAAATTAGTTAGAATATTTTTGTTATCAAATAATAGATAACTAATTTCTCAATTCTTCATTTACTTGTTGATGCGACAATATTACTGTTACGCGAGCTACTGCATTAATATGCTCACTTAGTGCCCCCAGTGAAATCCCCGTATGAGACGACTATGGCTCCTCCGCCCAACTTTCGAGAAGCATCCAAAATACGAAACATCGAGAATATCCAGTGATTCCGCCAGAACGTCGAGAGATTTCTAGAATTACGGCGCGCGAGTATAAATAGGCCACGAGCATCGCTGCAGGAAAATTAGTCAATCAGTCAGTGTTGATACCGAAGGAAAGTAATCGCGCCTCGATAAAGTGTTTATTAAGTGACTCTCATATAAATTATAATTAGTGTGTTTAGTGTATTACATAAATTATTAAATAAGGACTGAATTACATATGAATCTGTAAATATAAATTAATTGTAAATATAAATTAGAATAAACGTTACATTGGTGTCAGGTGTGGGGTAAAAAAAAAATAAATAAATAAATACACAGGAAGATGGCGAAGAAACTTTGTGAATTAAAAGTTTCAGAGCTTCGAAGAGAGTTGGAGGATTACGAACTGGACACAAGTGGGGTCAAGTCAGTGTTAGTGGAACGACTAAAAGAAGCTATGATTAACAATGGATTGGACCCGGAAACGTTCGAATTCACCGACGAAGCGTCCGCCTCTATAACCTCTTCCATAAATAAAATTTCGACGGATATAAAAAACGAAATTTCATCCATGGAAAGTAAACTTTCGGCGGACATGGAAAACAAAATGTCGGACATGGAAAATAAAATTTCGACGGATATAAAAAACGAAATTTCATCCATGGAAAGTAAACTTTCGGCGGACATAGAAAATAAAATGACGGACATGAAAAATGAAATGACATCCATGAAGACTGATATTTCTGCCGTGGAAGAAAATATTAAAAGAATGGAGCAAGAAATGAAACAAAAAATCATAGAAATCGAAAGGAAGACTAGTAATAAACCGGATATTACAACTAGGCAAGCCCCGAATAACGACGAACTGGCAGAGAAAGTAGAGTTGAAAACGAAAATGGAAAACGATATTAACAGCCGAGTGAAACTGCCAACATTCGATGGTAAAACGTCATGGCCGAACTATCTTAAGCAATTCGAGGCGGCATCAAAGGCAAACAACTGGAGTGAGAAGGAAAAAGCGTTAAATTTAACTCTTGCCCTTAGAGGAGACGCTATGGATATCCTCCAGACCATTCCAGTGGAAGAGGCCGAAGATTTTGAACAACTCGAAAAGCGATTGAATATGAGATATGGCCTGGAACACCTGGAGCATCTGCACCAGTCGCAGCTGAAAAACCGCAAACAAAAACGCGACGAAACTCTGCAAGAATTCGAAGCAGACATTGCGAGGTTGATGCGGTTTGCCTATCCATCGGCACCGGAGAATGTCATGGAATGTTTAGGGGTACAGACATTCATCGACGGAGTTCGTGACCATGAAATGCAGAGAACTCTACGCTTGGCTCGGCATAAGACACTGGTCGACGTACTCTCTGCAGCCTTGGAGTACGAAGCAGCTACACAGGCTTCCGGAGTATACGGCAAGGTGAGGGCTGTAGCAGACGAAGAAGTTGAGAACAAGCTTGACCATATTGTCAACATGATGAAAAGCATCTCAAATGGGAAACTGAAAGCTGTGAGTTGCTGGAATTGTGGAGAAATGGGACATGTACGCAGTTCGTGCAAGCGACCGAGAACTGCTACAAACGAAGATGCCCAGCAGGAAAACTAGGAAGGGTCGACCTTCAGAGGGCGGCTTCGACCCGAAGACCTTCCAAAGACCCTCTCATCCTAATAGCCTCTCTGAAATGTCGCGATGATAGTGTATACGTGGATGGTGAAGTTAATGGAAGGAAGTATACACTATTGGTGGACACTGGAGCAACGAGGACTATTATTCGCCCCGAGACTGTCAACACCCGGAAAAGACTTTTACCGACGAGACTGCGTCTCTGGACTGCCACAGGTGAAAGCGCCAATGTCCATGGAGAACTACCGGTGCAATTGGGAATTGGCGCAGAGAAGTTCACCCATACTGTCGTTGTCGCTGATATCGAAGAGGACATAATACTCGGAATGGACGTTATGTACCTACATGGCTTCCAGCTAGATTTCAAGAACCGAGTGATTAGAGTAGGTCTTCACCCACTCGAGGATAAGACTGTTCAGGTAGCCGTACAGGAGGATACAGTTGTACCCGCAAGGAGTGAATTTTTCACTGTGGCAAGGCTACAAGGAACCGTCGAAGAAGGAAGACCGGTCATGATGGAACCGTGGAATCACGATGAAGAGGTTGGTCGAGGAATCCTGGTTGGAAAAGGGTTAGTCATGACTGCCGAAGAAATACCTGTACGCATTATAAATGTAAATGACCATCCAATAACTATGAAGAAGGATACCAAAATTGGAACTTGCGTACCAGTGGCGTCAATAATTCATCAAACAACAACCTCCAATGATGCCAACAATAAATTTGAACAAATGATAGCAGTGGCTGGACAATCCCTTAGCCTGCAAGAGAAGAAAAAGATCAGAGAACTCTTGCTACAATACCGATCTCTTTTTGTACCAAAAGGAGGAAAGTCAGGAAGAACATCTGCTGTCAAACACAAAATTGACACCGGCGACGCTAAACCGATAAGACAATCGGCTCGACGGCTACCACAGGCCAAAAGAGAGGAAGCGGAGAGAATTGTTCGCGAGATGGAAAAGGACAAGGTAATAGAACCTTCTACCAGCCCTTGAGTCTCTCCGGTAGTTCTGGCAAAGAAGAAGGATGGAACCACGAGGTTTTGCGTGGACTACCGGCAGTTGAACAATGTTACAAAGAAAGATAGCTATCCCCTGCCGAGAATCGACGACACCCTGGATACGCTGGCCGGTAGCAAATTGTTTTCTACCTTGGACCTGAAGTCTGGATATTGGCAGGTAGAAATGGATCCAGCCGATAGAGAAAAGACAGCGTTTACCACCGGATCTGGACTATGGAATTTCACCGTTATGCCATTTGGGCTGTGCAATGCCCCCGCAACGTTCGAAAGATAGATGGAAAACGTATTGCGAGGGTTGTCCTGGAAGACATGCTTAGTGTACCTTGATGACATCATAGTCTTGGCAAGGACATTCGAAGAACATCGAAAGAATTTGGAAGGTGTCTTCAAAAGGTTGCAAGCTGCCCAACTGATGCTCAACCCCAAGAAATGTCAACTATTTCAAAACAAAGTCAATTACCTAGGCCATGTAGTCAGCAAGGATGGTGTAGCTGTAGACGAAGAAAAAGCTGCTGCCGTACGAAAGTGGCCAAGACCCACCGACAAGCACCAAGTTAGAAGCTTCCTTGGACTCTGTACATACTACAGGCGATTTATAAAGAAGTTTGCAGATATCGCTAAGCCCTTGACACGACTTACAGAGGAAGCAAGGGAGTTTCGCTAGGACGAAGATTGCCAAACTTCGTTCGAAACCTTGAAGAAGCACTTGACTACTGCACCTATACTTGGCTATTCACTACCAGAGGGAGAATTCATACTAGATACTGATGCAATTCAAGAACCCTGAAGGTCAAATCGCTAGATGGATCGAGCGGCTCCAAGAATATAATTTCACTATTGAGCATAGAGCCGGAATAAGCCACAGAAATGCAGACTCCCTCCCTAGAAGACCATGCCCTGCAGAGTGCTCTCACTGCAGCAAAACAGAAGCTAAGGAAGCTGCGATTCGAAGAACCACGGTGACCACCGATGAATGGACACCAGAAAAGTTGGAAGAGGAACAAGAGAACGATCCCGACTTGAAGAAAATCCGACATTGGAAAAAGGAGAACTGTCGACCTACGTGGCAGGAGATTTCAAGGTACTCGCCAACGATGAAATCGTATTGGGCCCAGTGGGACTCGCTGGTTTTGGAAAACGGGTTGCTACAGCGAGTAATCGAGAACGATGAGGGTTCCGAAAGTAGAAGACAGTTGGTGATTCCAAGAACAAGGATAGCAGCAGTACTGCGGAAATTACACGACTGTCCGTCAGGAGGACATCTAGGTGTGAAGAAGACCCTCCAGAAAGTGCGAGAACGGTTTTATTGGATGCACAGTTCCGAAGATGTGAAGGACTGGTGTAAGAAGTGCACTAACTGTGCTACGACCAATGGACCGCACGGGAGAAGAAAGGCTCCTATGAAGCAGTACAATGTCGGAAGCCCTTTTGAACGCATTGTCCTGGACATTGCCGGACCGTTTCCACCGACAGCAAATGGCAGCAGGTACATTTTGGTGGTGATAGACTACTTCACAAAATGGGTAGAAGCGTATGCCATTCCAAACCAAGAAGCCGCAACGGTTGCCGACGTGCTTGTGAATGAGTTCATTTGCCGATATGGAGTGCCCCTGGAAATACACAGCGACCAGGGCAGAAACTTCGAAAGCCAGCTGTTCCAGGAAGTTTGTGAAAAGCTCGGCATGAAGAAAACGAGAACTACGGCTTTGCACCCAGATTCAGACGGGATGGTAGAGCGAAAGAACAGAACTCTTGGCAAATACCTGTCTAAAGTAGTATCTAACCATCAGCGAGATTGGGACCAATATCTCTCGCTATTCGCGATGGCCTACAGATCCGCCATCAATGAGTCTACCGGCCAAACACCAGCAAGAGTTCTGTTCGGACGCGAAATGAGATTACCCTGCGACCTTGAATTTGGATGCCGACCCGGAGAAGACATAGCTGGTGAAGATTACGTGACCCAGCTGAGAAAAAGAATGGACGACGTACACGAGCTGGTTCGATCGAATCTCCAGATCGCTAGCGATAGGATGAAGAAAAGGTACGATACGCAAGCTACGGAAGGAGGTTTCCACGAAAGAGACAAAGTCTGGCTGCATAACCCAAGAAGACAAAAGGGTTTTTCTCCAAAGTTGCAGAAAGCTTGGGACGGTCCGTACCTCGTAAAGAAAAGAATCAACGATGTCATCTATCGTATCAGCAAGATCCCAAATGGAAAGCCAAAGGTGGTACACCGTAACCGATTAGCGCCATTCGAGGGTGACCACGATGAGGAAGTAAACCAGCTTCAGGAAGTAGCCGATCCTGCTTTTGTAGAGTTCATGGGTGCTTATGATGGTACCGGAAAAGCAAGATTCGGCGTCACCACTGAGAGACGACAAGACCTGCTTAACGTTCCGGAGGAATACTCACTGGCAATAAACATCCCTGCCAGCGTAACCGATGCGCGCGGACTGGCATCTCTGTTTATAAAGAAGAGTGGCGCACGACTTTTGGTAAACCAGTTACCAGTACCAGGTAAAGCTTTGAAGCTGCAAAATGGCTCCCGCTACAATTTCCACCTAGTGACGAGGAACACCTTCGACGAAAGACCAACGTACGAGGATGTCTGGGAAGCATTACGAAGCCTGAGGGAGCATGTGCTTGAATTGAACGTGCATATGCTAGCCATGCCCAAGATTGAATGTAGGCATTTAGATTGGCGAATAATCCGTAACATGGTAGAAGTTAATCTTCCGAGACACCGAAGTGCAGGTACTGGTTTGTGGCCATGCTCGGGAGACACAGCCAACAGAGAAGACGGTCGCATGTTACTTCCATACAACTGGAAAATGCAACAAGGGGACCAGTTGCCGATACAGTCATCTCGTTCCAGTTTCCTAGCTAGTTCCAGGAGGAACTGTCTCTTAAGGAGGGGGCAATGTTACGCGAGCTACTGCATTAATATGCTCACTTAGTGCCCCCAGTGAAATCCCCGTATGAGACGACTATGGCTCCTCCGCCCAACTTTCGAGAAGCATCCAAAATACGAAACATCGAGAATATCCAGTGATTCCGCCAGAACGTCGAGAGATTTCTAGAATTACGGCGCGCGAGTATAAATAGGCCACGAGCATCGCTGCAGGAAAATTAGTCAATCAGTCAGTGTTGATACCGAAGGAAAGTAATCGCGCCTCGATAAAGTGTTTATTAAGTGACTCTCATATAAATTATAATTAGTGTGTTTAGTGTATTACATAAATTATTAAATAAGGACTGAATTACATATAAATCTGTAAATATAAATTAATTGTAAATATAAATTAGAATAAACGTTACATTACTAAATTGTTTTTTTTTGTGTATCCTGTATATGTTTTTAATACATATTTATTATACTGCTTTATTATTTTGTTAATTTGAGTTAAACTCAATTGTGTGTTCTATGTAAGAAAAACGTGTAAGTGTGTATAATAGTTTTTAGATATTAAGTTTTTAGTTTAAGTTATATTTTGGAAATACAAGTTATAATTAAGTGCCTATATTATATATTACAATTACATAAAATATAAATTATACCACGGACAGCCACTGACTTTGTGGTAGTCTGGTTTATTAGTAATTGTACTGTAAAACTGTATTGAAAATTATTGTTAATGCCATTGCTAATAAACATTATTATTATCGCCCTGTTCAATGTTCGGTATGGAATAGACCGTTTTAACGGAAGACATCTTGTGGTAGCGGCGACCGTTGTCCACCTATAGATTTATATAGTAATTAATAGAAGCTAACTGTAATTCTAAAAAGAGACTGTAACTTAGATCTTGGACAAATGTATCCAAGATTACGGCAACGGTATATTTCTTCGCTTTTTTTAGGGACTCGACGAGAGAACGAGGACACATATAGGTCACGTATACTGAACGAGTAAACAGTGACACTTTTAACGTAATTTTGTAAATCTACCAGTTCTGTGGGTACAATTTCCTTTTAAAATTACAGTTAGCTTCTATTAATTACTATATAAATCTATAGGTGGACAACGGTAGCCGCTACCACAAGATGTCTTTCGTTAAAACGGTCTATTGTATGAATGAAAAGATCTAAGTGCCAGTTCGTAATCTTTTCCGGATCCAACACTATTGACGTAGACGGTCGAAAAGAAAAAAACGTGAGTAGTACTGTTTACTCTCAATAACTGTGACATGGCGACTGATAACATTTTAGTAGGGTAAGTACTTAAATAACACACGTAAGGAAAAAAAATCGTTTATTCTTTTTTAATACAAAATTCACAATAAGCAGCCATATACATTCCACATATGTCTGACCATTTATGTCGAGTACGGTGTAGGAGATGCATCAATTTACATCGATATTCTTTCGGATGAAAGATGTTGTAAATCCTCAGAATTCCACATAATTGATTTAATTACGGTTTCTAGTTCTTGTCGTTCCATAGTAAAAACTTTAAACACAATTGTCCACAATTAACCTGATTGTACGTTTGATATGGATCGTTGTTGTATGAGATTTTAACGTTTTTTTTCCAAAATATTGCACAAGTTCTTTCGGAGGCTTCAAATTACCAAATGAATCAAAGTAGTCTACGACATCGTTTATCTTCTTATAATATGCCACCCAATGAGTCCCAGCATTTTTCGACGTATCTAAATTTACAATACCACGTTCACGTTTACGAGGGTCGGTCGGTAATGTGTCTTTCATAAAAACTCCTCGAAAATGCGGTATTTTAAGTTGTTTAGCGTAATGTGTTAGTTCGAAATCGTATAATGGTCTATTGGGTAGATTTATTAGTTTTTTTGTTTTCTCAGAAATATACCGATGCCACCTTTTTTCTCAAGTATAGTCATTTACCGACAGCTTCCATTGATTTGTTATGACGTTGTTCTTCATCGAGCTTCTTTTGAGCGTTCTTAGCAAAATTGCAATTGCACTAGCTCCATCTGCAAGACTACCGAGTGCACCAAGCGCAGCAAAAACCGGTATTAGAGGTAGAATTCCACCAGATTTCGCAATCGGAATTATTCGTGGTACTTTAACTCGACGACGGCCACCGACTTTTTTCACAGCAAGTCTTGCTGCTTTCAAAGCATTAGAAGCAGACTTTGTGATAGTTGTTGCCGGTGTATAAGACTTTGCAATTTTCTGAAGGATGCCACGTCGAAAAGAAACAGGCTTTTTCACACCCATTCCAAGTTTTCGTTTACCGTTCATGGCGGTGGTAACAAACCAAGCGGCAGCTTTGTCACCAACAGTTGCGTCTGTGGACTTTACTCGTTCCCAAGCGGCGTTTTCAAGGATCTCATCGGCTTTATGTCGTTCTTCGAGAGATTTGTTTTGCGAATAAGCAATGTAGTGTTGTTTGCAAGCAGCGTCCAAGGGATTAATACCTGGATCACCACGTGCAAGTCGCTTTTGTAGTTTTGTACCAGCTGAAAAAAGAAGACAAGATGTGGAAAAAAAAGAAATACTCACTATCATATATACTTACGACCGCAATGCTGATAGCCAGGAATGTGTAACTCAACCGGCAGCTTATTGATGAGGGACTTCAAAACACCTTCACCTTGATATACCAACATGAAGACTGATGATTAGACATAGAGCCATCTACATTTGTGAAATCTCATTGTTTTTTATTATTGTATATTTACATTTGTCTCTAGTTAGTTTATATTTGTATCCACGTGGCAACGCCGCACACACAAGGGTCGTCACATCATAACCACCGATATTATTCATGACTATGAGGTTGAAAGTCTCAGTGGCAACATGTACCACATATTATATGTTAATTCTAATTCTAATTAACATATAATATGTGGTACATGTGTTAATAATAGTTATTTTATTTTTGGGGTTTTGTTATCTCCACCAAGCATCCATTTTCTCTTGCAAGAGCTAGGAACCTATTACATTTTTATATACTCCGATTATTGAGTAATATATAGTTCTATTCTCATCATGTTACGTTTTCATGTTCTATGCTTTTCCTATGTAATAACTATTTAACGTGCAGCACGCAAAATTGACGTAACATAACATTAAATGTACTACGCGATAGGACTACTACTGCTATAACGGCCAGAAATCGATTAGAAGAAGTACGTGAGGTAGCTGTAAATTAAATAACCATTCGGAGGCGATTAAGAGAATATGGCTTGCGTTCTAGAAGACCCGCCCAGAATTGAATAGAAACCATAGAATAGCACGTCTTCAATTTGCTAGGGAGCATCAAAATTGGGGCTTCCTTGAGTGGAGTTCTGTTTTATTTTCTGACGAGTCTAGGTTTTGTTTAAAGTCTCCTGATGGCCGTCAGCAAATATATCGCAGGACAGGCGAACGTTTCGAACAAGGTAATTTTTCTACAAAGCTAAGTTATGGTGGAGGATCGGTAATGGTATGGGGCGGCATGAACATGGAAGCTCATTCAGAATTAGTATTTATTGAGGGTGGAGCTATGACAGCTGACCAATATATTTGTGAGGTGTTAGATCCGCACGTCATCCCATTTGCCCAATTAGTAGGAAATAACTTCATTTACATGCATGACAACGCTCGTCCTCACGTTGCAAGGATTGTTTCTCAATATCTGGATGATACAGAAATTGCAAGAATGAACTGGCCGGCATGTAGCTCCTATTGAGCATGTCTGGGACATGATGGGTCGACGTATTCGCAACCTAGTCCCATCTCCTAACAACTTGGATGAATTAGGGCAGGCATTGGCACATGAATGGGAACAAATCAACCAAATCGATATCCAACACTTAATCGAGGGAATGCCAAGGCGTATGGAGGCAATTATTCGTGCTCGTGGAGGAAATACCCGTTATTAAGAGTTTAACTTTTTGTATAGTTATTAATTTGCCAATTTATTATTTTGGATATTGTTAATTTTGTAATTTAGGATATTGTTAAAAATAAAAAAGTTTAAAATATTGTACCCATCTTTTTTAAAAATTCGTAACTCTAAAAGGAATTGAGATATTGCAGTAAATAAAAAAAGAGAATGTTGGTAATGAATCAGCCTCTCTGATAAAGCCTATTCTGTAAAGCCTTCCTTGCAGAATTATCCTACAGGGTGTCTCAAAATTAAGAAAAAAAACAAGGTAACCTATTTCACCCTTTTTTTTTCGGGCCGAGATGGGAAACTTATGTTCGAAACAGCATTGAAACAGTGTTGGACTCATCCCCAAGGAGATGCCTGCCAACCAAACCCACCTCAAACTCGCCGTTACCCCCGCCTCGGAATCACTATCCTAGCATACTTCGAGACGGGCGGCGGTCCCTCGCACACTCTCCGCTCACATCGTCGTCTTCTCCCTAACTTCCACTCCTACCTCTCATGCCATATCGAGTCGTTCTCTCCCCCTGACCATGCTCTCTACTACGCCACTTACCTCCATCCATTCCTCCTCCCCCCTCAACATTATCTCCACCATATTCTCCCAATACACCGCCTCCCCTAGTTTCCTCTCCAACTTCTTCAGCACTTCCTCGTTCCTCCAGCATCTAAACACATGCCCCACATCATCTTCCACTCCACACCTCTCGCACTCTCCAGTCTCTCTTTTTCCAATCTTGTGGAGGTACCCTACTCTCGACCCATGTCCAGTGAACACCTGTGTCAAGAAGTAGTTCACCTCCCCGAATTTCCGATCCATCAAATCTCTCCTATTCCCAGTCGCTCCTTTTAGCGCGCCCTCATACTCCTCCCACCTTCTCTCCATTTCCTCCTCCATCCATTCCTGTACTTCCTCTCCTGTCGCACCCCTCCAGCGTTTATTTCTGGCTCTAGCCATCACGTCCAATGGGTAGGTCCTTGCCAGCACCGCTGCTGCCAGTCCACCCACTGTCCTGTACCCCTGCACTACCCTCAGCAATATACCTCTCTGCACCCTCAGGAGTGGCCTAACCCTCGCATTCACTTCCGCTCTTTCACCCTACACCTCCGCACCGTTCAGCATACTCTGCTCTACCGTACTACCAATGATCCTCCTCTTCCACTCTCCCGGCCCCTTCACATTACTCATCAATCTCCCCAGCCATGCTGCCTTTCCCCTTCTCTGCCGCCTTCAACAACTGTGTTCGGAAGGATAACTGACTATCCAACCACACCCCTAGGTATTTCACACACTCCTCCATGCGAATTCTCCTTCCCTTCACCATCACCCCCACTTCCCTCGTCTTGCTCCGTCCCTTCACTAGCAACCCCACCGTCTTATCTTCCGCCACTTCTAGTCCGCACCGCTCTATCTTCTCCACAATCTTCCTACACATTCTCTCCGCCTTTCTTTCTATCTCCGCCTCTCCTTTTGCCGTACATACCAGACACACGTCGTCCGCATACACCGTAATCTCACATCCTTCTTCACATACTATCCCACAAACCTCATCAAACACACACATCCATAGCGTCGGTTCAAGAACCGAGCCCTGGGGCACTCCAGCCTCCGTATCATACCTCCTCCCTCTAGTGTCTACTATCACACGTCCCGTCAGGTAGTCCTCCACTAGGTTAACCAAACCCTCCCCTACTCTCAGCCTCAGCAACGCGCTCAACACTGCCCGATTGCTGACACTGTTGAACGCGTTCCCGACGTCGACGAACACGAGTAGGGCCATTTTCTTGTTCCTCCAGCTGCCTTCCCTAGCCCTTTCCACCAAGCCCATCACCCTGCCCAGCGCCGAGATGCATGATTTTCCCTTCGCAAACCCGTGCTGGTTTTCCCTAAAACCTCCATTCCTACCAGCTTCCTCCTCAATCCTATCCTTTATTATCCCCTCCATCAATTTACCCATACCACACAGCAGACTGATGGGCCTATAGTCCCCCGCCCGCTTCCCCTCTCTACCCGCCTTCTTGAGTAGTATCACCCTAGCTACCTTCCATCCTCCTGGAAACTCTTTCCTTACTTTAATGTTCCTTCCCCCCTCCTGTATTTTCCACTTCTCTACCGGCCTTATCCCCCTCGTTTTCCCTACCCCCCTAGTATTCTCGACTTCTCGAATCCTGCTTCCAACTCCTCCTTCTCCCCCTGTGAACAATTTGCCTATAACCTCCTTCTCCCAATCTTCCTCTAGCACTTCGTTCCTATTTCCACCCTCTTCACCGCTATCTCATATGCCTGTCCCCATGGATTGTTTTCCAGGTCTTTCAGTAACTCTTCCCACTTCCCTCTTTATTCCCTCTCCACCCTACGCTCCAGTTCCTTCTTCTTCTCTTTGTATCCCCCTTTTCCTTCTATTCTTCTTCTTGCCCTCAGCATCCGTCTTCTTTCTTTCTTACACTCCCTCCACAGCTCCTCTATTTCCTCATTCCACCAGTAATTAGCCCTCCGATCACGCTTATTGCCCCTCTTTCCCCATAATGTCCACATAATGTCCAAGACCACTTTCTATCTCCACTCTTACTTTCTTCCTCATACTCTCTGCCTCGGCCTTCGTCCACCTCTATCCCCACTCTCCCGATAAATCCTTTCTCCCCTTCCTTATATCCGTCTCCACATACCTTTGTGAGCTCAAGCTTTCCTCATCCTCCAGCACCTTCCAACTACTCACTTTTCCCCCCAGCCATTCATCACATGCTGTTATATCAATGAATGACGAACCCCCGTCACCCCCCACGAAGGTGGGCAGTAGTCCATCATTCAGCACCGCCAGCCCGTTGGATGTCAACACTTCTTCCAGGATCTCCCCTCTCCTATCCGTTTTGTTCCCCCCCCATGCAGTATTCTTAGCATTGAAGTCCCCTGTCACCATTCTCCTAATTATCCTCCTTTTCCCTTTTGACACCCTCAGATCGTCCTCCAATCCTGTGATGCTCCTCTCATATTCTTCCAGGCTGACATTTGGGCTTATATACACACTGTATACCACCATGTCTCCCATTCGCACTACCACCCATCCGTTTCCTTTCCTCACTTCATCCGCCCTTAGTCCATCTCCCACCACTCTTATTCCTGCCTCTCCTGTATCATCCATAATCCATCCCTGCTTTCCCACATATCTAGCATTTACCTCAGATCCACACACCACATCCAATTCCCTCCTAAAAATCACTTGATCCTATATATCATGCGCTATCCTGCATTTCCCTAAATTTATCTGCAGCACCCTCCATCCATCCCCTACATTCCCTCTTCCCGCGCACTGCACTCCCCTTCCTCCCATTGGTCCAGACTCGTCCCCTCGTCCATAATCCATCCCTGCTTCCCCACATATCTAGCATTCACCTCGGATCCACACACTACATCCACTTCCCTCCTAAAAATCACTTCATCCAATATATCATGCGCTATCCTGCATTTCCCTAAATTTATCTGTAACACTCTCCATACATCCCCTACATTCCTCCTTCCCGCGCAATGCTGTCCCCTTCCTCCTATTTGACCAGACTCGTCCCCTCTGAGGGGTCCAGAGGGTCCCTCCCATTTTTTCCTTCACCTTTTCCATCGTCTCCTTCTACTTCTTCCCTTCCCCTACTACATTCTATCTCCCCTGGCCTGTGTCCCCTTTCCCCACATACCCTACAAAGGAAAGCCTGCCGACAGTCTCTCGCCATGTGATCCTCGCTCTTACAAAGCCAATACTTACTCCTCTCCTTGACTACCTTCACCTTACACCCTGTTACTTTATGGCCCTTTATCCCACATCCAAAGCATCTGTCATCCTCTCTACCCTCTATAATATTTACCCTGTTCCACCCCAATCTAATCTCCTTTTTTTTCAAAAAGGCTACCGCTTTTTCCCATTCCGCCCTCACCACCGCCATTTTCATCCCGTTCCTCTCCCTCACCACTTTAATCACCGTTGTCCCTTTCCCAATCAAATTCTCTATTTTCCCCCTCACCTTTTCATCTTCCATCCACGGTTCTATCCCTACCATTTTAATGGTTTTTGTTCCCCTCCCCGCTTCGACCACCCTAGCTCCATTCGCGCAGCCATTCATCCATTGCCACGGTAGCTAACAACGTAGATTACGGATTGTTTTATCGAGGTTTACTCCTCTAGATCCCTGGGGATCTAACTACTTAGCTGGCTTTTTACGACAGGTGGTCTATCCCCTGGGGGTATTCTTCTGAGTGGTCCCGCCACCAGACGGGTGAACCTATTTCACCCTGTATACTATAGTTGTGCATATTTTTCTCAAATTTCAAATCATATGTTTTAAAGCGGCTAAGTTTATATACAAAATGCAAAAAAAAACTTCGAATTCAGACTGAAGAAAAGAGCAAATTAGTCAAAAATTTTAATGGATCGAATTTTAAGTCGGTGAGTGTAGTATTTATTTTTATTAAAAATGTATGTAGAATTACCGGAATTGCAAAAAATAGCATATACACCTCTCGACTAAAGTGACATTAATCCCTTAGGAGGATTGCTTCCCTCGGGATTAGATGGGTCACTTTAGTCACTTGGTGCATAATATACTATTATTGACTTTTGTTGAGGTAGAAAAGTTGTTCATTATTAACCAAGGTAAAAAAATACTGAGCCTACTTGATTAGAACTAAATCTCAATCCATTTGACATAATGTGAGGTTAACTGATGCAAATACAAAATGAAAACATTAAAAACTGACGTTTGTGTTTTACATTTGACAGAAGCATGAATGATTTGATTTTTATAAAATTTTGAAATTCATATTCGATTTTTATTAGTTTTAAAAACTAATATTTAAAAAAATAAAATGCCAGTAGTGAAGTAGTGAAAAAAATGCTATATGAACCACTGTAGAAAAGTGTATTAATGTCTCGGATCCATTAAAGACCTCGAAGATAATACATCACTTTTTTACCTTGGCGCATAATTACTATTTTCCTTCAAGATACAGAAAATAAATTTTTTGTCATCATTCGTTATTCTTTCTTACCTTGTTGGTATTTGGAATGTTTTGAGAAGTCATTATGTGTGTTACAACTGAAATAGTAGGTACTTAGAACTAGTTCGATTTGTCATGTAAGTGATTCCAACAATGCGCTATTTCGAGCTCCCAATTTCTTGGTACTGAAGCAAAATTTGCATGGTACTAGGAGGAGCTAGAACGTCTCTATCTCTACGAGAAAGTCTTAGTTGCTTAGTTGTACCTGAAAACGACCTGCTGTGGTTTAAAATTATTCAGAATTGAGAAGTTATCAAAAAACTTCAATTCCTTTTCTGAAGTGATGTCTCGAAAGGGGTAAACAGCAAAAAAGGTTGCAGATGACTGATGTGAAGGAATCTTGTCCCTGCATTTTAAGACAACGAAAATTACATGAAGTAGTTGATAATAATGGCCACGAAATAAACGACTCCAACAAATTATTGATACTAAAGTTTTTCAACAGTTTTCAAATATTGGACATATGCTATTTGTAGAATAAGCAATTAAGTTATAATATAAGCAACAAATTTCAACTCTTATTTATCAAAATGATTATTTAAATTACAAAATTCATATTATATAGTGGTATATAGGCCCACGGTAGCGTGCCAAACCAAGTTCAAGCTAACAGAATGACGAGCAGTACCGTGTGTAACATTGCACGAGCCATCTTGAGCCACTTTTGACCCCCTCATAACTCAAAAACTATTCCACATAAACATGTCAAATTTGGCTCATATATGGAGACTTGCGAGATACATATGTGCTCCAAATTTCATAAATACACCTCAAACAGTCATTTAGATATTAACGTCAAGAAATCGTCATTTTTATCACTGACTGACCTATAGACTAAAACTATTAATTTTTTATTATTTTATTATAATTTTTAAATTAATTGATTCTATTTGGAACAATTATTTATAGTGCCTGTAATGTAAGAATCAGCAATCAAAATTGATGACATCAGGTCTTTATTTATTTATTTATATCCAAAGAGACCACTAGGGTCTAATTACATGGATAATAATGTAACATAAAAAAAAAGAAACAAAGTATAACATAAATACATACAAGTACAAAATAAAGCAAAGTTATTTGGTTTAAATAGTAAAATTACATTCTTAAATCAGTTAACATTTGTGCAAAAAACATTTTGACTTCCTGACCAATTCAAATTTAACAATGTATTATATCCATTGGCGAATTCAATGGCTACCAGTGGCGAATGTAACGAAGTATGAGTGAAAGGTAGGTATATTGAACATTAAATTATGTCGAGTCACTCTAGACGGGAAATTGAATCTAATTAGGGATAGAATCTCAGGTGAGTTAATTAAGTTGTTTAAAATTTGACATAAATAGGTTAATACTATGAGCACTCGCCTATTTCCCAAAGACAATATTTTAAATCCATTTCTTAATCGAACAATACGAACCGTTATATAATCGGGTCGCCTATGATATTTTTTATAGTACAAAAAACGTAAAAATTTGTTTTGTATTTTTTCAAGCTGAAACAGCCATTTATTATATTTAGTAAACCGTATAAGTGCAGCAAACTCCAATTTTGGACGATTTGTACCATATTATATAATTTTTAGTGAATCGATATTTGTGAAGCCTGTTGATTGCCGAATAATATAACTAAATTGGATTAAAAAAAATTGAATTCCGTATTTGATAATAACTAATTTATTACCCACCTCTCAACGTCTTTGGGACAACGATAAAAGGATATTTCTGGTTTTCCCACCTTGCTGGAACAACCCATCACAGCACAACACACAGGCATTTTAAAACCACAATTTTAATATTATCAATGTAACTTTTGGAAGACTGCGAACAAGAAATTTTACTTTCAGAACGTTTCTCGAAAGACTAAATGAAATACTTATGCAAAATTCCTAGAGATTGTAGGCACATTTCGGGTATATACCTTTTGGTCGCCGCGGTCAGTTTTACCCAAATTTAATCCTTTCACTATTCGAAAGGTGACCACTTGGTCGCCAAAGCTGGATTAAGGGTTCCTAGGAACAATTTATTATGTATAGAGAGAAGAATATTAATATTATATTTTTCCCTATTGCAATAATTAATTAATAAATTTAAAATATCTATACAACATAAACTTAAAACACGAACAACGAATTCTAAAATACTAGTGCTCTATAGGCGACGACCCGTATAATATGCGAAATTAAATGCAAGTAAGGATTAAGCGACATACTGTAGCATGGCGCCAACCGCTAAGTCACCAGACAGTAACCAGCGGTATGAATCCTTTGATCGATAGAATTCGTACGAGTGAACAATCTATTTTATTTTGTAATCTTTGGTGATGGGTTGTTCCAGCAAGGTGGGAAAACCAGAAATATCCTTTTATCGTTGTCCCAAAGACGTTGAGAGGTGGGTATTAAATTAGTTATTATCAAATACGGAATTAAATTTTTTTTAATCCAATTTAGTAGATGGAATGAATGTTTTAAAACTATTGTAACAAAGATATTTGATAATAATAAAATAGTTATAGTACTTATAAGTACTGGGTATTCATAGAAATTTGAAAATTCACATATCTACGTTTTCTTTTTAGATGCGAAAAATGGAAGTGCATGTTAAACTTTACTGAAGGGCATAAATACTCCTATTATTCTGGTGGCCAATAAGTATATTTAATTGAATTTGTGATAATCTGTATAAATAACCGCCAGATCATCAATAAGTATCATAAAATTACTAAAATTTTAAATAAAAACTGTCAATTTATTCATTTTAAAAATTTTAATGTTTTTTTTACGTATACCTAAACTTTCCTTTTCAAATTAATATCCTGAACATTTTTCGAAATAATTAACATTTAAAAAAATTATATAAAAAAAAACCTTTAATAAATCATCCCATTACTTTGAATATATATTTCTCAAGTTACCCCTGTATAGCTTGGAATAAAATATACTCTTCTAATTCCCTGGTACCTAGCGGTGTCGTTATTTACGACAAAAGGGAGCCGTAAATATGATTTATGAGTGCGGCGATCGTTTAAAACACTAAGAAGAATCAGACCGCCTTGAAGTGAACTATCTTATATATATTTTGTAATCTTTGCCACGGAGCACGGTGCGGTGGCCGTGGAGTAGCGGGGTGGGGAGCGGTGCGATAGAGCTTGACGCGAACGTACCCGAGCGAGCGACAGCCGCTCTAATAAGCGTGAGGGCCATATTGCTGTCCACTGTTGCTGTCCGGTTATCTCTCGATACCTGACCTATAAGGTTGCGATTTATGCTTTGAAATTCATAAATTTTCTTGAAAAATTCTTGGAATATTATTTGTCGTTATATTATTAGATTAATAAAAACCATTTGATATTAATTTTATTATGAATAAGTACCTGCTAATAATCTCTGTACAAAAAGTAATGATATCCCATCAAATACATACATGTGAAATGAGAGCCAAGTTCAATATTAGGTATGATATATGCCTTGGTTGTTGATTTCAACGACAAAAGAAGTGATATCTAAATGAGTGCCAAGTTCAATGGTCAGTTCCGAAATTTATTTATAACAACATAAAATATTTCATAACAACTTAAAATATCATTTCTTCTTATAAGTTAAGTTAGTATATTGAAGCCTAAGATCTGACTTGGCTAGTTAGAATATACGAATTATATTATAGCCTTCGCAAGTTCTGAATATGTAAGTTCTTATTTTATTCTTCCGAAAATTTGGCTTGCTGGTAGAAACTAGCCATCGAACATAGGGCTCTTCCATGTCTGTTTTAGAAGGTACTTAATAATAATTCATATATTCGAACTAGCCAACTAGCCAGATCCTAGTCAGATCTTAGGCTACAATATATTATCCTAAGTTATAAGAAGAAATAATATTTTAGTAGAGTAACTACACCAATACTGTGACACAAACCGGTTTTCAGAACCTGTTTAGCCGGTTTTGAGAACCTGTTTGTAGAGCCGCTTTTTTAGTTGTTAACCTTCAGTTTATTTATATACGTCAAATGAACGGATTGACCTCTAGACACCACTGGATACCAAATACGTAAGTTAACCTCCAATTGATGTATGTAGAGCGTTATTGAACTTTCTCGCTACCTATTACATAACTGGTAACCAGATACAAATTAGTTGAACCTCTAGTTTGAATACACTACTATTGGAAACCAAATACGTAAGTTAACCTCCAATTGATGTATGTCTAGCGTTATTAAACTTTGTCGCTACCTATTACATAACTGGTAACCAGATACAAATTAGTTGAACCTCTAGTTTGAATACACTACTACTGGATACCAAATACGTAAGTTAACCTCCAATTGATGTATGTAGAGCGTTATTGAACTTTCTCGCTACCTATTACATAACCGGTAACCAGATACAAATTAGTTGAACCTCTAGTTTGAATACACTACTATTGGAAACCAAATACGTAAGTTAACCTCTAATTGATGTATGTCTAGCGTTATTAAACTTTGTCGCTACCTATTACATAACTGGTAACCAGATACAAATTAGTTGAACCTCTAGTTTGAATACACTACTATTGGAAACCAAATACGTAAGTTAACCTCTAATTGATGTATGTCTAGCGTTATTAAACTTTGTCGCTACCTATTACATAACTGGTAACCAGATACAAATTAGTTGAACCTCTAGTTTGAATACACTACCACTGGATACCAAATACGTAAGTTAACCTCCAATTGATGTATGTAGAGCGTTATTAAACTTTGTCGCTACCTATTACATAACTGGTAACCAGATACAAATTAGTTGAACCTCTAGTTTGAATACACTACCACTGGATACCAAATACGTAAGTTAACCTCCAATTGATGTATGTCTAGCGTTATTAAACTTTTTCTATTACATAACTGGTAACCAGATACAAATTAGTTGAACCTCTAGTTTGATTACACTACTACTGGATACCAAGTACGTAAGTTAACCTTCAATTGATGTATGTAGAGCGTTATTGAACTTTCTCGCTACCTATTACATAACTGGTAACCAGATACAAATTAGTTGAACCTCTAGTTTGAATACACTACTATTGGAAACCAAATACGTAAGTTAACCTCCAATTGATGTATGTCTAGCGTTATTAAACTTTGTCGCTACCTATTACATAACTGGTAACCAGATACAAATTAGTTGAACCTCTAGTTTGAATACACTACTACTGGATACCAAATACGTAAGTTAACCTCCAATTGATGTATGTAGAGCGTTATTGAACTTTCTCGCTACCTATTACATAACCGGTAACCAGATACAAATTAGTTGAACCTCTAGTTTGAATACACTACTATTGGAAACCAAATACGTAAGTTAACCTCTAATTGATGTATGTCTAGCGTTATTAAACTTTGTCGCTACCTATTACATAACTGGTAACCAGATACAAATTAGTTGAACCTCTAGTTTGAATACACTACTATTGGAAACCAAATACGTAAGTTAACCTCTAATTGATGTATGTCTAGCGTTATTAAACTTTGTCGCTACCTATTACATAACTGGTAACCAGATACAAATTAGTTGAACCTCTAGTTTGAATACACTACCACTGGATACCAAATACATAAGTTAACCTCCAATTGATGTATGTAGAGCGTTATTAAACTTTGTCGCTACCTATTACATAACTGGTAACCAGATACAAATTAGTTGAACCTCTAGTTTGAATACACTACCACTGGATACCAAATACGTAAGTTAACCTCCAATTGATGTATGTCTAGCGTTATTAAACTTTTTCTATTACATAACTGGTAACCAGATACAAATTAGTTGAACCTCTAGTTTGATTACACTACTACTGGATACCAAATACGTAAGTTAACCTCCAATTGATGTATGTATAGCGTTATTAAACTTTGTCGCTACCTATTACATAACTGGTAACCAGATACAAATTAGTTGAACCTCTAGTTTGTATGCACACTACTGGATACCAAGTACGTAAGTTAACCTCCAATTGATGTATGTATAGCGTTATTCAACTTTGTCGCTACCTATTACATAACTGGTAACCAGATACAAATTAGTTGAACCTCTAGTTTGTATGCACACTACTGGATACCAAGTACGTAAGTTAACCTCCAATTGATGTATGTCTAGCGTTATTAAACTTTGTCGCTACCTATTACATAACTGGTAACCAGATACAAATTAGTTGAACCTCTAGTTTGTATGCACTACCACTGGATACCAAATACGTAAGTTAACCTCCAATTGATGAATGTATAGCGTTATTAAACTTTTTCTATTACATAATCGGCAACGAGAAACAAATTAACCTTAAAATAGGGGTACCCCTATATTTTTGGATACCTTGTATATTTGTATACCTTTTTACTTAAGAACAATCATAATATTTTATTAGATATTTATAACAAAGATGCAAGGGTAGCTCGTTACATAAAAACAGAATTTCCGATACACATTATAACAGAAAAGGCCGTTACTACCAACACAATATCTATATCAAAGATGCAAGGTAAAAAATGGTTATTATTAAAAAAATTACCTGAAAATAGTTATACCCCAGTATTTGTAGATACCTTTTTACACGAGGGCAGACCTATTACCTACTATACATTTATTAAATATTTATAACGAAAAACTGTTTTGCATAAACATATAGATTGTCTAGAAAACAATTAAATGTTATCGCCAAGAATTTATAACACTATCCATACGAGAGAAATATAAATAGTTTATCATAAATTAGAAGTATTTTCAATAACCACTCTGCAATTTTAAAAATATATTCAGACAGTAAAAAAAATCCGAGGTTATACTTTTATGAGGATTAAAATTTTGCATATAAAACACATACTTACTGGAGTTTCAATCAACATTTTTTACATAGGAAAGCTTGGTTAACACTTTAGAAAAATCAAAAACATTAACAGTCATATTTAAAAAATAAACTGAAGATTGGAAGAAATTGCGTTGGTTTAAATACAAAATATTTTGATACAAAACCACCTTCAATAAGGTCAGACATAAAATTCCCAGACTGATTAACTAAATAAACGTTTTCAATGCCAGGGCGATGTAGCTTCCAGTTTTTTTTTTTGGTGAAGGTAAGTCCCTTTTAAGAGAAAGTTGTTGAAATTTCTGTATATATATAGACACAGAAAATCATTTCAGTGTAGTTCCAGTTTTAGTAAAAATTTAAAAATGAATTGTGAGGGGAAGATAGAAGAAATAGAAGAACAGGAAAATTGGGATGACGAACCTGATTCTCCGACGTACGTTCCAAATGTTGAAGCAAGGAATGTGATAAGACAGGTTCCTCCAAAGCTATCAAAATCTGCGAAGAAAAAATGGAGGTTGTCTGAACGGAAACGGCTGAACGAAATAGCCAGCCAGCCAGCCAGAGAAGGGAAAAATTAGGTAAATATAATAGTATAGTTGAGGAGATTTACCGTGGCAAGGTAGTCAATGATACATTTATGATGACTAACGCCGCCTTACATCTCCTCAACTATATATTGATTTAATATTTTACGTCAAGTTTAAAAAATTGCATATTGCATTAGAATTATTTCTGTAATGCATCAAATTCATCCTAGAGTCGTAAATATTAACAAAATTCTAAGAATATATCTGTTTTTTTAATTCTAAACCCTTCGAAAGTTAGTTTAAAAATAAATTGGAATTTTACAACAGTAGTAGAATAGCGAGTCTTTAGATAAATTACAGTTCATGCATAGTACCGGAATAATTATTGTTGAGAGAGAAATAGAAATATTATGTTTTATGTGGTGAATTTTTACATCAAACTCAGACTAGAGTTAGAAATATTATCAAAATTCCGGAAATATATCTGTTAAAATTGTATTATAATATATTTCCATACCTCATACTTTAGCAAAAATATCAGTATTGTATATCTAAAATGTCATCTCAAAATTTCTTATTAGTGAGTGAATTGTAACTTATCGCGTGTATTTTAAACCATAATAAAATCTCCTCTCTCTATTTCTCATTATCTCGAAACCGACATTCCAGCCGGAGGCGCTAATATCTTGAATCAATTTAAAATATTTTCATAGGCCAGGTATAAACATGAACATTTTTAAACACTAAAATGTTGTCACGACATTAAATGAATATTTTTACAGAATTTTCTTGGCGTGAACGTGTACTATTTCACTTCCTTTTCCCGTTTTCTTGAATATTTGGAATAAATTGATAAGAACGGGATGAAAAAAAAAACAAAAAATTAGCATGATGTTTTATGATTGTTTATTGAATTTTGTATTTGGTTGCCAGTTTCAAAAATATGTAATTGTTGCTCCAAAGCTAAGCGATTTAACTCCTCTAATTTCTTCTTCTCTTTTCTCATATTTGCTAGCTGTTTTTGCATATTTGCAACCTGTTCATCAATCGTTTTAATGAGTTGTTCCCGACTACTGCACTCATTAACGATTAAAGTTAATTGATCGTCAAGTGCAGTTAACTCCACATCATTCTTAGTAAAAAATTCGAGACTCCTATAATTTTTTTCCTTTATATCTTTTAGATGTGGAGGAATCTGCTTCAATGAGGAGGGGGAGGTGGAGGAGGGGGAGAAGGAGGACGAGGACGAGGAGGACGGACCAACAGGATCAGACGAAAAAAAAGCTTCGATGTCTGAAGAACTCAAATCGATGATAGGCTATAAGAAAAATACATATGTAAATAAAAAAAATGATTATAGTTGGAAATACTTACTTGATTTTCTTTCGACATTTGCTCCAACGGCTGCAAATTCGGCAAAACTTTTTGCTTCTTAGGTGTAACTAACACGTTAGAATGTACGTTGACGCGTTTTGAAACCATGTTAAAAATATTATCTTGTTTCGAAGAACACTGTGTTTGAGAATGTGTTGAAAATTGAAGTGCGTCGGCTTAAATGCAATCTCTGTAGACATAAAAAAACAAGTATATACTTTCAAAGGTTACTCGGGGAAAAATATGAGGTGAAACAAGTTTTTTGTTGTTACTTATTATACAATTGGTAACAAGACAAAAATTGACTGACCTTTAATCATTGGTACTTTTTCGCTACCAATTAAATAAGTGGTAACGATTTAATCTGTAACTCTGAATAACAAGTAATCAAGTTAAAGTGAAGGGCAACAATCTCTGTAGACATAAAAAAACAAGTATATACTTTCAAAAGATACTCAGGAAAAAATATGAGGTGAAACAAGTTTTTTGTTGTTACTAATTGCACGGTAACGAGACAAAAATTAACTGACCTCTATGGTCATTGGTGCTTTTCGCTGCCACATAAGTGGTAGCAATGTTTAAGTCTGTTGATATTGAAAACAAGTAATCAAGTGAAGGTTAAGGATAAGAAGTTGAAACTGCAGTTTTTAAGATCACGTGATCATATTGGAGTTATATAAAAACCCGGTTGAAATAACAGAAGGTATCAGTAGTATTCACAGTGCTTACAAGTAGTATCAAAGTAAGAGAGTGACTACAAATCAAAAGGTAAATATACTGTTATTTCAATGATATCAATTCCGTAAACAATATGTATTTCCAGTGAAAAATGGATATGCAAGCTATAAATAAACATCTTCTTTTAGAAGTAGAAGATAAATCGATTGTGAAACTGAATACATTAGCTAAGGATACTCCTTATAAAATTACCACCGCTAGAATAGTGAACTCAAAATATGGAGAAGTAGTTTTAGTAGAGTTGAATGACAACACAGTTTTTTTACCGGCACGATCAACGAAATTTTTGAAAGATTTTTTGGTAGAGTTGGGAAACGGGAAATATTCCCTAGTGTACATTGGACAAAAGGATACCGGTAAAGGAAATCCAGCGGAATTGTTTAAATTTGTAAATAGTAACCTATAATTATGTCAGATAAAATATTTAGTGATGTAAGTAAATTAATTGAAAAATTTTCTGAAAAATATCCTGATTTTACAGTACAGGAAAGTAAAGTATGGTTGCATCATGTAAAGATTGCTATTAACTTATGCTCTGAAAAAATCCGTTCTAGTATATCTATTGGTAAAAAAAAGAAATGGTTAACCAAATTAGGTCATTTGAAATCTATATATATAAAATTAGAGATAATAGGTAAGGAAAGCACAGATACAGTCAAGTGGGAAGATTTAATTTCAATATATAATAATAGAGTAACAACTGGAGTAATAATAAACCTAAAACATTTAGATGCGGACGAATTTTTGATAGATTCTTTTAAAATATTTTATAGAAAAATAGTTGATGCTTTACAAAACTATAACTTAATTAAAGTAAATACAACATTCTGTGCAGAGTTTATGAAGCAAAATTTGAATAAAAACATAACAGATATAAAATACTTCCATACTGAGAATAGTGTGATAGATAATTCAACTAATATATATGAATGGTTCATGGATCGTGTAGTAGTCTTTATCGGAATTAAATTGTCAGAATTTCAAGAAAAAGATTCAGGATGGGCTTTAAAAAGAGTTGTATCACTATCAGTCAATATTAATAAATTAGAAATAGGAAACGGTTCATCTTTCATTTCATTACCACATTTTATAGCAAATAAAAAGGCTTGTATAAACGTACATAATTATAATGACGAAGCTTGTTTTTATTGGAGTATTGTAAGTGCTCTGTATCCTGTTGGAAATAAAAATTCAAATCGTTTAACATCATATCCGCATTATAGTCAAGTATTGAAATTAGAAGGACTTGAAATTCCAATGCAATTTAATAAAATTCATCTTTTTGAAAAGATTAATAAACTATCTGTTAATGTTTACGGTTTGGAATTGATCGGGAAAAATTATAACGTAATTCCATTACGTTTAACAAAAGACAAAAAAACAAATCATATTAATTTATTATTAATTCAAAATATATACTTTCCTAAACTAAACGATTATGATGCTCCTGATCCATTAGACGATGAACGTATTGAAATAAAATACCATTATTGCTGGATTAAAAATTTATCTAGGTTATTAAATGTACAATTAAATAAAGATGGTCATAAGAAGTTTATATGTGAAAGATGTTTAAATTATTTTTCTAATCAGGAAGTGTTAACTAATCATTCAAATTTATGTGAAAAAATCAATGATTCCAAAATAAACATTCCAAAAGAGAAAATTGTAAAGTTCAAAAATTTTTCAAATAAACAACGAACACCTTTTGTTATTTATGCTGATTTTGAATGTATGTTACAACCTCTTGAACATAATTTCCAGAAAACAACTAAATATCAAAAACATATTGCGTATAGCTGCGGATATTACGTTAAATGTGAATATGATAATTCTCTTTCATACTTTAACAGTTATCGTGGAATAGATTGTATGCAATGGTTTGCGCATGAAATGGAAATATGTGCTGAAATAATTTATTCTAAATTTAAAAATATAATTCCCATGGATGAAAATAGGACAACAGTAAATGCTAAAATATGTCATATTTGTGAAACTGAATTTACAAATGTTGATATTATTGTTCGCGATCATAATCATTTCACAGGCGAGTTTAGAGGTCTTGCACATAAAATGTGCAACGTAAATTTTAGAAAAAAATTTTGTGTCCCCACTATTTTTCATAATTTGAGTGGCTATGATTCACATTTCCTTATAAGAGATCTTGCTAAACTAGGTAGAATTTCATTGTTACCAATCAATAAAGAAAAATATATTTCGTTTACTAATCATATGTCGAATAATATTAAATTCAGGTTTATAGATTCAATTCGCTTTCTGAATTCCTCACTTGATAGTTTGGTGAAAAATTTAGATGAGAAAAACTTGAACAATACAAAACATGAATTCAGAGACTGCAGTGATGAACAGTTCAAACTTTTAACAAAAAAAGGAGTATTTTGCTATGACTATATAGATAAATTGGAAAAACTTGAAGAAACTGAATTACCCGAGCCAAATGAATTTTATAATAAACTCTGCGATGAAGAAATCACTGAGGAGCGATATAAACATGCTCAGAATGTATGGCAATTGTTTAATATTCAAAATTTAGGTCAATACTCTGATTTGTACCTGAAAACTGATATAATGCTTTTATCAGATGTATTTGAGAATTTTCGAAATATTGGGTATTCCACTAGCGGCTTAGATCCAGCTTGGTACTATACCATTCCTGGATATTCATGGGACTGTATGTTAAAATATACTAAGTGCGAATTAGAACTATTACAGGATGTTGATATGATACTGTTTGTTGAAAATGCAATCCGGGGAGGAATAAGTCAATGCTGCTGTCGATATTCCGAAGCTAACAATAAATATATGAGGAAATATGATAATTCGAAGCCGGACAAGTTTATACTTTATCTGGATATCAATGCACTGTACGGATGGGCAATGTGTCAACCACTGCCATATGGAAATTTTGAGTGGGTTGACACAAACATTAATGTTAGTGACATACCTGACGACAGTCCCGAAGGATACATTTTGGAAGTGGATTTGGATTATCCGGAGGATCTGCATGATATTCATAGAGATTTTCCTTTTTGTTCTGAACATCGAGTACCCAAAGGCTCCAAATTACCGAAACTGTTGACCACTCTGTATAACAAAAACAAATATATCATTCATTTTCGGGCTTTAAAACAAGCTCTAGCACATGGGTTGGTGTTGACAAAAATTCATAGGGTACTTAAATTCTCACAATCAACGTGGTTGAAACCTTATGTAGATTTAAATACAAGCTTTAGGAAAAAAGCTAAAAATGAATTCGAAAAAGGTTACTTTAAACTCAACGTAAATTCAATATATGGAAAAACAATGGAAAATATTAGAAAACATCGGATTGTTAAATTGGTTAGTCAATGGGAGGGAAGGTATGGAGCAAAAAACTTGATAGCTAGTCCAAAGTTTACTGGAAGAACTGTATTCGATGAAGAAAGTCAGTTAATGGCAATCGAATTGAAGAAAGCAGAACTTTATTTCAACAAACCCTTGTACATAGGAATGTCTATTTTAGATATTTCAAAAACTTGTATGTATGAGTTTCACTATGATTTCATGTTACCTCAATTAAAGGATTATTGTAAAATTTTATATACTGATACCGACAGTTTTATTTATGAAATTCAATGTAATGATATTTTCGAGGAAGTGATAAAACCTAACATTAACAGATTTGATACTAGCGAATATGGTGTTAATAATCCGTACAATATGCTACTTTGTAATAAAAAAGTCCCTGGTTTAATGAAAGATGAGGCAAATGGTAGAATTATTACTCATTTTGTAGGATTAAGATCAAAAATGTATAGTTATAAGGTACAGGATTCAAAGTTGGTTAAAAAATCAAAGGGTGTTAAATCGAGCATCATTGAAAATAAGATTACATTCGATGACTACATCAACTGTTTGAGGGAAAACAAAGATAAAATTATTTCGCAACGTACAATTCGTTCATATGCTCATAATGTTTACAGCATAGAGCAAACAAAAGTGGGTTTGAATGGATTAGACGATAAGCGTTGTATATTACATGATTCAATCAATACTTTACCTTGGGGTCATTATAGTTTAAAGTAGTTATATGTATTTGTATGTATCAATAAACTTTATAAATATATTTCAGTGTATGTATAAATAAACTATAAATATATTTCAGTGTATGTATAAATAAACTTTATAAATATATTTTAGTGTATGTATCAATAAAATTTATAAATATATTTCAGTGTTTTTTTTTCTCGTTAGTATTCAAAACACATTCAGTATGGTTACATGTCCACAGAAAATGTATTTAGGTGGGAAAATAATTCATTTGACTAATAACATCTTCATAGTGGTTAGCATATCTCATGAATTGAACTTTGAACCATGTGTTAGAATATTCGGAAAAGATAATACTATTGAATTGACTGAAGTGGAATGGTATGAACTTCTATCTTCAATTCAAGCTGTAACAAATGACTATACCATATATGGAACAAATTTTGAATGGAAAATAGTGACAGATCATTCCAGTATTTATTTGGAATCTGATTGTATAATGGAATTATGGAAATTACATCCATTAATAACGTATAATTTGGAGCTACTGAAGAATCAACAATTTTATAGTTGTTTTAAAATTTTAAAACTTGGTGTGGATAGTGAGAACATTGTAAACTCAGCTCTCAACATAATGGACTCTGTGAAATATATAAATTGTGTAACATACAGCTTGGCTCTGGAAGTGATTTATAAATATCCTCATATGTTGAAGAATGAAGAAAGTAAGATTCAATGAAAATGTTCACATTCACTTATTGATCACCTGGGCTTTCGCTTACAAAAGCACCCGAAAATGCGAATTGAGATATCACGATGACTTGAGATTTCAACGTCGAATACAGGAAGCTGCTATTATTATTAATCCTATATTAGATGTAAGTCACAGAAATAAAGTATGTCAACGAATAAATAATTTAAATTAACTCTTTGTGTTTTTTTTTTTTCAATGAAACAAAAGTATAACGTATACGTTTTTTATTCAAAATTATTACAATTTATACAATACTATTTTTATTTATCCATGATTGAGAGTTCATTCCAAGCCACTTAACTAATAACCGATCACCTTTTTTTCTCAACACTTTTTCAATTAGAAAAACATCCGGATATTTCACTTTTTGTAGCTCTTCTGAATAGAATGCCCCTCGAATTTCTTCTTTTTTCTCATCTTCCAAAATGTAAGTAGTGGGATTGGTGAGTTTAACAGATTTAATCTTGAAAACCTCAGTAGTCCAGTTGGGAGTGTATCCTTTTTTAAACACGTGTCGATATTTGCTGATACGAACATAATCACCTTTTCTAAATTTTGCTGGTTTGGGATCAATGGTTTTGATGTTGTTGAATACAACAATATATTTGGCATTTTTATCATTAATTTTACTGGGTATTTCACCCGTTGTAGAGTGTCTGGTATTGTTATATTTTGCAGCAATTTCTGGAAGAATATTTAACCATTTATAAGAACCTTCCATACTAAATCGCTTCCATAATAGTGTTTTCAACGTTCGAATTACTCTTTCTGCAATACTAGCCTTGAGATTTGAAAATGTACTGTAGTGATTGATATTGTATGTTTGCATTAATCGTTGAAATTCTTTGTTGTAAAATTCAGTTCCATTATCGGTTTGTAGATTAGCAGGTGTGGTCTTCATTTTACTCAGTATAATTCTCATAGCATTTGTAATTTCTTTTCCTGTTTTCCTCTTGACAGGTTCCACCCAAACATATTTACTAAATGCATTGATTACAACTAAAATATAATTATATCCCTTGTTTTCTTTGGCATGTGGTGACATAATGGCCAAGTCTGCCTGGATCAAATCGTGTAGACCCTTCACAATAACATGTCGTCTTCTATAATTTATTCGAGCTGGAGCATGTAATTCTTGTATTACTTGTGCTTTAGACATTTTTCACTAACGGGCACTGTAACAATAGTTCAATGCAGATAGCAGCTGGCGTTCCTAATTTAAACTTAATTATATCTCCTTTTATAATATTTTTGGTAGCTAGTTGATTGAATTTAGATTCAATATCATTTATTAGCACCACTCCGTCTGCTGTATAATGTGATACACTTTCAATTATGCAAGCAAACTTAAATTTGAAAGCAATACCCCCATTATCTAGTACATAGTACTCTTTATTCAAACTTTGTTTCTTCTCACCTCGCAAACGAACTAGACATTTAACATGATAATCAAATGAGTCGCAAATATAAAATGGAGCAGTTAGTTCAGCCGGACTCAAATAATGTTCATTGAACTTGTTGAGAGGCATGTTTGAAATAAAACTAACACTGAATAAATGTGTATTTATACACTTTTTCCTAGAGGAACTTGAATAACAAATTGAACATAACAATCACTTCTCATCGACCCTTGGGAATGAAGTTCAAACTCTATTCTATCTCCTTTAGTTACAATTTGATTTTCTAGTAACTGATTAATGGGGTTGTTATGATTTTTATATGAAACAAATAAAGGTGATGGATAGCATTGAATACTTTCAACCTTTCCGGTTATCGGAAAAGTGTACACAGTGGTTAAATCATCTAATACATAATTAGTTTTACTTAAATTTGGGTTGTTTTTTCCATGAATGTAAAGTATACATTTACTATGATACTTAGATGGTTGACATATGTAAAATGGAACATCTTGAGGTTTACTTTCGTCGATAGTAAGAAAATGTTGATTAAACTTGTTGATAGGCATGATGTAAACTGAGCAGTTGCGGAGTAAATGCTCCATTTATAGGATTATTTTTCCTTCACGTAATTCTTCTATAATCGAAACTATTTCGTTATTATGAGCAGAACTACCCGCATTCTTTGAACTCAAAAGTAATTTCAATCTTTCAACTATTTCATTGTAGTCATCAAAATATTTGTAGTCTACGGGCTTTGACGAATATTTCATCATTGTCATTCCCTTTCCCCTCCTTGCCATATTTCTAGTAATTACATTTCTCAGCATAGCGGAAGTTTGCGTACCAGATCTTGCTCTTACAGGTGGCTTAAGTTTCGGTTTTATAATGAAAAGATATTTATCTTTGATATCATTGGCAAATTTCTTAATAGGCAAGTCAGGATCATAATTTCGATGGATAGCGTTTGTTCGTTTTATAATATCCACGTAATTGTCAATATCTTTCTGATTCTGTAATGTAGGATTTTTCAAAAAAAGTAAATCGTACAGACCTACAGTACCAGGGTATTTAATATTTTTAACTGAAATATTTGCACCTTCAAAATCTACTTCAGAATCTCCGATATAAAACTTTTCTTTGATAGGATCGTGAAATAAACCCAAATCATGATCATATTTACCATTTACGTCACGTACCATTCCTTCAATATACTCTCGAGGCAGAGGACTTTTGAATTGATCAAAATATTCGCGATACACCTCAGGATTGGATAAAGTTTGATAAAATTGAGAAAGGGTATCATCAATGAATTGGTCGTCGCGACTCTTATCAATCTCATCATCATTATGATCGATTTGAGATTGAAACACTTCTTCGGGTGCAGGTATCATATTCTCTAGCTGAGTGCTATTGAATAGTGGTCGAGCAGGGGGAGTAGTTAGATACGCTAATTTATTATATTTGGTGATTTGCGATTTAGGTGTTATAGGTGACATTGATTTTCTTTCTTCTTTAATCGATTGTTGAATTGGTTCCTTTAGAGCGGACACCAATTCCTCAAGTGGTCGCGTAATTGGTTGGTATGATTGTTCTAACTGAGATTGAGATTGAACTATATCACTTTTCAAACTCTTATATTTTTTCTTTAAAGCCTGGCGTGCCTTTACGAGTTGTTTCGCTAATTGTGTCTCCATGGTTACTACTAGGTGTATGTTCCCATCAATACTATTTATATACTAACAAAAATGTCAAACCCTTTTCTATATCGACCAGACGTCATTGTACAATCTTTATCAATTGTGAGAAATCCAAATTTATCTTGCCAACAAAACGAACACAAATTTTTCAAATCTTGAAATGACATATCAACGTTAACGTGATCATCATAAATGTGTTTCAAATTGGTCATATCTTGTTGAAAGACTATTAAGAGATTTGCATTATCTCTAATTAGCTGTTTGGGTATTGCCGAATATGTTTGACATAAATAGAAGCAGTCTGTGTATTTGTGTCGACCAAAACAAAAATAACTTTGCATTATGTTCTGATTACATGTAGCAACATCGTCAAAAATTATTATAGAATTATCTTTAATTAAGTCTGGAGAAATAACATCTTCTGCATTATCATATTCTTCATAGCCAATCTCTTTTATGGGTTGAATTAGATTTCTTAGATAAGTATATTTTGGTTGCTGTAGACTTTTCGAGTAAACATACACATTTTCAAATCTCAAACCATTAGGATGATCAATTAACGATAACATAACATTTGTTTTTCCACATCCACTGGGACCAATAATTAGCCCTCTTTTCGAATCTCCTCCAAACATTGCACCATGTTTTCCAATTTGTTTCACCACTCCATCATCATAATTTTTAATGGGTAGTGAAAGTTGTTGTTTATGAATCTTCATGTTGACTGAGGGTATATAAGCACATGTCACTATATATAAGAACTTAGAATGAAACGAACCAGAAAAGTAGGAAGAGGTTTCATTAATACTCTCATCAACAAGCTTCCTGTTGAACTGCATCTACCTGGGTACGAATTTTGTGGTCCTGGTACTCGGTTAGAGGAGAGACTACGACAAGGAAACTTGGGAATTAATCCTTTGGATCAAGCGTGCAAAGAGCACGACATTGCTTATTCTCAAAATAAAGATTTGAGTAAGCGACATCTGGCAGATAAGATTTTAGAACACAAAGCTTGGGAAAGAGTAAAGGCGAAAGACGCTAAAACAGGCGAAAAAGCGGCTGCTTGGTTTGTTACTACAGCTATGAAAGCTAAGCGTAAAATTGGAATGGGAATGAAAAAAAAGAGAGTTGGGAAAAAACGTACCATTCGAACTCCAAAAAAGGGTGGTTTCTTACCATTACTGTTACCATTACTAGGAGCATTAGGAGCTATTGGGGGCGGTGCAGCTGGAATTGCAAAAGCAGTGAATGATGCTAAAGCCAATCGTGAACAACTAACTGAACAACAAAGACATAACGCAGCAATGGAGCAAGCGGTAAAAGTAGGTCAAGGTTTCTATCTACGACCCTATAAAGGATATGGTTTGAAAAAAAAAAAAAAAGTTTGGAATCCAAAAAAATTTCGCTGAGCTTACCACGTCATGCGATGACAAATATTGAGCTAGAAGAGTATGCAAAATATATCCCTAATTTTCGTGGTGTTTTCATGCGGGATACGTTACCTAGTAAAATAAAAAAATATGAGTCAGGTATAGTCAATCTTGATGGTACAAGTGGAAGTGGAACTCACTGGACTGCTTACACTAAACATGACAAGCATGTGATTTATTTTGATAGTTACGGTAATTTACCCCCTCCATTAGAATTAGTTAGATATTTTAAGAGTGATGGGTTGGTTGATATAAACTATAATTATGATGTGCTACAATCATTTAATTCACATCAGTGCGGTCAATATTGTCTACGGTTTTTATTTAGTCACTCAGTTGGATCATTATGTCATACACATTTACTTTGAGTGGAGAATCATCAGTTTTAAGTGATGATTTTAATCCCCCTATTTATTTAGACGAAAATGCTGACTATGAAATAGGTTTAGCAAATTTTGATAGTTTCAATAGTATTAGTAACGTACATGAGCAAAATAATGTGTTGGTGTGGGGTGATCATGATGAATATAAATTTGAAATTCCCGTTGGAGCATACGAAATTAATGATATAATACAAATTATTGAACGGGAACTGTTTCAGACTGGAGTTAGTATTCGTATTAGAGCAGATCCACGAACATCAACACTTACAATTAAAAGTAGTGTTTGGATTAATTTTGACATTGATAATTCTATAGGTCATCTTTTGGGATTTCCCAGACGAAAACTAAGTCCAAATGTAATTCATACTTCTAAAAGTGTCAACATTTTACAAGTGAATACCATTTGTATTGACTGTAACATTGCGGTTGGTTCTTTCCTCAATGGAAAACCAGTTCACATTATTCATCAATTTTTCCCACAAGTTCCAAATGGGTATAAAATAGTGGAACAACCACTAACAATACTCTATTATCCAGTAAACATCAAAACTATCAACAACATTACTGTGAGAATTCTCAATCAGGTTGGAACTTTGATCAATTTTCGCAAAGAAACTATAACGGTTCGACTACATCTGCGAAGAATAGAATAATGGTTTGGCGGTTTTCGGAACATCCATATCAACCATATAAAAGGCAATTCGAACGTCGAAAAAACAGTGCAATACTGGTGACTGATCGGTTAACATCAGAAAATCGTAAATTTTTACAGTCTGTTGGATTTCAAGTTTTAGTATAATGGAAATGTTACACGTTTCGGGTGAACCATTTATTGATAATACCATTGAAGATTATCAGTTCCATACCTACCAACCTTATACTTCTAGTAATTTAAATTATAATGATGAAATCAGAATTCCTATTCAAGATTTGGATGCATACACACTACCATGTAATAGTTATCTTTATTTAGAAGGTAAAATCTTGACTGATCAAGACAAAGTACCCACAAAAATTCAACTTATCAACAACGGTATTGCTTATTTGTTTCGAGAACTACGATATGAATTGAATGGTGTTGTAATAGATTCTGTTAGAAATGTAGGTTTGGTTTCCACAATAAAAAATTATTTGTCGCTCACTGACAATGAGAGTAAATTACTGCAAAACGGAGGATGGTTTCCCAAAGATGGTAAGATTCTTCTTGATGGCAATGGAAACTTTAATGTTTGCATACCGTTGAAAGTATGGTGTGGATTATTCGAGGATTTTCGCAAAATTGTACTTAATATGAGACAGGAGTTGGTGTTAATTCGCGATAAAGATGATATAGATGCGGTTATCGCGAACGATAATAGCGAAAAGCCGAAAATTCAAATTAATAAATTATCTTGGAATGTTCCTCATATAACACCTAACTTACGAGAACAACTTCGTTTAAATAAAATTATTCAAAGCAATGTCGATCTCCCTATCAAGTTTCGAAGTTGGGAAATAATCGAATATCCCACTTTAAATGATTCGACACGTCATACTTGGCCTGTCAAAACTTCAACTAAATTAGAAAGTCCTCGACATATCATAGTAGCACTGCAGGCTGGTCGTAAGGGAGAATTATTGAAAGATATGAGTCAATTTGATCATTGTACATTAACGAATATGCGCGTCTTTCTTAATTCAGAACGTTATCCTTATCATGATTTAAATTTGGACTTTGATACTAACCGTTTCGCAACGTTGTATGAAATGTTTGCTAATTTTCAAGAATCCTATTATCACATTCAAACAAATCAACCAATATTCACACCTGAGGAATTCAAACAAAAAGCTCCCATTGTTCATATCGATTGTTCTCGGCAAAAGGAAATCATTCAAAGTGGATCTGTTGTTCTTCGTATTGAATTTGAAACGAAAAAGTCAGTAGGTAATAATGTAACGGCGTATTGCTTAATTTTACATGAAAAAGAGTTTATGTATAATCCTCTAACAAAAATTGTAAGACAAATATAGTGCGCATGCTTTATATTTTGTATATATATATATTTTCACATTCGGTTCAAGTTTACAGTTTATAATGGTTAACGAATATCGAAAGAGATTACATAATTATCTCATAAAATTAAAACAACTTCAATCTGATTTAAACTACTATGAGAAACATCAGCGAGTTATAAAAGAACTAATCAAGTTAAAAATATGAAATTGGTTGTGGATATTCAAGGATTCAAAATCGGAAATAACAAACTTATAGTAAAGGAGTTTGCAGCTTTTGATGGTTCAAAATTCTGTCATTACGTTTTCAAACCTCCATTTCCGATGAAGATGTTACCTCCAGATTTACACAAACAGGCTACTTGGTTAATGACAAATCATCATTACATAAATTGGGACGCCGGATTTACACCTGTTCATACTTTTGGTGTCTTGTTTCAAGATTTGCTTACCAACGTTGAAGCGGTTTATGTCAAAGGTAAAGAAAAGGCAAATTATTTAAGAACATTTTCGACAGTTCCCGTTTATGAATTTGATGAACAACCGAAATTGGAACATATGGATCCATCATGTTTTTACCATATGAATGATAGATGTATATGTGCAGTAACAAATGTATATTTTTTGTATAATAACTATTTAATGCATAAATAAAACAATAATTAAATTTCATTAATTTTTTATTTCATAATTACATTTTTATTTTTCCTGTTCTTCCTCCCCATCATTCTTCAAGCGAAGTAACTCCGGCAGTAAGTGATTGTATTCGTACATCCATCTATCCAAATTTAAGTGTTTTAATAATTGTATTAAACATACAATACAAATCACACCTTTCGCGAAATATTTGCAAGCGTCAGCTCCTTGTCTATACCTATCCGCGTGCTGCATACACTCTTCGTGTGTGTATTTTCTTCCCATTCCATATACTGCTTCCCGCTCATACACTTTTTCTCGTTCATTCAAGTCAAATACTAACGTTTGCACTGCTGCTTTCAATTCTTCCATTTTGTAAACAGTTTTAACTTTCAGAGTCTTATTTGCTCGAAATTTATACAGCTTTTCCCCACCACTTTTTGATGATGGTGTTGGGTATATAAGTAGGAGGAGTTGGGTATAAAAATTAAACATTTCACAACATGACTAAGTTTTTGTGCAAGAAATCGTTTCATGATTTCACTACCGAAGAATTTAAAGAGCTTCCAATTGAATACCTAATAGAGAATGTGAGACCTTTCGTTCTGCTGGATATTTGGCATAAACTTCCATATGTCTTTCAATCCAACTTTCAATTGCAAATAAGATTACCTTGTTTTGTTCACTATAATCGTCCTGATTGGATAACTCATTGGGATGGACCTGCCAGTGCACAAGAAAATTGTCATTTTTGTAAATATGCACTGAAATTATAAATTGTACTATTTGATGAATAAATAAAACACTTAAAATATTTTACTGATTTTTTATTTTATGATAACATATTATTTTCTTCCTCGTATTGTTCATAGACACCATCCTCCTCCTCCTCCTCCTCCTCATTCTTCAAGCGAAGTTCCTCCGGAAGTAAGTGATTGTATTCATACATCCATCTTTCCAAATCTAAGTGTTTCAATAACTGCATTAAACATACAATGCAAATTAATCCTTTTACAAAATTTTTGCAAGCGTCAGCTCCTTTTCTGTACTTCTTCGCCTGCTGCATACACTCTTCTACTGTGTATATCCTTCCCCTACCATATATCTGCTCCCGATCAAACATTCTTTCATGTTTGTTAAAGTCATATACTAAACTTTGCACTGCTTCTTTCACTTCTTCCATTTTGTAAACAAACACTTTTTAACGTTCAGAAATCTTATTGCATCGAAATTTATACAGCTTTTCCCCACCACTTGCATTTCAGCTTTTTCCCACTACTTAATTGAAAAACAAAATGAGATCTAAAAATCCCAAGCGTCACCTCAACAAAGGTCACCGATTCTAAGGTCACACAAAAACCTGTTTCAAGGTTCCACAAAGTTAGTGATCAAGGTGAACATGGTCAAACTGGATCTACAAACAGGTTCAAATTACTCGGTATCCAGTGGTGTCTAGAGGTCAATCCGTTCATTTGACGTATATAAATAAACTGAAGGTTAACAACTAAAAAAGCGGCTCTACAAACAGGTTCTCAAAACCGGCTAAACAGGTTCTGAAAACCGGTTTGTGTCACAGTATTGGTGTAGTTACTCTACTTATTTTAAGTTGTTATAAAATATTTTATGTTGTTATAAAATATTTTATGTTGTTATAAATAAATTTCGGGACTGACCATTGAACTTGGCACTCATTTAGATCTCACTTCTTTTGTCGTTGAAATCAACAACCAAGGCATATATCATAATATTGAACTTGGCTCTCATTTCAATTTATGTTTTTGATGGGATATGATGTACGTCTTGACCTTTTATCAAGTATTAATCAAACTACTATGGTTGAAACAACCTGCACATTTTCAAGTTCACTCTATTGTCGCGAGAATCGTTGATGCCAAGCTCTGGACTACCTTGTAATCTTTTTATTATGCTCTCAATTACGTTGATTTTAAATCGGGTAACCTTGGGTAAACATTATTTTGAAATAATAGTAATATTATATTTATATATTTTGTTTGTTTATTACATGAAAAACTTTGACTTACTGATAAATTATTGTAAGGTAATTAATATTTGGTGATTGATTAGTGTGATAAAGCTCAGTTGGTCTGTTATCATCAAAGATACCAAAAAAAGTTCTATAGCTCGGTGCCAGATCAAAATTATGTTTTTCAAAAGAAACAACCTATATTTTGGTTCACTTCCCCATCACAACAATTTAGGGTTGTTATCTGTTATACAGGGAGTTTGGATAGTTATAAACAATTATCCGTCAACGCCTTGTATAATTGGAAGGGAGTAAAAGAATAATAATCTATTGAAGCCAAAATTTACAAACACGAATGATTTTGCGAATATTCATTATTATGAACCAGAAAATAAACGTCAGTCGGCTGTTCCAACATGAACCAAAACCGACGAAAGTTATCCGTTCTCGAAGTGTTTCCAAAAAGATGGTGGCGACATTTGTCTCAAAAGCAACAATTCCTTTAGAATATCCAAGAGCCGTTACTGCGGTTTTGTTCATATCGATTCGTTTACCGGAAGTTATTGCTAAGTTTCGAAAAATCAACCCCCAACGATGAATGATTCTCCACCAAGACAATGCAAGTTCCCACACAATTGAGTTTTTAAAGCAAGAAAACATTGAATTGTTGGACCTAAGTCCTTACGACTCTTTTACTTTTCCAAAAATTAATAATGAACTGCGTGGTCGAAGGTTCCAGTTCCCACAAGATGCAGTCAACGCCTTCAAAAACTCTATTTTGAATGTTTCAACAAGCGAGTGGAATAACTGCTTCCAGAATTGGTTCGAACGGATGCAAAAATTAATTTCTCTTCGTGGAGAATACTTTTAAAAGTTATCTACTGTTTTTTTCTAGCCCCATATGCAAAATAGGAGTCCGGCTCTGACCTTAGTTGGAGTTAGACGTGTTTATATCGAGATTGAATAAATCGGTGATATTTCGCGAATCAAAAGTAAAAAATAGAAAATAGTATGAGTGGTCATCAGGGGGACGACCCTGGTGGTGGAAGATAAATGATTGGATTTGATAAGGATGGTAATACGGTAATGGATATCGATGGAGTAAAGCAGAAAGAAAGCAATTTAAATATGAACAGATGGATTCAGGTCCGTACGTAGTATTAATTGGAAGTTCAGAAATAGATACACGACTCAGCGCAATCAAAATTGGAGATTTATTATTACGACAATATCCAGAATTAGATAATAAAATAAAACAAATTGACCAAGTAGGAAAGAGTAGGGTGAAAATAACAATGAACGAAATAAAAGGGGCTAATTATCTAATAGATCAGAATAAAACGCAATTTTTCATAAACAATAAAATCGAAGCATATATTCCGAAATTTCTAATTCACCGTCAAGGAATTATCAGAAATATTGACTTTGAACATAGCGAAGACCATTTAAAAATGAGAATTAAGGCTTATGACTAGCATTGTAAATTTTTGGTCGGTAACGTTAAACGATTAAATAGAAAAGTGGTTGAAAACGGAGAAGTAAAATATTTACCTACAAAAAGTATTTTGGTTAATTTTAGAGGACATACTTTACCCAAATATGTAGTGTTGAATAAAGTTCGTTTAGAAGTTGAAACTTACAAACAAAAAGTAATTCTTTGTTACAACTGTTATCGATATGGGCATCCCGGAAAACAGTGTCGCAGCAAACCTAGGTGTTATAGATGTCAAGAGGAGCATAAATCAGACCAATGTAAAAATGTAGAAAAACAGGAATGTATACAATGTGGTGGTAATCATTTTGCAATTGACTTTGATAAATGTCCTGAGTTCCGAAGACAGAAGAGTATTAGAGAAATAATGTCATAGAAAAATATCACTTTCAGAGAAGCTAATTCTCAAGTACCAAAAAACACCTACGCTGAAGTTCTGACAAATGGACACCAAACGTTAGCTAACACTTCGAACCAACCACCTATAAATCAGTACACTCCATTTCCAACATTCCCGAATACCTCTTCATATATACCAAATCCCGGTCAACTAAATAGAACAGACATCAATACTACTCTCTCTAAGTATACCATTATAAAAACTCCGGCAAAACGCATGAGACCGATATCAAGTAACCCGGAATTAGAAGAACACAACAATATTATAAACCCAGCCACAGTAGTAAAAATAGGGGGAATTTTAAACAGCTTAAATTATCAAAACGATATTAATAGTGAAGATTCTGATAATTGCTCACAAGATAAGGTAGTAGAATCATTAATAGAGTTAGTAACGGCTATACTATTAAACACAATAAACAATAGTAACACATCTCAATTTAATCAGAAAGAATTAATAAAAACTGTAACAAAATGATGACTAGAATACGGTGTGGGCATGGCCTATACCCGGAATTTAAATTCAAAATAGATTTAGAAAACTCATCAAATTGCGAATGCGGAGAAATAGGTTCACTAAACCACGTATTATGGAAATGTCAGATTTTCACAAGACAAAATCAAGATTTCCTGAAGGAACTAACAGAAGCTGGAGTCAAGTTACCCACCAATTTAGACACGTTATTGTACACGCGAAATATAAACATTTATAATTGTATATATAAACATTTGAAAAGAATGAAAAGAGAAATATAAAAATGAATAAATAACAATAAATGAATAGAAAATAAATAAATAAAATACAATAAAATGAAAAAAAAATATATATATATATAAAAAAAATATTTTAAAAAAATTCAAAAAAAAAAATTGATAAAATAAAAAAAATATGAAAAATTTTAAGACGAATGATAAAAAAAAGAAAAGTAAAAAAAACATTTACTAATAAATCCGTACACAAATGTCGCGAGAAATGAATGGAAATGTAACCAATGAAAAATATATTAACAATTAACCTTAGGAAATCCTACAGATAACTTGGAAAATGGATAAAAATTATAAAGCTGGCTAATTGGTTAAAACCCAGTGCCAAAAAATAAAAAACACACACATATGCAAAATATAAAAGACAACCCTCGATCTCGTATAAAAATTGGAAATTGTTCTCGATTAAACAATCATGGATGCACCTGTTCTCACAACACATTGTCCAATCTTATGACTGGAAAGGAAATCAAGTAAATAATTCAGAAAAGTCGAGAGCTCAGAAATTCTGTAAAAACTAAATTATAACAAAATAGTGAAACAATTCCCAAAAAGTAATGTAAAAGCTGATTTAAAACAAACTCGGAAACAAACTCTACAAATAAAGGTAAATCATTTTAATAATGATGGAAACAATGGAATGTACCATTTCATTAATGTATTGTTTAAGCAAAGAAAATCCCTTCGGCGTTCCAACCTTTTCCGTCGAATTTACGGAAGCAAGTTGTAAAACCAAATAAAATTGTACTGTGCTTCTTACTGATAATAAGACCTGAGTATTCTTGTAAATAAAAAAAAATTGTATTGAAAATATCAAAATTCACGTTCGTATTTTGATTTCCGTTTCTATAGCAACCTAAAAAGTCAAAGAAAATCATCAAGAAAATTGAATGCACTTTGCGAGTGCCTTAAAATGAAACTCAACTATTCCTCAACACCAATAAGATATATTGGGGTGAATCAAATCCCTCGAGCGTTTGTCTGAAATCTTAACGTAAAGCAACAATACATTTTTGAAAATCTGCTGTAACCGCCCTTACTTCATGTTTTCTAAATTTTCCTGTGTTTACCACTTAAATATGAACCTTCCTTTAAGACGACAAATATCTAAATATTTGCTTTCAGCTGTTGCAGGTTTTCTGCACCAAATAATATACATTTAAAACAAAAAAATTCATAATATTTCAAAAAAAAACGAAAGATCTGAAAACAATGAGAATACTACCATAAGATCGACTGTAATACAAAACTCTCACAATACTTAAACTCACTCACTAACTCTGCAAATCCTTTTTTTTGTAATTTGTACCTTAAGGAGTGGTCCCCTTTAAATAAATAGAAAAATTTCATTTTGTCGCTGATTATTAACAACGGTTGAACATAAAATTCACTTACGTAAATAGTCATTGTGTCACATCAAATCTTTGTTATACTTTTCAACAATTAAGTCGGGAGGGAAAAGGATATCCGAGAATACAATAACGTACACATTTAAGCATTCTGCACATCAACACATTCCTTTTGTCTCGCGCTTAATATTTGCGAAAACTTCATTTTCTACAAAATCCGCCTTCCTAAGTCTGACATAATTTTCCTAATTCAACTAATTCATTTATTCTAACTCTGGAATTTTCAGATTAATTCAGTGCGAATGGAATGTCGCTACGGCTTTCTCAAACCACCAGTTTCTTGTAAATTGTCGAAAAACTTATTATTGCTTGACAACTTTAAAAACAGAATTTTACTATATATTATTGCAAATGTTGGTATTGACAATACAATGTATCATTTGCTCAAAAATTATTTCTATGTTTTCATAGCCGCTGTTCATATTTTAGATAGACACTCTATTTGGACCTAATCGCACACAAAGTATTTATTACTTGTATGCCAAATCCTTAGTATCAATATTTTATCTTGATTGATTGATTATACGATACATTCAGACTGAGGCTCAAGTTTTCGGCACCTCAGCTTTTATAGACCGGTAGCCCATGACACATGTAGGCTTCATTATTTCGAATTAAACCGTTGAAAAAGTGAAATGTCATCCAGGTTACCTAGCGCTCCCATGCGAAGAATCGAACAGTTGCAAAAGTTGCTATCCCATAACTTCAGCGACTAATATGTAGAGGATGCTTTGCGAGGCGCTGAAGTATATAAAGAAGACCTTCCTTGTTTGTTAGCTTTGAAGGGAGAGCTGAAAATTTGGCAACAGATGAAAGAAAATATCCCAGTATCTTCAGCAGATGCCCACAAAAGAGCAACGACGCTGCCAAATATTAGAACTCTTTGTCAATTGCTGTGCACGTTTCCAGTGACTACTAACTCTGCCGAGCGATCTTTCTCCACCTAACGCTGATTAAAGTCATATCTTCGCAACAGGATGACAGAAGAGCGTTTGAATGGATTGGCTTAAATGCATATCCATCAAGACGTTGCGGCAAAAATGGATGCTAATGAAGTGCTGGACATCTTTAGCAGGAAACATAAGAGAAAACTGTCTTTGAATTAATACAGTTTCCTGTAAAATTGTCGTATTTAGTAAAGCGTTTTAACAATAGATGTCGAAGAATAAAAATATATTATTCTACGCTTCACAACTAGTTTTGAAAAATATTTTTCGTTGAACGGTCACTGTTTTTGAAAAATATTTTTCAAAACTAGTTGTGAAGCGTAGAATAATATATTTTTATTCTTCGACATCTAAAACTGTCTTTATTAAACATTTAATTTTTCTATTGTTTGACACTTTCATAAACCTTCCTAAACATACTTGAACTTGTAGAAATAAACTTGGAGGGTAATACTTCAAGTTTATTTCTAGCAGTTATTGTTTAGAAAAAAATCCTGGAACCGCCCTTGCCTATTGTGGTAGTTAAAAAGCAAGTGGAGAATTAAGATTATGCCTAGATGCAAGAAACATAAATCAATATACAGTACCACAATACGAGGCTCCGATGAATGTAGTTGCCTTTTTTGGACGCATACCGAACACAAAAATATTTTCAAAAATTGATTTAAAGCAAAGTTTTTGGCTCATTTCTTTGGATGAAAACAGTAGAGACTATACAGGTTTTTTATTGATGGTGTGATGAACAGGTTTTGTGTAGCTCCATACGGTATACAAAGTCCTTGTTCAGCCCTAGTTAGAGCTTCACACCAAATATTAAATAAATTTGAAGATTTTGCCGCCTTACATTATATGGATGACTTATTAATTTTCTCCCATGATGAGGAAAAACACTTGAGGCATTTAGAAATTATTTTAAAAGAACTGGACAAAGCAGGTCTAGAAATAAATCGAAAGAAATGTCAATTTTACCAGAAAGAATATGCTTTCTTGGATATAAAACTGATAAAAATGGAATGACGATGGATGAAGATAGAATAAAGGCAATAATAGAGTATAGGAGACCATCAAGTCTAAAAACGTGGATTCTTAGGTATGATGAACTATTTCAAACGTCTGATAACCGACTTGAGCAGGAAACAAATACCTTTAATAGAACTTTTGAAGAATGATACTAAATGGAAATAGACCTAAGAGAGATTTTAACGATTTAAAGGAAGAGTGTCAAAAACAACCTTGAATGATGTATAGAATTGATGTCGATTTCCGCTTTTGCATCAGGGCACATTCAAAGTCCTCTTCAGGGTTTGTTCTGAATGCAAGTTAATTGACGGCCGCGGTAGGAACAGCTGTGGCCGTTCACCTGTGAGATAGCCATGTGTTTAATTGGCAAAATGTATCGCAGCTCCAGTCATTGTGCTCATGAAGATGCAGGGAATCCACAGAAAATCTGCACCCATCGTTCCGGATAGAAGCGGGAAATCTTGTTGTGCATGGTTTCGTTTTCACAAGTATGTGTTTTTGCACTAAAAAGTGCTCTTATTTTGTGTTGTCGTTGCGCCTCGCAGATCGGAACGCCTACTATTGGTGATAGCGACGGTGTTTCGGTGCACTTTTTGATCTGCACTCCGCTGTTTCAACGCGTTGTCAGTTAGTGAAAGGTGCAGATTTGTCGAGGTGGAAATAAAAAAAATGCCATGTTGTCCTGTCCCTGGTGAGAGCAATTGTGATTGTAGATTGACAGTATGATATGCCGAAGTGTCTCGATAACCGTCCAACGGAAATATGAGATTGTATTCATTATGATAACACAAGTTATCTATAGAATTTTTTGGAAGTCAGTAGGGAAGTCAAAAGGCATTGGTGGATTTTGTAGAGTAGTTGGTGTTGTTTTCTCGAGTTTTGAGAGAAGTATTTGCCTTTTCGGGCATTTAGGATCGTGAGTGGCGCCACCACAGTTTCTGCAACAAAGCTTCTTTACCTTGTCACATATGTCAGATCTATAATTGTGGCTTCCATAATTTGGGTAGGTGTGAAGCTTGACTCTAAATTCAGAGGAACGAGTACAATATTTTGGAGTGACAGAAAGAAGGTTTTATTTTTCGGGCCGAGATGGGAAACTCATGTTCGAATGGGTCCAGGACCCAAACAGTGTTGGACTCATCCCCAAGGAGATGCCTACCAACCAAACCCACCTCAAACTCGCCGTTACCCCCGCCTCGGAATCACTACCCTAGCATACTTCGAGACGGGCGGCGGTCCCTCGCACACTCTCCGCTCACATCGTCGTCTTCTCCCTAACTTCCACTCCTACCTCTCATGCCATATCGAGTCGTTCTCTCCCCCTGACCATGCTCTCTACTACGCAACTTACCTCCATCCATTCCTCCTCCCCCCTCAACATTATCTCCACCATATTCTCCCAATACACCGCCTCCCCTAGTTTCCTCTCCAACTTCTTCAGCAATTCCTCGTTCCGCCAGCATCTGAACACATGCCCCACATCATCCTCCACTCCACACCTCTCGCACACTCCAGTCTCTCTTTTTCCAATCTTGTGGAGGTACCCTACTCTCGACCCATGTCCAGTGAACACCTGTGTCAAGAAGTAGTTCACCTCCCCGAATTTCCGATCCATCCAATCTCTCCTATTCCCAATCGCTCCTTTTAGCGCGCCCTCATACTCCTCCCACCTTCTCTCCATTTCCTCCTCCATCCATTCTTGTACTTCCTCTCTGGTCGCACCCCTCCAGCGTATATTCCTGGCTCTAGCCATCAAGTCCAATGGGTAGGTCCTTGCCAGCACCGCTGCTGCCAGTCCACCCACTGTCCTGTACCCCTGCACTACCCTTAGCAATATACCTCTCTGCACCCGCAGGAGTGGCCTAACCCTCGCATTCACTCCCGCTCTTTCATCCCACACCTCCGCACCGTACAGCAAACTCTGCTCTACCGTCCTACCAATGATCCTCCTCTTCCACTCTCCCGGCCCCTTCACATTACTCATCAAACTCCCCAGCCATGCTGCCCTCACTTTCCTGTGTGTTCGGAAGGATAACTGACTATCCAACCACACCCCTAGGTATTTCACACACTCCTCCATGCGAATTCTCCTTCCCTTCACCATCACCCCCACTTCCCTTGTCTTGCTCCGTCCCTTCACTAGCAACCCCACCGTCTTATCTTCCGCCACTTCTAGTCCGCACCGCTTTATCTTCTCCACAATCTTCCTACACATTATCTCCGCCTTTCTTTCTATCTCCGCCTCTCCTTTTGCCGTACATACCAGACACACATCGTCCGCATACACCGTAATCTCACATCCCTCTTCACACACTATCCCACAAACCTCATCAAACACACACTTCCATAGCGTCAGTCCAAGAACCGAGCCCTGGGGCACTCCAGCCTCCGTATCATACCTCCTCCCTCTAGTGTCTACTATCACTCGTCCCGTCAGGTAGTCTTCCACTAGGTTAACCAAACCCTCCCCCACTCTTAGCCTCAGCAACGCGCTCAACACTGCCCGTTTGCTGACACTGTTGAACGCGTTTCCGACGTCGAAGAACACGAGTAGGGCCAATTTCTTGTTCCTCCAGCTGCCCTCCCTAGCCCTTTCAACCAAGCCCATCACCCTGCCCAGCGCCGAGATGCATGATTTTCCCTTCGCAAACCCGTGCTGGTTTTCCCTAAAACCCCCATTCCTACCAACTTCCTCCTCAATCCTATCCTTTATTATCCCCTCCATCAATTTACCCATACCACACAGCAGACTGATGGGCCTGTAGTCCCCCGCCCTCTTCCCCTCTCTACCCACCTTCTTACGTAATATCACCCTAGCCACCTTCCATCCTTCTGGAAACTCTTCCTCCCTTAGCACCCTGTTGAAAAGCTCGCAGAAGTACTCCCCATTGTCATCCAACATCCTCTTCAACATATCACCCCTCAGGCCATTTATCCCCGGGGCTTTCCTTACTTTAATGTTCCCTTCCCCCTCTTGTACTTCCCACTTCTCCACCGGCCTTATCCCCCTCACTTTTCCTACCTCCCTAGTATCCTGGACTTCTCGAATCCTGCCTCCAACTCCTTCTTCCCCTGTGAACAATTTGCCTATAACCTCCTTCTCCCAATCTTCCTCTAGCACCTCGCTCCTATTTCCACCCATCCTCTTCACCGCTATCTCATATGCCTTTCCCCATGGATTGTTTTCCAGGTCCCCCAGTAACTCTTCCCACTTCCCTCTTTTTTTCCTCTCCACTCTTCGCTCCAGTTCCTTCTTCTTCTCTTTGTATCCCCCTTTTCCCTCTATCCTACCTCTTGCCTTCAGCATCCGTCTTCGTTCTTTCTTACACTCCCTCCACAGCTCCTCTATTTCCTCATTCCACCAGTAATTAGCCCTTCGCTCACGCCTATTGCCCCTTTTTCCCTCTCTTTTACAGCCCTGTATCACATCGTACAATTCATCTACATCATGTCCAAGTCCCCTTTCTATCTCCTCTCTTACTTTCTTCCTCATACTCTCTGCCTCGGCCTTCGTCCACCTCCATCCCCACTCTCCCGATAAATACCTTCTCCCCTTCCATATATCCGTCTCCACATACCTATGTAAGCTCAAGCTTTCCTCATCCTCCAGCACCTTCCAGCTATTCACTTTTTCCCCCAGCCATTCATCACATGCTGTTATATCAATGAATGACGAACCCCCGTCACCCCTCACGAAGGTGGGCAGTAGTCCGTCATTCAGCACCGCCAGCCCGTTGGATGTCAACACTTCCTCCAGGATCTCCCCTCTCCTATCCGTTTTCTTCCCCCCCATGCAGTATTTTTAGCATTGAAGTCCCCTGTCACCATTCTCCTAATTATCCTCCTTTTCCCTTTTGACAGCCTCAGATCGTCCTCCAATCCTATGATGATCCTCTCATATTCTTCCAGGCTGACATTTGGGCTTATATACACACTGTACACCACTATGTCTCCCATTCGCACTACCACCCATCCGTTTCCTTTCACCACTTCATCCGCCCTCAGTCCATCTCCCACCACTCTTATTCCTGCCTCTCCTGTATCATCCATAATCCATCCTTGTTTTCCCACATATCTAGCATTCACCTCAGATCCACACACCACATCCACTTCCCTCCTAAAAATCACTTGATCCAATATATCATGCGCTATCCTGCATTTCCCTAAATTTATCTGCAGGCCCCTCCATCCATCCCCTACATTCCTTCTTCCCGCGCCCTTCCCTCCCCTTCCTCCCATTGGTCCAGACTCGTCACCTCTGAGAGGTCCAGAGGGTCCCTCCCATTTTTTCTTTCCTGTTTTCCATCGTCTTCACCTACTCCCTTCTTTCCCCTACTACATTCTATCTCCCCTGGCTTGTGAAGGTTGGCGTTTGATTGCTCACACCGTAGCCCTGGAGATGGTTCTCCAGCACTTCAGTATGCTGTTTTTGTAGGGCTCTTCTTCGAGCCGGATTATTGACTTAGGAAGTAGAGCTTGTGTTCTCTCGGAAAGCTCTAATCCCTCAGACAAGAATCTGTCTCTTGGAAGTAGGATATTGCTGGAAGAGTCGGATGCATACGAAGCGATGGTCACCGGTGACATTTTTTTATGACATATGTTTCTCGGGATTTTAAGGAGGGCAGTGAAGTTAGGATTGGCTTTAAGATAATTGATTTGGCCTCTTAGGATTTCGTTGGTGTTGAGAAGGTTGAAAAGCTCTTTCTGAGAGCAGTATTTGGGTGGAAGATTTCGAAGATTTGAAGTATGGAGTGCCTTAGAAGTTTGAGAAGTAGAATTGGAGTTTGATGAATTTGATGAATTGGAACTCCGAACTGATGCTTGTTCGTCGACTTGATTGGCTATGTCTTCGCTGCGAACTGAGGTGGCTGGAGATGAGACGATAAATGAGACAGGTGGGAATAAGAGTGAGATTGGGTTATAGTATATACTTTTTTTTGTTTCAATAATTCAGTTTATTTGTGAATATTAATAATAATAATAATATGGATAGTCAATTGTGGAAAACGAGATAATTAATTTTTTCTCCGATTGACAGCAAATATTAATTTTGCAAACATATATCAATACTACTACTACTTACTAGGCAGCAAAATGATTACCCTCAATGGGAATAAAACATTTGACATTTCATTCATATTTCATGCGAAACTTTTCCGGCAACAAATTTAACTCAATATTTTTGCCACCTCCCTTATTTCTGGAAGAGTAAGTACTTCTAAGTCCATAATATAAATATACCGATAATTTTCCACAAAACTGACAGAAATTTCATAAGTTGTCCAACTATAATTATTATGGACATTTACATTTCCATAGCAACCTACCATTCCAACAATTGCGATTTCTATAAAAAAAAAAGATTGTGGGTATTGTAATAATTTGCAAATACACTATATATATCATTATAAACAATCGGAGAAAAAATTACGTTCAACTCGGCAGCAAAGTAGATTGACTATCTAGTAAAACAAATAACTATTGACCTAAGCTATACATTTCCATGACTTTTCAGGAATTAATGTTTTTTAAATGATGTTAAATATGTTCAACTCACTTTCGAACAGATGATATAATTTCATTAGTAATAGTTGAGTGACACTGGAATTGTCAAATAAGAGAATATTTTGCGGAAAACTGATTTGGAATGTTTCAAGATGTAACATTGTTCTACACATTTTATGAGTTATAATTTGACTAATTGTCGTATTGTAAGACGTAATCCTCAAAGTTTCAAATCTTCGTTAGATATTTGATATTCAGGTTTATTACATTCTCAATTTTCCACTACTAACTTTATTATTCTTATTCAATTTGTAAACGATTGAAAAAAACAATTTCAAGTTAATAAATATAAACATCACATCATTCTTATATACAATGCGTCCATAGAATAACGGATAAATCCACTATTAGCCAAATGGAGAGTAATAAAAAAATTCCGAAACAGGTCAGTATTCCATCACACCCCCTTTATTCAATTTGCAAATTTCCCTTGTTAAGCTGATTCCAAAAATGTATCACAAGCTGATTCAAATTGGTACAAAGTGGACAAAAAAGCAAAAGTTGTTTGTTATATTAAAATAGTATTTATATACTTTCATAAGTAATCATAGTGGCTCGATTGAACAGAAAAAATTTAAAAGTATTTCTTGCCGTTAGCTTTTTAATTTGATGTTAAGATCGGCCGCACAAATTCTACTATCGGACACGATTCTCGGATCCGAGTATCTGAAAGCCGATTGATTATAGGATTTATGACCACGTCGCATACATCCGATCCGATATCGGATAGGACGTCCGATAAAAATCGGATCAGATTATCCCACTATGAATTTTTATAGGCGAACGCAAACATCAAATTCTTTTCATCGGCTAGTTCAAATTGTTCCTCAGTGCGTGCGCGGAGGTTTTAATTATTGCCGTACAGAAGTACCCATGTTTATGGGATATTACTAATGAAGATTGTCACAATCGTGATATGAAGAACTTAGGCTGGGAGCAGGTTTGTGTAGAATGGGTAAAGGATTGGGAAACTAACTAACACACCATCGGACAAATTATATAATATATCTCTGCGTAGACTGTATTTCTAATGAAACATAATCGTATGTATGCGATACTAATCCGATTTCGCAATCCGATCGTCGGACCGACTGATCGGAGCCAAAATCTGATGTATGCAGCCGGCCCAGAACTGTCATAAATATTTAATTACAATTGCGTATTGATAATCTAATTGATCATATCGTATATAACAAACTGTTTTGTTGAATGCCTTCAACTGTAGGTGAGAGAGTATGAATTTTAATGATGATTGGTGTTAGCGATAAACTGCGGGCTCAACAGGAGGTATGCGCATTGTTCCACGAAATTCGTCTATATCGTGAACGTATCTTTCAAAACGGTACGCAGAATAAAAAGAAAATATGGAGAATCAGGACACGTTAGGAATGTACCGAAGCAAGGTGGACGTACGCTTTATTCAATTAATTATTAAACAATATGTACTTTTGGCTGAAGATGACTGTGCTCGCAGAACTGAATACTGTTTGAATAGACCTCTGCACCACAGCCTTTAGGCTTTTTGTGCTCTTGGTTGTACCGTTTATGTGAAGAGACCAGTAGCCCTTATCCGCCTCAACAGGTCCTTCTTGGAAAAATCCTCCCTTGCATGCTCTAGTCCTAGGTATCTATATCTCTAATGAGACAGAGCTTCACACATTATCTGCGATCATATTTTCTCCTTTTCCATGCACAACCGACAGATAGGTTCCTCCCTACATATGCCAATTGTATGCGTGTGCTTCCTTAGGGTACAGTGACCGGTGAGTTATCCCGTCACTTTCCTTATCTGGCCCCTGCTGAGGTTTAAGATTCTGTTTTTCAGCGACTCCAGTACGTCTGATGTTTAGTTTGAATCCACCGAGATGTACAATCACCTGCAGCAGTTTTTGATATTCCAAATACTGGTTCAGGACCAGTGAATACAGTTTCAGACCCTAGCTTTACTAGGGTCCCTGCCGTTTCATTGCTTACTATTCCGGGACCCACTTAAGTGTCACTTTATTATGGTTTGCCAGGGTTGAGAGTTTTTGTAGGCAGTCCCAGACCTGTCTATATCTGTTCTGGGTACATGTAAGATTTCAGTGCTGTCTGACTATCTAAGTTATAAGGATCTTTTGGCCTCTATACCCCCTTTCGATGCTCATTTGCAAACACGTGTCAGTAGCGTAAATTTCCGCCTGGAATACGGATGCAAGCTTCCCCAATGATACGTGGTCATTGCACCTGAGTCTAGCTCCCGTTCCTATGTCAGTTTTGAACCCGTCTGTGTACCAAACCAACGTTCCTTCCTGACTGCATGCTTCATGAATTCTGTTAGTTCATGATAAATCAAAACAATAATAATTTAAATGACAGTTTCATTGATGACGTTTTATTTTCGGATGAGGCAAAGTTTCATTCAATGGGTATGTTAACCGACAACAAAACCGGAAAATTCAAATAGGATGCAAAATGACATACGCAAAGACCAAAAAAAATAAATGTTTGGGCTGGTATCTGAATTTTATGCAAAATACATTAATTTCTTATTTGACCCAGATTGATGGCGCACAGCCACATTTTTTCGCTATAGCTGTGAATGGGGCACAGTGAAATGGCCCGCTAGATCACCCGATCTCACCTCACTACGCATATTATTATGGGATTATTTAAAATATTAAGTTTACACTAACAGTCGTGGCAATTTCCGTGACCTTAAACCTTGAATCATGCAGAACGTAACACCTGCTATGCTACAAAATGCTGAAGACGAATTTATTACCAGGTTGAGCCATTGTTTAGTTGTGATCAATGAAAAACAATTTGAACATTTACTGTAAATTTTTTTTGTCTATTTTCACATACACTGCGTCAACCACTTGGGTCATTAGCAGTTAGCGACAACTTAGGGAATACATATGGAAGTAATTACAAATATAAAATAAGGTCTAGAGCTCATAAATATTGATTGATTTAAGAAATTGTAGGGTTTTATCTAATGTGTCCGTAAAAGCTTACTTTATATTATTGGGAATACCAAGATTATTAAGATGTGGGCAATCTGTAATAATATGCTTCACAGATTTAATTCACTGGCACTGATCACACAGAGCGATGGCTTCTTTGGACCTCAGCTTTTGATGGGTTATGCTGGTGTTTCCAATTCTAAGCCTATTTGTCTTCACTTGTTCGGATCTATTGTGAGGTAAGGAAGGACCTCTAGATACATAAGGTATTATTTGGCGAAGTTTATTGCGGGGGCTCAAATTCCATCTCAACTGCCATTCGTATGTATTTTTTTATCGAGTGTTTATGGTCTTGGCTCGGAACAAAATTTATCAATGGTACCGAGGGGTTGGTAGAAAAGTATTTAGTAGTTTTGTCAGCATCCTCATTTCCTTTAATACCTGTGTGAGATGGCACCCAGAGAAATTCTGTGGTTTTGCCTTTGGATTGGAGCTGGAAAAGTGTTGTTTTGATTCTGTGCACCATTTAGTTTTTTGTATAAATGGCTTGGATGTTTTCAATAACACTGAGTAAGTCGGTGATTATCAACGTGTCCTTATTTATGGTCAGAGATTCAGAGATATCTCTGGTGAGTGGAGAACAGCTAGACTTTCTTTTGTAAAAGAACTGCAGATTGCTGGTAGACGCATTCCGTGTTTTACAACTGCTGTTCCTACGCCTGTTGATGTTTTGTTTATTATCTCCAGAGAGCGGGTTTGGATTTAAATGGGATTACTGGAGTGTTTGGGTAGTGTTTTAAGGGATGTATTGTAGATAGGAGTTTTTATCAACCAAGATGGGTCTTTGAAGGAAATTGGTATGGTTAACGTGAAATCGTCAAAACCTGATCGTTTGAGTTTTTCAGAGAGAGGAATATTATTTTAGTTCTTTATGTTAAAGAAAATATAGTTTGAATGGGTTAGGAAGAGAGAGAAGAATGCAGGGTTCAATTTGTTTGCTGAACCTCTAGAAGCATAGCATAAAATCTGGCATTTGCGTCTTAGGTTCAGTGGCATTTCTTGGGATATAACTTGTTTTTGCAGTTGTGCCTTGGAAGCTGAGTCATAAATTATAGCACCGTCATCGAGTTTACTTCTGATGAGATAGTTGTAGATTCGACAGGCATTTAATTAAATTAAGTCTGGATTGTACGGTCGTTTGCAACGATTTTATGTGCTCGTTCCATTTCAGTTGTGTATCCAAATTTATTCCTAAAAATCTTATGGTTTCACTATATTTTATCTCTTTATCTGCTTTTTTTCTTATCAAATATTAAATAACTTGTTTTCTCGGAAGATAATTGTAGTCCAGTTTGTTTTAGCCATTCATCAAATGTTTAAATTGATTTTTGGAGTAATTTAGCAGCCGATTTCAGGTTATTGCTTTGAGTGTGGAGTATGAGGTCATCTGCATATAGGAGGGCTTTAACTGGAAGGCGTATGTGATTGATTATGTCATTAATAGCAATCAAGAATAAAGTAACGCTTAGCACCGTTCCCTATGATAGGCCATTGGATAATGTTTTCAAATTATATAGTACATTATTTGCCTTTACTTGGACATTTTCTTTGCTTTGTTTTTGTTAAAATGTACATTTATTCTTCATCAATTATTTTGTAGATAATAGATGGTTATAAACAAGTTTTGCAATTTTGTCTACCTTGTACCAATTCCGAAAATTCCGGAATATTCCGGAAATTCCGAAAATTGGTAAAAGGGGGCTGATGTCATCATTTCATATCATAGATCTTTCTTTCAGAAAATGGTGGATTGAAATCAATAAAAATTATAATAAATGTATGCGTTACTTTGTGAACGCACGCGTATCACGGAAATTGGAATGATTAATATTTAAGTGGAAAATGGATATTAAGCTGGATAAAACAATATATTGTTATTCTTTGATCCCTTAGGCTATGAAATTACTATGTATACTTACACAAAAAATTTAATCTAGAATGGCTTCAAAGAGCTTGTTTGCCTTTCCTCGATCAATAAGAAGCTAAATTTAACTTAATTATTAATTATTTGAACGATTAATTAACTGTGAGACATTTGACTGTGTCTTTTTGAATGGACCGTATAATAACAAAATCAGTGCTTTTGGACACAATTGTACGTTTCCTAAAGAAAATATTTCAATATACAACTGGTGAAATCTCACTGGTTCCACCGAATTCAAGTTACAATTAATAATACAGTTTTTATATTTTTATACTAATTGTTGAAAAATTAATTTCAACTTCCGTTTCGAATTATAAAAGGATATGCCTTTAAAAATCACACATTTTGAAAACAAAATTTTTCAATACGAGACTTAGAAGCCGAGAAAAAGAAAAGTCAAAGGTACTGGTAGAATACTATAAGGAATTTTAAGCTTGCAATTGTTTCGTTCGGTTGTTGAATCCAATCTGTGAATTATTCCATCTCTTCATTTTCGTTGTACCACTGCATGTGTATGAAAGGGCCAATTATTCCAGTGCGCGCAACGAAACAATAACGCGGCAGCGATACGTCGTCATGGTGGGGTTCAATATAACCTAACGAATCAATCACCTACTTGAAATTCCTCATAGTTTTCTGGCAGTGCCTAGCGAACTTTGACTTTCGGTTTCTCGGCTTCTAATTATCGTATTAAGAAATTCTTTGTTTCAGAATGTGTGATTTTCGAGGTAATCCGAAACGGAAGTTGAAATTAATTTAAAAAAAAATTTATTTTTAGCTTAAGCTTTAAAAAATTAACTAAATAAGTTTTTTAAATTTTGCTGATTTAGTCCATTAAACTACCACTCGTACTCTGTCGATTGCAACAAACTGCATTTCAAAATTATTAATGTTCATAAAATGAACAGCGATTGAAAAAAATATATTATATAAAGTCAGTATGCGCTTTTTAACATATTATTCAATATTCTAATAAAACTAGCAAAATTGTGGATAATAAACAACATATTTGGGAAACGTATATTATTACACGAATCATTCTGTTTCTTAGACCACTCTAACCCTAGTCAAAACCATTTACTCCATTCATCATTATCACCTAAGAAATTCAATAATAGTTGAACCCCTTTCCTACCCACAGTTTCTAGAATGGATGGAAGATTCTCTCCGAACAGATGTTACTATCAATAACGGACAGTCAGACCAATGAGTTTCTCAGTTACAGTATAATATGAAGTTGGTTCAAATTGGTTGAAGTCAAAAATAAACTAAAACTGTTTTCATGAAAATTGTGTGAATAGTTATAAGTTAATTGTAAATTAATAAAAATAAACCAGAAAAAATAGCATTAAAAGATGACGGAAATTAATATAAAATTATGATATTCTTCTTTCAAATAGGAATTTGTATATATTAAGTTGAGTTACAAAAAGGTCGGCAGAGAGTGATATTATTTCACGATATTATGATAATCTTACCTGTACGTGGGGTGTTCGATGATTTTCAAATTTCATAAAAACAAGAGGTGCTAATTTTCCCAAGACGATGGTCCGCAAAATTTTTGGAACTGCAGATCCTCTTACACCTCTATGATAAATGTTGAGAGTAACAACGGACAAGGCTGACGCAAAAGAAACTAGACATATGCTGACTCCATAGTACATACCTGAAACAAATAGTACTATATCAATCTTTATTTAAATCAATAGTTTCTAGTTAGTAGACATTCATACATATAATAAAAAATGAATAACACGACAATGTCGCTACTTCTGATCTTATGGCTCCGTGGGTGTATCCTAATTTCTCTTCCCTCTATCACGACGCCTTGCATAAAAGCATCGTCCTTATTTTTCTATTATTCATAATCTACAATCGATCCATGTAGAACCTAATAGTGAATATTTCCTCAGAGATTATGATGTTATCTCATTGAAAAGCTTGCTAAAAACAGGAATGAATAATAACAGCCTTGTCTATCCTAGATTGCACACTCCTTTCCTCTCCATCCCATTTTCCTTTAGTATAAGTGGATCTGAATATAAAAAATGGATTTTTAGGTAGCAGGAGCTGCATTGGCAAGTTTGCATGCAAAAGGCTATTCACTATTTAGCTCCTAGCGCGTGAGTTCTTTATTTTATTAAGTAGCCTATCTGACAGGTGTTTTTCAGATACAGAATAATTTTATTGTTCAAGTGACTTTCCACCTTTTTCACAGAAATGCTTGTGGTACTCCTGCTTGCGTGGGATGTATATGGTCCTACTTTGGCGTGTCCCACTTTTATATAAGATTTGCGATCTTCAAAAGTGATACTAAGGAATGCCGGGTTCGGTCAGCTTAAATATCATACTAGGCAACCAGACCAAATCGAAGTATTTGCGAATGTCCAACGAAACAAGGATGCCCAGAGGCTATAAAAACAATCAGCTACATGAAGATAAATCCCAAACTCGACAGATCAGATCACTCAGATCACAAGGGAAATGAGGAGGCAGATTCACTTGCACGAGAAGGAGCTCGACGTGCTACTATTTGTCCAAAACAAGTCTGTGGTCTAATCGCTAAAAAAAATAAATAACATCGCCAATGTTCATGGAATATCTACTAAGCCAGAATAGGCGAACAACCAGCATCCGGTTGGGCTCCTGACATTGCACTGTGGACTCAATAATCACATGAATAGCATCGGATTGGCATATACAACCGTATGCAGATTTGCCAAGAAGATGAGGAAATTTCAGCACACATACTGTGCTACTGCGAAGGCCTGACTATGGAGTCAGCAATGTCTGATAACAATGAATTAATTGCACAATCTACGTCTGTCAGTGAATAACTAAAATATTAAAAGATGACTCAACAGAAAATGAAATGAAACACCAATCAACTTATGAATCCCGCCACCCAAAATAGAAATTTTCGGTAGCTCAATGCTATTATGCGGATCCTGAAGTCGCGTACTTTTCGGCGCTTGCCAATGGCACAGGTGAACTATTCTGGAACACGTTGGTTTTGGTGTGTACGGTAACGGTGAATCGAAGCCAATGCATTCCAGAGGGAAGGTCGGCGTTAGCTAGCGTTCGGTAGCCAACAGCATATATGCGTATTGGTCTACGTTGTAAAGTTTATTTTACATAATTGCAACACAAACCATCCATTTAAAACTTCGTACAGATCTGAACGTTACGAAGAACAACAAACAGAACAACGAGCTGAACGACAAACAGCGAACGGCCTTTTTTTATTTCGACGAGCCGAATAGCAAACGGACCGTTTGTGCTGTTCCCATAAATTGTTTTCAGTAGTTCAAGATGGAAAAAATTGTAGCAGCAGCAGCAGCGTTCATATATATTCATTATTCGTTTTTTTTAATTTTATAAATTTTCCGCCGAAATGAGGCTAATAGGGATGCAATTTTTTTTACAGTATTCTACATCAATAATATTTGAACTTTGGGAAATTTCTACCCAGGCCTCTTGCTTCTTTTATTATAATCATGCGGATGTCTGGCTTTCCACAACAAATATTTTTGTTGATAAACGTTAATTAGTTCCATACATTTCTCTTCTGTCCACTCCATTGTAAAAATAACATAAAACTCTCAAAATGAAGAAACACTGAAAAATTCACTTCACTGACCGACAAGTGATGGGAACACTGCAAACAGTTTGCCGAATGGTCAGGATTTGCGAACATGTTTATAAACGCGTTCGTAGCCCCGTCGAAACTATTGTTCTGATTGCCGTTTGGTTCGTGGTTCTGCTTGTTGTTCGGCGTAATGTTCAGGTCTGTACGAAGCTTTATGTTTCTCTCATCCATTCTGAGCTCCAATATTATTCCTTTTCATTTTACACTGAGTGCAGGCCAATAGAAAGCAGTATTAGCTTGAACTAAGTATTGTTGTAATGAGTAATTAAGTATATTAGGTCTCAGTGAATGTCACCCCAATTCACATACATGAGTAATATCGTAATGGTAATATACAATGATATTGGTTTGCAAATTTTAAAAACTTATTTTTCTCATTGATAAATAAGTATAAGTTCACAATCAGTCTTTATGAAATGAACTAAAAAGTAACTTTAAGGTCTTCAACATTAATCATCTGATATTTCAACTGAAGTACTTAATTCATTCAATTCATTGAGGACAAATTATGGAATTATGAAAGGACAGAAATAGAATTTCAATCTGCTGATTGTTATTCAAAAAAAAAATTTATCCCACTTCACAACCTTCCCAAACTTCCTGTCCAATTTTCAATTAAAACTTAATATAAATTGGAGAAACTTCATTATAAAGAAGTCAATGTACATTTTAATACGTTAATTATTAAGTTAGAAAAAGTGTGGTCTGCGCTCTTTCATTGTTTAATTTGCTATCTCTAGTGAACTTTTTTATTTAGATGTCGAAACTTTTATTTGCTGAATAGTTTACTGTATGAGTTTTAAATTATTTTTGTTTTTTCTTGGTATATTCAGAAAATTTGTTTTTTAAGAATGCAAACCGTGATCGAGGAGGCCGATCCTGGCAACGTGTTCGACAACTTGTACGAAAGTTCGCTCCCTAATAAATAGTGATTTATAGAGTTTAACCTACTATTACTAAATTTTAGTAATAATCAGAAAGTGCAGTAACCATCACTGCAACAGTGATATGAAAATCAGTGCTTTTGAAGAACATTCCAAGGTAAAACAAAACTTTTTGTATGGATACATAGTCAAAAATAAACACTTACACTTTATTACTACCGCAAATCTGGTTCTGTTATCTGTAAATTTCAAAGGAAGACAGGGCCGCACTTAACAGGCAGGTCCCATGTCATTACTTAAAAATGGATGAATTTCCGCCTTTAGGAACTCCAAATAGCGGAGCTCAGAACAACACAGCAAGTACCTCATCACAGTCGTATTCATCCATTGCTAGCCAAAGCAATCCAACCTTTCCTAAAAAAAAAACAAGCAATTGTCCCTAATGCATTGGACAATACCAAATTAGAAGAATATATATATGCAGTGGGAGATATGATCACTCCAAAGAATATTTTGTTCGCTTCTCGGATTTCTAATAATAGAATATGTATTTACCTCTCCAGTGAAAAAATTGTTAACGACTTTATATCTACTAACAATGGAATTATCACAGTTAACCATCAACGTATTCAAGCACGAAAATTGTTAAACCCAAATATACGATTGATTATATCTAATGTGTGTCCCTCCATACCACATAACATCATCGAAGCTGAGCTTGAGAACATTGGACTGAACTTAGAAACTCGGTTGAACTTCCTAAAGATTGGCACACCAAATCCGAAATATAAGCACATTTATAGTTTTCGTAGACACACATACATCACTCCCCCTGGTCAAACTGTAATACCCGAATTTTTGGACATCAACTATGATAGCACATCTTACCGAATATTTCTCTCTTTAGACAACATCTGCTTTACTTGTAAACAACCTGGTCATACAGCGAATAATTGTTCTCACTCTAAAATACTTCCAAATATGGTATTGATCTACCCAACATCCCAATCTCTGGCATCTACAAATAATGTCAAACCTACAAATATCCCTACTCTTGCACATTCACCATCAAGCTGTATTTCTAGTCAAGAAAACCTGATGGATGCTAATGTAATAGAATGCTCTACCAACCGTATAAGTATACCAAATTCAGATCTGGAGCCAGCACCAGAACAATCGCAAAGACAATCAAACTTATCACTTGAGTTTCCGGATCAGACAGAACAAACTAAGACGCTGTCTGTGGCCTGTAAACGTCAAATTTCTACCTCACCTGATTTAGAGAACCAAACATCTAATGAAGAAATGTTTAGACGTCCAAAAAAAGAAAAATGCGGAAGAAATAACTCACATTTTAGAACCTATAAAAGATCTCCTAATAACTTTCAAACCGCCAAATTTTATGAACCATACTGAATTATGTGATTTTATAATTAACGCATCTGGGTCTAAACATGTTGCAAGCATAACAAAAAATTACACCAACGACTTCTCCAATTTGAAAAATCTACTAACATTTGTTCATAAAAACATCGAAAATACATCTGTAAAAAATAATATAACACGAATAAAGGAAAAATGGACGGAAGATGCTGACCTAACATCAACAGACGAAGAAAGCGATATATCTTCAAAATCTTCACATTCTGGTTTTACAAAATAGAATAATGGCTAACTCAAATTTCATTCTTCAGTGGAACCTGAACGGTTTCTACACCCACCTACCTAACATACAACTCTTAATCAATGAATTGTCACCCTTAATTATAAGCCTTCAAGAAACTCACCTCAAAGAAAATAAGCTACCCAAACTTAAAAACTACTCAATTTTTTCTAAAAATAGACAAGAGCAAACTATTGCTAGTGGAGGAGTTGCCATGCTAATCAAAAATTCTATTGAAGCCGCATACATCCCTCTAAACACCAATTTGGAGATAATTACTCACTTAATGAACTTCAGAATATAATTGAATCAATTTCTTCTCAAAAAATTATACTCGGGGATTTCAATTGTCACAATGTTGCCTGGGGCTCGCAATCGACCAACAGCAACGGTGGCTCTCTATTAAATATTATTAATAACAATAACTTAATCCTTTTAAACTCTGGCAAACCTACTAGGTTTAATGCCTTTAATGGTACCATGTCAGCCTTAGATTTATCTTTCTGCAGTCCCACAATATCATCTTCTTTAACATGGGATACTCTAGATGATCTGCATGACAGCGATCACTTTCCTATAATTATAAACCATACTTCAGATATAATCCGTGATGCAATACCCCCACAAATATGGAAAATAAAATCAGCTGACTGGAATAAATATGCAGATTTGATAGACCTTTTCACGTCAAGCTACACAGCAACACCAAACGTAACTAGTAGCATTACTTCCTTCAATGAAATTATTACGAAAGCAGCTATTGAAGCAATAGGAAAAACAAAAATTATCAAAAAGCGTCCTGTTCCATGGTGGAACCCGGAAGTAGCAGAAGCAATAAAAATCACTAAACATGCGTTTAACCATTATAAAAGGCTTAAATCAGTGGAGAAACTTAACGACTTCAAAAGATGTAGAGCAAAATCCAGATACTTGATTAAGAAATACAAGAAACAAAGTTGGATTTCGTACGTATCTACAATAAACTCATCTACACCACTTAATATGGTTTGGGATAGAATTAGAAGAATAAAAGGATCAAATTCAATCAAACACATAAATAACCTTAATCACAACAACAAAATAATATCTGACAATCAAGAAATAACAGAAGTTTTAGCTGAAACCTACGAACAAAATAGCAGTGACGCTAATTACACAGAAGCCTTTAAAGAGCATAAAATGAGAACTAAGCTAGTAGACGTATTAATACGCGACGATGACAGCTATCTAAATGTACCTATATCATTTCAAGAAGTTGAGGAAAGCCTCAACACTACAAAAAACACTGCAGCGGGACCAGACGAACTACCTCCAATATTTCTACACAAACTGCCTTTTCGAGCCAAATTAATTTTAACCGATCTTTTTAATCTGATATTTTCTTCCCAAAACTTTCCTCTTTTATGGAGAGAAGCCATAATAATACCAATTTTAAAAGAAAACAAACCAAAAGCTCTTCCTACCTCGTATCGTCCTATCTCATTGACATGCAGTATGTGCAAGATACTTGAAAAAATTTTAACTAACCGACTCAAATGGCACTTAGAGAAACTAAATTATTTTAGTTCAATACAAAGTGGTTACAGAAAAGGTAGATCAACAACAGATAACATCGTTCTCTTATAAACGGAAATCCAAGAAGCCTTTATGTATAACCAACACCTCGTTGCAATTTGTTTTGACATTAATAAAGCCTTTGACACAACTTGGAGATACCATATAATGAAAACTTTGGGGGATTTAAGTATACAAGGCAAAATGTTGGCATTTATAAAAAATTTTCTTACTAACAGAACTATCCAGGTCAGAGCAAACTATCGAGTAAAAAGATAATTCAAAACGGAATTCCACAAGGCGCAATATTAAGTCCTATCTTATTTTTAATTGCGATAAACAGTTTAGCAAATCAATTTAATTTACCAGTAAAAGCGAGTCTTTACGCAGATGATCTACTAATTTACACAAAAAGTAAAGACTTAGATTTATCCAAAGATATTTTACAAAATTACCTCAACAAATTAGAAAACTGGTCCAGTACAACTGGTTTAACCTTCTCCTCAACAAAAACCCACGTTATAGTATTTAGGAAAAAAGGCCAAGCCAACATTAGTCTACATCTGAATGGGAAACAATTAGAGCAGAAGGAAAGTGTAAGATTCCTAGGAGTTACTTTTGACTATCAGCTGAAATGGATAATGCACATCAATAACCTCCTTAAAATTTGCCAGTCGAGAATAACCATACTTAAAGTCCTATCAAATCATTCCTGGGGAGCCGACACCAAAATACTGATTAACCTGTATTAGTCAATTATTAGAAGTAAACTTGACTATGGGAGCATTTGCTACAGCTCAGCCAACAGCACTCTTTTACACAAATTAGATATTATACAGACCAGTTCTCTAAGAATAGTCGCAGGAGCTTTCAGAACAAGTCCTGTTAGTAGCCTCCAAGTTATCACATCACAACCCCCTTTTTATCTAAGACGTCTATATCTATCTTTATGCTATGCATCTAGAGTTTCGGTTCTAAAAAACAACAATCCTTCTTTTTTAACAATATTTCATGGTACAAATACCATCCCAGACACCCAGAAAAAATACTTACCATTTTACGAAAGGTTAAAAAGATCATATTTCAATATTGATCAATTCCAACTGTCTTTACCATTATGTAATGAAACTCCTCCTTGGATAATTCAAATACCAGCAGTCAACTTCTCATTAGCAAATCAGCCCAAACACTCTACCAGTGACCACATATTCAAATTAAAATATTATGATCTCGTTTCTAAATTCACCAGTTATGATCATATTTTCACGGATGCATCTAAATCAGAAAACGGAATTGCATCGGCATTCTTACAAGATACTAACAGTTATGCAATCAGACTAAATCCTCACTGTTCAGTATATACAGGAGAGTTACTCGCTATACTTGAAGCTTTGAGAAGCTACAAACAACCAAACAAAAACTTATTAATAATATCGGACTCCTACAGTGCTCTCGTAGGAATAAAACAACTATTTCCCACTCACCAAATACTTTTAAATATCAAAGATGAACTTTACAGACTCCAGAAAACACACTTTAAAGTAGAGTTCCTGTGGGTTCATTCTCATGTAGGCATACCATCCAATGAAAAAGTCGATGAAATCGCACGACTTTCTGTAAGCAACGATAATCTACCATATTTTGGAAACATTCCAATTGTCTATTTCAAACCAGTTATAAAGGATTTTGTATGGAATATCTGGCAAAAAAATGGGAAGAAACCAATCCGCTACTTAAAGAAATCATGCCATCAGTAAAATCCAGACTGACACTTCCACAGAACAGAAAAGACCAGGTTGTTTTAAACAGGTTAAGAATAGGACATTCAGCCATCACACACCAGCATTTATTTAATAAAGAACCACCAAAGCAGTGTTTAATATGCGATGTGCCTCTAACCATAAAACATATAATGTTGGATTGTGCAAATTTTAGTGTTAGAAGAACAGTTAACAATATCCCACCTAGTTTGAAACGCGCATTGAGTGAAAACTGTGAAAAAGTGCTCAAATTTCTAAAAGACTCCAACCTCTATTTCAAAATATAAGAACTATTGTATGTTTTATTTTTCATGTAATCACACTTTGTCCCCGCTCATAACCCTAGAGGTTGATGCGGTAAAATTAAAAAATAAAAAAAAAACCGTGATCGATATTAAAAAGTAATAATCAATTGTATAAGTGAAACTGGTGAATTGCACAATATAATTTGTATAGTCTATACAAAATATTGGAGATGAGTCGGGATTTCAAGCTGTAACAAGTGGAATCACTCTATAAGATTGTCTTTAGTAGCAGTTGGTGGGCTAAGGATCTGCCCCTTTTTAGAGGAAGCGCGAAACACACATAACAGAAGACAAGGAACAAGACAGAGGACATCTGCAAATAAAACCAATGTGGTTACACAGCGAAAAACGAATACCGTTAGGACCCGACCAACAGCCATTCAGGCCAGTGACGAGCTCGACGCGCAAAACGCCCCGTAAAGCCCGATGGCTATTCTAAGGCTGAAATCGGGTACCCGAACAATGTTCGAGAAGGACACTCTGATACAACTGGAACAATACTAGATGAACCTATATTTCACATGGATTTTGATAGCATGACACCGAAGAACATATTCACTGAGCGAGTGAACATCATCATCCCATCTAGGGAACAGGTACACCCAGGTAATTCTGGAGAAATTATCTGGTTCACCGATGGTTCCAAAACAAAAAAACAATGGCACTGGGGCTGGCAAAGATGGACCTAGAAAGAGAATGTTCTTTAGCCTTTGTCTATATACGTCTGTTTCAAGCAGAGACAATTGCCGTTTTAGCCTGTATTGATGAAAACATCAGAAGAGGATATACCGGACAAAAAATTATAATATCCACTGACAGATAGGCTCTGCTTAGAGCTATCAGAAATCCAACAGCTAGATCCAGACTGGTAAGAAACTGTAAAGAATCCCTTAACAGGCTGTCAAGAGACAATACAGCGTCTCTAATCTGGATGCCGGCACATGAGGGGATTGCAGGTAATGAAATGGCGGACCAGTTAGCTAAAGAAGATTCTGAAGCAGAACTCATAGGTCCGGAACCGTTTGGTTGAATCACAAAGAGTTTACTGAACGAGGAAGACAAGGAACTCTCAACCAGGCAACCAGGCTGTTGAAACTAGGTAAGAGACATTTGAATTTTGCAGAAGAAATAGAAGAAAATGAAAATCAACAACCAGAAGGAAGTGAAAATCAAGAACCAGAAGAAAATAAAAATCAAGGACAGGAATCAATAGAAAATTATCAAGAACAAAATTCAGAACATGAAGATGATAATCCCGACTCAAACTGAAAGACGAAGAAAAGAAAATAAAAGACTAGTAAGACTTGAAGACCATGCCATAAATGAAGATCTAGAAGCTCTGATAATTTACATTGAGTGTATGTAGAATCCTGACAAAAACAAATGGAAAGAAGCAATCAAAAATGAAAAAAAATATCTTGAACTCAACAATATAAGGGAAAGTGTAGATGAAAGCCGTTCAAAAGGCAAAGAAATTGGAAAATGGATGGCAACAGAAATCAGAAAATCTTGATTTTGAAGATATTTTAGTACTGTGGTGCAATCTAACAATTTGAGACTGATGCTTGCAATAGCAGCTCAAGAAGATTTGAAACTGATGATATTTGATGTAAAAATAGCATTCCCATATGACAAGCTTGGAGAAGAGATATTTTTGAGAGCACCCGATGGATACCATGAACCAGAAACAAATTTTCTTGTTGAAAAAAGCATTATATGGTCTTAAGCAAGCGCCGCTACAATGGAATAAACGCTTGTGTGAGTTTTTAAAGAAAGAAAATCTACATACTAAGGAAACATCTGCACAAAATGGGCAAAGTTTCTGAACTTCATGATTGTAAGGAATCCAGAATAATTATCTTAAGGTTGAGCTAGTTTTGTTTTTTGATGACTAGTTACAGTTTGTTTACTGTTATTAATGTTGTCAGATTGATGTATCTTTGGCATATTAATGTAATTGAGAAATAATTCAATAAAGTTTATATTTTTTCTTTTCTAATATTTGCGTTAATAAGAAAAGTGAGTGACCATAATTATTTAAATAATATTTTTATTCTAAACATCACATTTGTGGCGACCGTGTCAGAACATATTATTTTTTGTGATTACGATTGAAAATGTATCATTTGGTTCATATAAAATGACGAACGCAATATTAGACAAATTGAAAAGAAACAGAAATGCTACGCGAGCTGCATTTACAAGAGCGTTATCAGCATTTAATGAAGAAATACATCAAGACCAACCTGTGATTGAAGATGTTCAAGTCAGTTTTCAAATATTGGAGGCTAGATCTTTTGAATTGGATGCATTAAATACTAAAATTTGTGAGGCTATGGTGGAATCAACAGCTGAAAAGGATAATCATGATAAAATAATGGAGGATGAATATAAAGTACCTAGCTGTTGAATACACAAGTAAATATTTACGTGCAAAAATTGAAGCTAATAAATTGAATAAACAGAATCAACCGGATCAAAAACTAATTTATCAGCAAGTAGCAGCTACAACAGGTTCTCAAAGGAGATTCAAGTTACCCAAGATTGAATTTAAAAAATCCGGTGGCGATTTGAAAGACAATTTTGGAGTTGTTTGATCAGCGGGTTCTTTAAATAAAACAGTAAATTGACTAACAGTTTTATTCCTTGAAATGTACACGTCAACTTCACTCAATCTGAATCCCGGCAACGTGATCATTCCGCCATGCTTTTTTAACTGACACCCAACCCCCGGCGTTGCCACGTATTTTCCGGTTTCAGACGGAGGAGTGTTAGGTATTGGATTTAGTACAAACATAATTAACAGTTATAAACCCAATAACAGAACATCCCCCTTTTACAAGCTAACTTAACTAAGAATATAATCATTCAAATAATCCGGTTTTTTAACTAATCTTTTTGGTCTGTTTGATAACGCAGTTTGCGGCGAAAGAGATAATCCTTGAGAATCTTGAGATGCACTCGGTGGAGAATGAGACTCATCTACACAATCATTAGGATACACACTCGGGTTAATAGTATTAGATTCTGCCGGAGCTATGTCATTTATTTGTTCTGATACTTCTTTACTCGGATTTCTCAAATTTTCCGTTCTTACAGAAATATCAGATCTTGCATTAGAATTATGGCTTAACGTGTTGTCTGGAACCCATGCCGGTGTAAATCTAGGTTCGGTGTAGTAGGGCGCCGGAATCAAATGCCATCTGTTTCGACGGTAAACCCCTGAATCCGATTCCACTAAGTAGGAACGAGGTTCGTCTAAAACCTTAATAATTTTCCCATAAACTCTTAGATCTGTTACCCAGACATAGTTTCCGACTGATAAATTACTTAGATTTCTGGCCCGGTGTCGTTTATTAAATTGTAAAGCCGCTCTATCCTTCGCACCACTCTCCCTTTTACAAACAGAGTCTGTATTTACTCTTACATTCAAACGACTTGGCAACACTGGTAATTGAGTTCGTACCTTTCTTCCATACAGTAATTCACAAGGGGAAAAACCACACTTAAGGGGGGCTGTGCGATAAGACAGTAGAGCCATATGAATATTATGTTTTTTTTAATGAGATTTTTTGCTATCTTAACAGCAGCTTCAATACTCTAGTGCGAATTTTTTAAATTCGAACTGGAACTGTGGTCCATTGTCCGTACGTACAATTTCACTTATTCCGTATCGTGAAAATAGCTCTTTTAATTTTTCAATTATTGTGGATTCTGTCATTTTTGTCAGCTTAAAAATTTCGAAGAATCTCGAATGATAATCTGTCACTATAAGGTGCCAGGACTCCGCTTTAAACAAATCTAGTGCGATTTTTTGCCATGGCCGATCGGGGAATTTCTCTTTTATAAAAGGTTCTTTGGAATTTACCCTATTTTCGACGCATTGAGGACAGTTTCTTACTAGATTCTCAATTTGAGTTGAGAGGCCTATCCACCACACCGATGATTTAGCTCTTTCCCGACTTTTTACAATGCCTAAATGTCCTTGGTGGATAAAAGTTAAACACTTAAGTTGCAGTGAAAACGGAATGATGATTCTCAAATTTCTCAATAAAAACCCTTCTGAAAATGAAATCTCTTGCCGGTAAGGGTAAAATTGTCGAAGATCGTCGCTTAATATACTTTTATTCGGCCATCCAGTTTCCGTAAATTCTTTAATTTTTGCAAGAGTTTGGTCTTCAGCTTGTTCTTTTTTTATTTCTTCTAAAAAAATGTGGTTTTACTTGTACAGATTCTACTATTAATTTTACGTGCGCTTCTACTTCACTTGCTAATTCGTCTTCGAGAGGTGCCTCTTGATCTGTGGAAAAGCTACGCGACAAAGCGTCTGCTACTACTAGTTCTTTTCCAGGTGAATAATAGATTTTATAGTCAAATCGCATAAGGCGAATTCGGAAACGCTGCAAACGAGGAGTCAATTGGTCAATTGGTTTTGTTTGTAACACCTGAATGTTGGTCTGTGATCGGTTTGGAACATAATGGGAATACCCGTGACGTATTCGGAAAACTTATCCGCTGCCCAAGCAAGCGCAAGTGCCTCCCGTTCAATCTGAGCATATCTTTTTTCGGTCTCTGAAAGTAACCGCGAAGCGTAAGCTACAATTTCGTTTTTGTTATTCGAGGTTTGAATTAAACAAGCGCCTAGCCCGTAAGATGACGCATCTGCGGATATTGAAATTTGTTTCGTGGGATCAAAATAAGCTAGTGTCGGGCAGCTTTGCAGTAAATCTTTCGCCTTGTCAAAAGATTGCTGCTGAGGACTGTCCCATACAAATTTTATGTTCTTTCTCAATAAGGAAGTTATTGGTTCGAGGACCTCCGATCTATTAGGGATAAATCTACTGGAGAAATTGATCATTCCCAAGAATTGCAAGACTTCTTTTCTGTTTCTAGGTGCTGGAAATTTTTTTATAGCTATTATTCTATCAGCATCAACCTTAATACCTTCTTGAGGGATTCGGTGGCCTAAGAACGTAAGAGACTGGGTTGCAAAAACACACTTTTATTTATTGAGCGTTATGCCCTCGGCTGTAATGCGTTCTAAAAATTCAGTTAAAATTTCATTATGCTCATCTATAGTCGGTGCATGAATGAGTATATCATCGATGTGACTAATTACTCCTTTTACCCCCGAGAGAATTTTATTCAATAAAATTGAGAAGTATTCAGGGGCGCAATTAATTCCGAACGGGACCCTTTTGAAAAAAAATCTGCCAAAAGGCGTTATGAAAGTTGTTAAGATTTGAGATTCTTTACTAAGTTTAATTTGATAGAATCCGGAATTTGTATCTAATTTACTGAAAAATTTGGAGTCCTTTATTTGTGACAGTATTGTCTCTACTTTCCCAATAGGAAAATGTGAGCGTTTCACGGCTTGATTTAATTTTGAGTAATCAACACAGAGCCTTATTTTAGAATTTTTTTATACTACCACGATGGGACTTACCCAGTCTGTAGAATAGTCTACTGGCTCTATAATGTCTAACTGTAGAAGCCTTTCGAGCTCCTCCTTAAGGGGTTTTAATAAGGGTATCCATACAACGCGAGGAACTGATTGCACATAGGGTTGAGCTCCCTCAATCAACTTAATTTTCATTTCAGTTTTAAAGGTTCCCACATCATTGAAGATTCTTGGAAATTTTTTACAGACCTTTTCTTTAAATACATGACTTGGTGTATTAGTGACCTCTTGGGTCTGAATAGGAAAAATCTGATTAATGAATTGTAAAACTTTCAATTTCAATATAGCTGATCGACCTAAGATAGGTTTAGTTAATTTGTCGATAACATAAATGTCTGTTTTGAAGCTCTGTTTTTGAAAACCTAATGTTACTGATAAAGTGCCCAAAACTTTCAATTTAATACCAGACGGCCCAGTCACTATTTTGTCTGAAAATTGTAAATTATTAAGCATACCATCGCTAACTACCTCTCTTGGGATGCATGTAATATCTGCTCCCGAATCAATCAGAAATTCTAAGTTTTGATTAATTTTTGACACAAAGATTAAAGCTAACCATTCTTTTGAATCAACGTGATTAAGCCCGATTGAGCCTAAAAAAAAGTATTACCCTCGTGGGAGTTGTCTGAAGCATTATTAGAAAAATTCAGTGAATTAAACTCTAACTCTAGCTGCTCTAAATCTAAATTGTCTACTAAGATAGGTCTGACCTTGGTGCTTCTGCATACTGCTGCCCAATGTCCTGATTTCTGGCACTTCCGGCAAACTGATTTTCCAGCAGGACACTGCTCTCTTGGATGCGACCGTAGTCCACAAAATCCACACTTGTCACCTGGTTGTATTTTTTTCTTATTTCTATCCACTTTTTGAGAAATATTTGGCGAACTGACACTGTCACTTTTACCGAATTGCACTCTTCCTACTTGCCTGGTAGTGTTGTGTAGTTCTTTGGACTGACTTGCCTGGAGTTCTGCTTGTTTCGCCATTATGACACACTCCTTCGGGTCTAGCTGATCTTTCAGCTGTAGTCGTTCAGATGTTTTTGAGTCCAGCATCCCAACAACTATCCTATCTCTGATGAGTTCTTCTTTAAGCGTGCCGTAATTGCAATGTTCTGCCAGAGAGTGTAAACTTGTAATGAACGATTCAATAGGTTTTCCAGGTTTTTGAACTCTAGAGTTGAATTTAAACCTCTCGAATATAATATTCCGGCGAGGAATAAAGTATTTTTCGAACTTGTTTAAAGCTTCAACATACGTCTGTGGTTGTATAGGGAACTGCAGCATAATTTCTTCCGATTCTTCGCCCATGATGTACACTAAGATGTTTATTTTTTCCTCCTCTGGTTTGCTTAGTTGCCCTGAAACGGACATATATCTTTCGAATCTTTTTCTCCATGGTGTCCATGCAGCTGGAGAAGAAAATGTAAATTTTTCGGGCGGGATTACGTTTACTGGTGTTACAACGTTAAATACCTGAGGCTGTACTTGTAATGCAGAACTAGCACCCTGCTCTTCGGTAGGATTCGGCATGATAATCTCTGGATAATTACCACCAACTTCTATAAAAGCTTTTAGCGATCGATTTCAATACAATTCCGAAAAACTACACCGCTGCCACCATGTTTGATCAGCGGGTGAGTGACCATAATTATTTAAATAATATTTTTATTCTAAACATCACATTTGTGGCGACCGTGTCAGAACATATTATTTTTTGTGATTACGATTGAAAATGTATCATTTGGTTCATATAAAATGACGAACGCAATATTAGACAAATTGAAAAGAAACAGAAATGCTACGCGAGCTGCATTTACAAGAGCGTTATCAGCATTTAATGAAGAAATACATCAAGACCAACCTGTGATTGAAGATGTTCAAGTCAGTTTTCAAATATTGGAGGCTAGATCTTTTGAATTGGATGCATTAAATACTAAAATTTGTGAGGCTATGGTGGAATCAACAGCTGAAAAGGATAATCATGATAAAATAATGGAGGATGAATATAAAGTACCTAGCTGTTGAATACACAAGTAAATATTTACGTGCAAAAATTGAAGCTAATAAATTGAATAAACAGAATCAACCGGATCAAAAACTAATTTATCAGCAAGTAGCAGCTACAACAGGTTCTCAAAGGAGATTCAAGTTACCCAAGATTGAATTTAAAAAATCCGGTGGCGATTTGAAAGACAATTTTGGAGTTGTTTGATCAGCGGGTTCTTTAAATAAAACAGTAAATTGACTAACAGTTTTATTCCTTGAAATGTACACGTCAACTTCACTCAATCTGAATCCCGGCAACGTGATCATTCCGCCATGCTTTTTTAACTGACACCCAACCCCCGGCGTTGCCACGTATTTTCCGGTTTCAGACGGAGGAGTGTTAGGTATTGGATTTAGTACAAACATAATTAACAGTTATAAACCCAATAACAGAACAGGAGTCAATTTGAAAATATTCAATGTCAATGGTGCGGGAAGAAACATTCGATATTGTTATGTCGAGAAATATTTTTATTGGAAAAACCAACGAGAGAAACAATTATAGAAAATTCAAATAAATACAATAAAGAAGCTAACTTAGCTAATATATCTTTGATACCAGAAGTTTGTCTTCAAACCGTACGTGTAATATTAGAAAATGGTACTAAAGAACGAGTTGTACGAGCAATAATGGATAGTGGATCACAGCGATCATATATATCAAAGCAAGCAGCAGAAGAAATGGAATATCAACTACCTTGTGAAAATCGAATTGTTCATTTTGTTACCTTCCACCTGTTTCACCTGCCTGGCTTTCGCACAATTAACCAGTTATCAAGCAAAACAAGTTCAAATGTAAACAAAACTGAACGTTCTATCAAGAAAAGTTAATATTGTTAGCTGTTGTATTATCTCAGGGCAGGTTCTTCAAATAGATGCTAAATTAAATTCTGGGCAGTTTATTTTTCAAATTTCCTTTTGTTACACAAGTTTTACAAATAAGGAGGTGTCACTAAGGAGGAAGTAAACTACAAACTTAAGTAATTCAATGTTTGGTGGTGGTTAACAAGGATAACTTAGTTACGTACTAGTCTTACCCCTTTGCTGATATACGTATATGCGCACTATGGGTTTACAAAGGATTTTCTATACAAAAAGGTAAGTTATTTTCCCATATATTTAAAAAGATAAATACGTTAAGTTTTTGCGTAGAGTAGGTAGAGAAATTTACTATATGTGGTAATATTATATCAGATAAATTTATGGAGCTGATTAAACTAAACCAAGTACTTAAGATTACGACTTATCTGGTACTCCTATGAGATGTGGAGTCGTCGTTGGTTGAAATGTCTTCCAATTAATGTGCCATGCGTCCCAAGGTACATCAAAATATATATACAGCGGAAGAAAGGAGATAGGTTACCAAGAAAACAAAGAATTCCTAATAATATAAATTCTCTGACAAACAGGCCTAAAATAAATGACGTAGTATTAGTATCTAGCAAATAAGTGTTGTGATGAAGGACTCACATTGGATGGAGTGTGGCCTATGAGAGGCTTCGATGGAAACTCGAAGATGTAAGACTAATCGAAATCGTTATGAATATTCCAATGTTCAGATCCACAGCAGTGATATTTATTTTAGTTTCATCAACCAAAAATAAAACTTTATTGGAATTTCTAAGATTTCTATTTAAAATCCGCAAAGATGCGTAGCAAGTTCTTCCTGAACCAAAAGTGCTATTTTCCAAAACAAAATGGAGTCACACCCCGAGATGTCCAAAAGTAGACGTATTACTTTTTTTTTGTAGTTCCATGTTCTAGAAATATTCTTAGAACAAGTAGTTTAAAATGAAGTGGCTAAATACTTAATGAAAGTAGCGACCAGCTTCATCAACGTCAGAAGAGAGTTGACATTGACATAGGTATTTCAATCAATAGGTTATATTTACATGTCCAGCAACATGAGTATTTAATATTAATTTTCTGTTATTATTTTCAGGTAATAACATATGAATAGTCAATAAATTCAACCAACAACCTGAGGGAAAGAATATTTTTGATACTAAGAGAAATGTGAATTGTTTCCATAAACCCAAGATACAGTGTAGAGGTAGTAAACAAGAGAAATAAAGTTGTTAAATATTTTACTGATTGCCTATTTTCTTGAAGTTTAACGAAATAAAAATATGACAAGGTAAGTTACACTTCCAACACGTAACAATTTACTATTTGGAGGAACGAGAACGAAACCGCAAGATCATAAAGGTTACTCAATTCCTCTAAAAGGTTTAAATAATGGATATGCTTGTAACTTTATGGCGTTTGATCAAGATATAATTTGTCATGGGGTTTCCAGCATCAATAATGGACCGTGGATTCAAGAATTATTAAACAAAAATATCGTATTAACTGATGTGGGTCAAATTTCTGATCCTATGGAAATATTGATCGGTGCGGACGTACTCGAAAAATTAACGACTGAAAATTTACATAATTTAGAGTGTGGATTGACAGCCATTGAGACAAGGTTAGGCTGGACACTGATGGGCAAGAAACCAACTACAGAATATTGTAAAAATGATGCAGCATTAATTGTAACATCAATGTTTATTCAAGAAGCTGATATTTCAAATTTATGGAGTTTAGATGTTATGCAAATTGCTGATCCGATTGAAACCAAATTAAAGAAAAGAACTCAAGAAGAAATGTGTGAAAGATTTTGTGTAACAGTAATCATCAATAAAGATATGAAATATGTCTTCAATGGAAAGAAAATCATCCTGATCTTAAATCAATTAAAGAAATCGCTCAAAAAAGATTACAAATCACGACAGAAAAATTGAAGAGACAAGGACTTTTTGAAGAATATAATCAAGTATTAATTAAATGGCTCGAAGAAGGTATAATTGAAAAAGTTACAGCAGAAGCTGAAAACACATGGGGTCATTATCTTTCTCAACGTCACGTATTAAAAGAAAATAGTACGATAAGATTGAGATCAGTATTTAATGCGTCAGCAAAATCTAAAGATGGAGTATCTTTTAATCAATGTTTAGAAACAGGTCCTAATATAATAGAATTAATTCTTTCAACGCTTTTACGTTTCAGGGAGAAATAAATAGGAGTAATTTCTGATATTGAAAAGGCATTCTTACAGATCAGTGTTACTCAAAAAGATCGGAATGTCTTACATTTTTTGTGGTGGAAGGATGATGTTATGGAAGTTTTACGACATTCAAGAGTAGTATTTGGAGTAAAACTAGTAGTCCATTTATATTAGCTGCTACAATCAAACTACATTTTGAGCGATTATCACAGGAAGGTAAATTTAAAGTTATCAATAAACAAATTAATTTCATCTTTTTATGTCGATAATTGTGTAACTAGTATAGATTCTGATGAGGAGTTACACCAAGTCAAAGAAGAATCGACGGTTTTAATGGCAGAAGGTGTTTTTAATTCAAGAGGGAGTACACTCATTGTGAAGAGCCTAATCGGTTGACATCAATTCTTGGTCTTACATGGGACAAAAGAGAAGATGTATTACTGCTAAAATATTCAAATTTATCTGAAACAGCCCAAGAAAAAATATCTGAGAGAGTTATTTTATTAATCAGACATAAAATATTTGATCCAATCGGTTTTGCCTCTCCAGTACTATTATATCCTAAGTTACTATTACAGACAATTAATCATTTAAAGTGGGATGTTGAAGTTTCTCAAGAAATTGAAGAAAATGTTAAGAAATGGTATCATCAATTAAAATTATTGAAAGAAGTGAAGATTCCACGTTGGATTTCGAGTAATAGCAAATCAGAAAAAAGGATTTCCTTTCATGTATTCGTTGAGGCTAGTCAAGTAGCCTATGCTACAGTGATTTATATGAGAACACAGACCCTAATTGATACAAAAATACAATTAATTGCTGCTGTCAAGAGTATCTCCTAGTAAAAAGATTACTATTCCTCGACTAGAACTTCTTGCAGCAACAATTGGTGCAAGACTTATGAAAACTATACTTGAAACTATAAATTATTACCAGCAAGAAGTGTATTTTTGGAGTTATTCAACGACAGTATTAACATGGCCACAGCAAGAGAGTCAATGGGCAACATTTGTGTGGAATTCGTAAAATAACAAATGTTGAATGTTGGAGATATGTACCAGGAATTTTAAATACAGCTGATCTTCCTTCTAGAGGTTGTACAACAAATCATTTGATTGTCATTTTCAAAATGGTGGGAGCCAATGTGGACCATTGGCTCTATAACTCTGAAGAATGGCCTGAGAGTGAATTTTGTATTAATAATGAAGAGATTAATAGAGAGTTAAAGAAATCAGCAAGTAAAAATAAATCTGATGATAACATAAATTTAAGCAACATGGAAGAAGACGACTCAACTAAGAAAAATAATGATGAATGGCATTTAAATTATTTTTCTTTAACTTTCTGCAAGAGAGTTTGGTAATGCTAAAAAGATTGTCCTACGACTTGTACAAAAGGAATGTTTTTTTGGAGATCAAGATTCTCGAATTAATTATTTCAGAGCTTACACAAATGGAAATGGTTTATGGAGAATAAAAGCATTAATTAGTAATCGAGACGATGATATTAATTTTCGTGAGCCGATAATATTAAGTTTAAAACATTTTGTAATTTCAAACTTGATAAAACATCATCATGAGAATCTACAACACGCAGGTGTGCAAACGGTATTAAATGAAATCAGAGAGAAATTTTGGATACTTCAAGGTAGAAAATTCGTTGGAATAATTATAAATAAATGTATTATTTGTAGAAGATTCAAGGCTTCACATGTTGATACAAGACCTACAGCATTACCTAAAAACAGGGTGAAAGATGCATTGCCATTTGAAATATCAGGTGTTCACTTTTCAGGTCCAGTTTTTTTTTTAAGAAAATCAAAAAGGTTGGATATGTCTATTTACTTGTGCTGTTTATCGAGCAGTACATTTGGATCTATAAAGTTACGTCTCTGTCTACAGATGCATTTTTAGAAGGGTTAAGACGTTTTATTGCAAGTCGAGGTAGACCTGCCCTAATTTATAGCGGTAATATTACGAATTTCACTGTAGAAAAAATTATTTAAACAAGGTTAATTGGAATAAAATCAAGAAATATAGTTCAGTTGAGAAGAAAGAATGGTGCTTCAATCCTCCATCAGCAGCATGGAGGGTGGTTGGTGGGAAAGATTAATACGTGTGATGAAAGAATTACTTCGTGAAGTGCTCAAGAGATCAAGTTTAACCTATGAAGAGATGTGTACTACTTTATGTGATTGTGAAGCAATAATTAATTCGAGACCTATAACCTATCATTCAGATAATAATATTAATGAACCAAGACAATTATCACCAGCGATGTTCTTAATGGAAGCAAAAAATGTAGAAGATGTTTAAATATCGACAAAATCTGCGAAATGATTTGCGTTGTCGGTTCTGGAGTGAATATCTTGGACAATTATCAAGAAAACAACCAAGTTTAAGTCAAAAATCGAAAGTTCAATTGGGTGAAATTGTTCTTGTCGGAAATGATAATCATCAAAGGCGTTTAGATTGGCCTTTAGTAAAAATAATTCAAACAATGCTTGGTAAAGATGGTGAAATACGAGTCGTCAGATTAAAAACTACGAATGGAGAACTAATTCGACCAGTACAACGAATTTATCAATTAGAAATAAATTCACTGAGGAAAATCAAGATGAAGAAAACAGTTCAGTAAATGAAGCGGTTGTAGTAACAAGATACGGAAGACAAGTAAAAACGCCTAAGATATTTGGAGTAAATGAATAATTTTGAGTTACTGAAGAAGAAAAAAAAACTAGATCAATATTGTTTTTATTTAAATATAATTTTTTGACTTAATATTAACTCAAGGTGGGGGGATGTAAGGAATCCAGAACAGTGCTGGGTAATTCCCAGATAAAAAGTAATTAATAATTACAATTACTTTTTTTTCATGTAATTTGTAATTGTACTTAAGTACTTTTTTTCTTAAAGTAATTTGGAATTGTAATTGCAGCAAAATCTGTGGAGGAATTGTACTTTGTATTTATATTATTTAAATTATCTAAATACAATTACTTCTCATAAGTACAATTAATTTTCCAATTACAAGTACACTTACATTTTTTAATTACAATTACTTTTAAATGCGTGTTTACGAGATGCACGTGGTACAAAAATAAGAAATTTCCTGTTCGAACCGAACCCTAGACTAATGTTGCCAGATTTGTATGATATGATTATACCTAATATATAATCGAGTATATAATATATTGAGACGAATAATCAATTAACGAATAGTTACTATCAAATAATAGAAATAAATACCACAATCTATATCCAAGATTGAATAAATATTATAAAATGTATTGATAAACATAACTATCAGTACAGAATTGTGTATTTGATAGTAGTGATAATAATAATGTCAATAATTGAAATGTTATTTATTAGAAATATCAAAATTCAAAGTTACTTCAAATTAGATAAAATTATAAAATCATTTTATTTATTAATATAAGAAAATATAATTTGATGAATGACATTTCAAAGTAAATTGACATGTTTATCATTACTTAATTTTAAGTGTAGAAAGATGGCATGGAGATTTTTTGGAAAGTGACAGTAATCTTGATATGACGTTTGGGTAAAAAAAATAGTTCGTTTAAAAAAACCCTCTTTAAGTGATTATAGAATCGTGTTCGAGGGCTAGTTTCGGTGAAGATTGTTAAAGGGTTGATATAATCAGTTGAGGGGTATTTGGGTAGTCCTGCGGATCACCACCAAAAGGAGGTCTTAACTACTAAGCCAAGTCAACATTTGGTAAAATTATCTTCCCGAAATGGACCATTAACTTCGAAGGCTTCACTCACGTACTTGAGATCTGTTCAGAATAACAGGGACTGCTCTACATCAGAATATGGATCATCGCATTTGCATCATTCATGTAGTTCATCCAATAAGCATATGGGCACATCTTGTCATAACGGCATCACCGGGACCTCATTAATCCACACAGACTCTTCCGTTGCTAGAGATAGGCAGATCGTTTTCCAAATTGAACTTGGACTCTACCAACAAGCGTTGGTCAAGGTTATATTTTCATATTTAATTTTCATTAATTATAATTTATGTATATTTATCTAGGTTATAGTATGGTTAATTCTTGGAATTGATTGTTTTTTTTTTTTTTTTTTTTTTTTTTCGGGCCGAGATGGGAAACTCATGTTCGAATGGGTCCAGGACCCAAACAGTGTTGGACTCATCCCCAAGGAGATGCCTACCAACCAAACCCACCTCAAACTCGCCGTTACCCCCGCCTCGGAATCACTACCCTAGCATACTTCGAGACAGGCGGCGGTCCCTCGCACACTCTCCGCTCACACTGTCATCTTCTCCCTCCTATCACTCCTGCCTCTCATGCCATATCGAGTCCTTCTCTCCCCCTTACCATGCTCTCTACTACTCCACTCACCTCCATCCATTCCTCCTCCCCCCTCAACATTATCTCCACCATGTTTTCCCAGTACACCGCCTCCCCTAGTTTCCTCTCCAACTTCTTCAGCACTTTCTCGTTCCTCCAGCATCTAAACACATGCCCCACATCATCCTCCACTTCACACCTCTCGCACACACCAGTCTCTCGTTTCCCAATCTTGTGGAGGTACCCTACTCTCGACCCATGTCCAGTGAGCACTTGTGTCAAGAAGTAGTTCACCTCCCCGAATTTCCGGTCCATCCAATCTCTCCTATTCCCAATCGCTCCTTTTAGCGCGCCCTCATACTCCTCCCACCTTCTCTCCATTTCCTCCTCCATCCATTCCCGTACCTCTTCATTGGTCGCACCCCTCCAGCGTTTGCTCCTAGCTCTAGCCAACACGTCCAATGGGTAGGACCTTGCCAGCACCGCTGCTGCCAGTCCACCCACTGTCCTGTACCCCTGCACCACCCTCAGCAGTATCCCTCTCTGCACCCGCAGAAGTGGCCTAACCCTCGCATTCACCCCCGCTCTTTCACCCCACACCTCCGCACCGTACAGCATACCCTGCTCTACCGTCCTACCAATTACCCTCCTCTTCCACTCTCACGGCCCTTTCACATTACACATCAATCTCCCCAGCCATGCTGCCCTCACTTTACCCTTCTCTGCCGCCTTTACCATATGGGTTTTGAAGGATTGTTTAGTAACGGTGACGTCACGGTTATCCATAATTGGAACTGTTATTTTTTTCAAATTATCTGTTTGCATTTATTATTTTGTGGTATTTGTTGTATTGTTGTGATTTATTGAATAATAACTTGTTTCATGTGGTTCCTTTTGTTCACTTCAGATCAGTCTACCTTATCGTTCTGTTATTGACGAGCGTTACAACCGAATTCACATATACCCTGAGAATAAATAACTAATTAATTAAGAATAAATTGGACAACACAAGTGGTTTCCCCAATTTAAGATATTGAAATTAAAAAAATATCATCTCAATATCTATGTACCTAGACCAAGGTAGGTACACGAACTTTTGTTTCGTACGAATCAATAACTTTTTAAATAAACATTTTATTTTAACTTCCCTGTTTCGTTTTTATATTACATGTTACTTATTAAGGATTTTGTCTTTTCCCTTTCCCAAGGAGACCTTAAGTTGTATAAAGCTTACTTAAAGTTAATCTCAGTTTTAGGTGATACATGTCAATTTCCGATCTATAACTATTATAGGTGCAGTCTAATGTTTCGGGCAACAAGGCCTAATTGCTAAATGGTGTTTAGACTGTATCTACGCCATACAAAATTTGTCATGTGTCATCTCAAACCGAGTTTAACTTCAAGTAAGCTTTATACAAACCACCCTTAACATATCTTTAACTTTAAGGAATTCTTAAGAAAGTCGCTGTAATTGGCTGTTAGTTTAACAGTTTGAATTACCTATTTAAAAATTTTATTCGTATCGGCTGGCTCCCCCATACTGTCATAATTTGTTGATTTATCCGCAAAGTAATTATGAAAGTAATTATCAAAGTAATTGATAATTCCTATTTTTACGACATGTACTTTGTAATTGTAATTAATTCCTTTTTTGGAAAAGTACTTTGTAATTGTAATTATTTTTAAAGTACATGTAATTACCCAGCACTGATCCAGAATAATTATCTTAAGGTTGAGCTGGTTTTGTTTTTTGATGATTAGTTACAGTTTGTTTACTGTTATTAATTTTGTCAGATTGATGTATCTTTGAAATATTAATGTAATTGAGAAATAATTCAATAAAGTTTATACTTTTTCTTTTCTAATATTTGCGTTAATAAGAAAAGTGAGTGACCATAATTATTTAAATAATATTTTCATTCTAAAGATCACAATGATGAAACACCTACTCACATAATTTGCTTCTGTGAGAACCTACAAGGACTCAGACGGAAGCACGGAAGCAGATGAAATAATACAACCATTACAACAATCCCCCCAGTCAAACTAGTGGCCCATATAGAAGACACGAAACTTCTGGAATGGAAGTAGATAACATGGGAAATGGTACAAAGATTCAGTTCAAGTGCCTGGCCTGAGCACAACCCAAACGAATGAATGTATGAAGGCCCGATATGGAAGGGACGGGCTTCTTGAGTCTTGATTATAAATATGGGCATTAAAATAAACGATAGTTTTTGCCAAAAGACATAAAAGCTTAGAGGCTTCTTAATAAAGTCTATCCACTCTTGTCTCCTTATGCCATTCAAATGAAAGATCTTTTAACAATTTTTAATACACTTACTAATTAAAGGTGTCTTTTCTGTTGGTGGAAGGGTTTCTCTTATTGTCATGAGAAATACAGTCATTGACAGAAGAGCGCTAATGCCAAGTGTTACTTTTTCTCCTGATTCGGATGGAACGTAGAACACCAAGAGAGCTGAAAAAAAGATAAAGCTTTTAAAATTCACTCCTTAAATTCCAATATGTTATTGACACAGTAACAGTATTAAAATGTACCTAATAGCGACGAATTGAAATTACTACATATATTCTTTTTTGATCAATATTAACGTGTCTCGACAGCGTAGGTCATTGACACAGATACAATAGAACAGGACAACGGTACCGATAATAATAAATTTACAATAATTTCTCAATTACTTATTGGGTATTATATTTTTATAAACTTATGCACTGAAATTAAATTTTGGAGTACAGGCCTATGTCTTGAAGAAAGCTGATTACATTCGATTGCTGGCTTGGAAGACTAAACATTTCCTGAAAGCTATTACTCATATTGTGGTAATGTCGCTTATTGTGGTAGTGTATACATTCTTTCAGGATGCGCTTCACTGTAATTGGTTCAGAGCAATACTGACATATTGGCGGAGGCTGTTAACATTAACTTTTCAATTGTCATCTGAATACCGTTAAATCAAAATAACAGTATGGATTACGAAAAACACGATAACAGCATTCTAACTAATGGTTACTAAGAGCGTACTTATAGCATGCTAAGCAAATCATATTAATAGTTGAATACTTAGAAACATGTAACCTACAATGTTTTTTTAATAAGATAAACATGTCAACAACGTAAAATACGTAAACGGCCATATTCACATATATTTCTCTTTGTAAAATTTCTTTGGTGTTCTGTTGATTCTAACCCTTAATTTTATTGACGGAGGAGATCTTTGTTCTCGTGAATACCCCTGAATTACTGCAGGACGTACATAGCACTGCAAAAAAGGCTAAACATTTGCATATTCAGTGGATCAATATAAAAACTTTTATTTCTACTAGTGTTTTAAAACTTACATTTTTGTCAATGAGCAATAAAAATTTAGTTCATAAAAATTTGTCGACAAACAACAAAAATGAAACAAAAAATATACTTAAATTTAGAAAAATGCAAAAATAATACAATTTTTATATTAATCCTTGAATATGAAAATGTATTGTAAATATGTATTGACAAAAATGTATAACGTACAGGTGGCTGTAGATATTTATGTATCTCCCCCGTACAGTTATAAATAAATTTATATCATTTGGGTTGGGTTCATTCGAAATAAACTTACCTACCTTTAACGATGGATAGTGAAATAAAATGCACTCAATTAAATTTTCTACTTTTAATTATAACAATATGAAATTAAAGTTTTTAATATTGGAATTAATATTTTCCTTTCATAATTATATATAACAAATAACAAACAACAAATTACTCTTTAAAGCTTTTTAAATATTTCTCGTATCAACACGCAAACGCAATCTCTTCGACGTTCGATTCACCTCGTATCCGATCTTTACCCAGCAAGCACAAAAACATTACCTGTCTGTAACATAACGATACACAGAGACACAACACAACCCCACTTATCAACTGGCGAATAGCGACACCGATTCTACTTTGGCTCTGAGCTTTCCGCATGCGCAAATTTGACGCTTGTGTTAACAGATCTTTGATTAAGTTATCGAGAAGGGCAAGGAAAATCATTGAAGAAGCTATACAGTGTTGAAAAAATGGCTTATATATGATTTTCCTTGCCCTTCTCGATAAATTAATCAAATATCTGTTTTAAGTTTTAACCAATATAACACAAGCTTCAAATTCATGTAACCTTGAGACGACCAATCGTGGAATGCAAAGTGGGAAATATCCGCTTCTCATTTACGCCATCAAATTGATGACGTCATTGGGTTATGTTATGTTTGACACGAATTTGCGCATGCGGAAAGCTCAGAGCCAAAGTAGAATCGGTGTCGCTATCCGCCAGTCACTTATCATTGCAACTGGGATATGATAAATAGAGATGAAGTTACGATGCGGCCAGTCACGAGCGGCGCTACAATCGAATAAGCTACGGCTACATTGATGCATATCGCAGCATGTTATTGGCGCTACCAACTGTCAAGTGAATTTTTAAGGCAGTAACACCAATCAGATAAACTCTTCTGATGCGCGAACGCTGCATATGAAGTTGGCTTTTTTGGTGCTGTTTGTGTTTTGGTTCGGCCATTGTTTATTGTTTGCATGTTGTGTTCTGTTCTTTGCTTTTAAAATTTATTATTATTAATACATTTTTTAATTCCTTCTTTGTGTATAAAGATGGAAACCATCACCCACAAGAACAAAAAAAATGCATCGTCCTAGGATGTACTGACACCACCAGTAGTCAGTATCGTTTCCCGAATCCCAAAAACGAATTGAATATGTTACAAACGTGGTTAAATGTAATACAAAGTGAAAGGCTAAGTAACATGACTGCAGAAGCTATTTACAAAAATGTGCGTGTTTGCGAAAGACATTTCAGTGATGAAGATAAAGTTAAAATAGGAAAAAGAGGTGTGAAGAGAACAGCGATTCCGGCTTTATTTTTATTAGATTATTAGAAGTTCCAGTATAAGGGATACCTCTCCTAGTGTGTCAAATGTTGCTACAACATTTAAAGCTCTTCTAATTAACAACTTTCTGTCATCACATTCACCATACTCTAATTGTGAAGAGAATGTGACTGAGGGGGCTTTGGACAATCTTCGGTTTCTCGGTTTTTTCTAAGTGGTGAGTATGTTTCTGGATGTACTCTTCTTGAATCACATATAAATTTGGATTTACCTTCAAGATTCTCAAATTTTAAGAGAACTCCAGTGGGAAAATGTACAGTTACATACATTGCGGGATATGTGGCTAAGAAAATTTTGAAAAGTCTCAATTGTAATGTTTGCGAAGCCAATATTTTGTTTAGAGAAAATGATGGCAATTTAGATTTTATTACAGCTAGATCAGAACTCGCAAATGACTGTATATACCCGGAACATATATGACATATTTAGTATCAGAATCACTGGCAATGCTATTTTATACAATCCTATGAGTGTTTCATTTAACCAATATACATGCTACTTTAGTTAGACAACTTTTGACATATTTAAATTTTGTACCTGTTAATTGCAAAATACATTCCGATACTGGTGCAAAATTATGTAAATTTATAGTTAGATTTTGTTTGTACTTCTGGTGTAAAAAAATAATAATAATAACTTTGTTAATAGCATTTATAGCTAAACAATTACAAAAAAAAAGATCCGATCAAGTTGAAAGCCCACAATTGGTAGAAGCGCAAGAAAATTAAAAAATAACTCCAAAAGTAGCTTATAAAATTAGAATTTCTCAATAATAATACATATCTATATAGTGAGCTAATTAAATTGTAATATTTTGACTTTATATCATATGTTATTTGTTTTCTGTTTTTTTTATATATAATATTGCATAAATTGTCTCAAATGGAAAATGACCGTTATCCAAAGCTGTGTTATAACCAACTTTACTCTAATTTTACTCTAATTTTGTATGAAAATGGTAAAACCACTAAACAAATATATAATAATTGTATTTTTATTTAATTGATATTAATTTTTTCTTCTACCTATTAACAATTTAATAAAATATAGATTGGATATATTACCTTTGTTTTAATGCCCCTTACTATAAAGTATTTATGATCCAATAACTCCGAAATGGTTTAGATTTTGAGGTTGACAACAGGAGCTGGTTTCATTTTAAGTATTTTTTCTGACATTAAAATATCAATTCCCAGTAAGCTAACCTCAAGTTATCACTTTCTCCCAACTTTTATCCTATATACAATTTCAATTTCGTAAAATTCAATGTTGATTAAAACTACAAATTAATTTTAAATTTGGTGTACAAACGTTAGAAGACTAGTCTTGAGGGTGGATAAGGGACATATTAAACAGAGTTGATTTTTTAATGTAATAATAAAGAATATCTTCGAAATCACCTCGTGTTTTTAACCTCAAATATCTCAAACCGCTATATAATTAATCGAAGTCTTTTTAAATTTTACCGCTAACCTTCAAATGGTTATGCGGCCAGTCACGAGTGGCGCTAGTAACTGTATCCCTACTTCTTAACATGGAAGTTGCAATGCTAAGTGGGGTTGTGTTGTGCACAGAGACATTGAACGTCCCATGTAATGTACTTTAAATGTTCGTGGGAGCTCCCTGCAACCGCCAAATTTCCGCAACACAGAACGTTCACACTACATACTAGTAATATCACCTCATAACTTTTTTGTGATGTAAAAATGAGAAGTTAGTTGTTTTTCATGGATCGGTTCAATGTAGGTACTACGTTATTAAGTGAAACGAGTGATCCTTACTATAAAATGTCCTCTCAATGTTACTTTGCAATATTGATGTAATATTTATTTTATACCTTTTTGTTTCGTTACGATCCAGTATTTAAAAAAATAGTGATGCACAAGATTGATTTTTGAGATATAATGAGATGTTTTTTTTGTAAGACTATTTTCCTTTTTCCTAGATTTTCAAAACAAACAAAATACTTTCAGGAAAACGGGTCTTAAAAACGAACAAAAGATTTCATCACACTACATCTCAAAAATCGCTCCTATGCGCATCTTTTCTATTTTTCATATCATATATATATCAGCTGGAAGTCTTGCCAATAAAACACCACGTGATTTATTTGGAGATTCATTCTTATATATATACATATATATATATATATATATATATATATATATATATATATATATATATATATATATATATATATATATATATATATATATATATATATATATATATATATATATATATATATATATATATATATATATATATATATTATTATATGAAGCATTCAAAACATATATATACGAGTATATATATTAGGTATTTTTTTCTTCTCTCCTTTGACGCTGCTTTGAGTGTCGAAGCCACTCACTCAAACCTCCTCAAATTCTTTTCTGGTGCATTTTGATTTTTGATGCACTACACCTAAACAGAAAAAAAAATTATTTTTCTCAATTCACTTTTATCGCACATCTTTTTTTTTCTTAAAAATAAAAATATATAATTCAGTTTTTGTATGATAATCAAATAATTTTTCAAATATTTTCTACCCAACATTAAGATACCTTTGAAGGGGCAACATCAAATGTTTAATCCAGAGTTTCCCAATCACTAGGCCACCCTCGACCACTGTTGGAAACTACTTAAAGAATAATGGCCACTATATACATAATAATTTTTGTAGTACAGTAGTATTGTGTGATTTACAGAGTGTATGTAAAAAGCATTTATATATCAACTTACCAAAAGCTATATTGATCAACTCCAACCCTCCTATCGGAAAATTGTTCTTTCGGCCAACATTGTTCGTGAATAAAAAACGGCATATGCGGACTGTGTGATCTTTTACATCATTGCCTCCAATTTTTTTCAAATGTTTAACCTAAAAACAAAAACATGAACTGTAAAATTTGATGAATAATGCAGAATTTTTTTTGTTTTTATATAGTTTTTACTAGTCATGAAAGAACACTCTTCAACAATAAAATTACTTACAATTGAACTTTTTTGTTCTTTGTTAGTGATTATAAGGTTTTCTAACTCCTCCAATTGGGCCAATGTTTTAATTGGTAGATCCATTTGTAAGGTATCTATTTCAGAATTTTCTGATTTGTGAGATGTTTCATCTACTGTTTGCTTCAACTCATTCATATCGAGCTTCAAAGTTCCCAAAAATGTTTTAATGGTTTTTATATACCATACCAATACCTAATTTTTCTAGAACAGATGAAGTACCCAAATGATGATCTTGATCTAACTTATTTTTAAATGATTCATCTGTTCGTAGTGTACTTTTCAGCTGAGGAAAAGCCATACGATTTCTAATATAATCTCCTTCTTGAATACACTCACTGCACCCATGATAACCAGTGTGCCCTTTCGTATAACTAACGAATGACTTAGCAGGTGCATCACAAACTACAGCATTAATTTCTACAACAACTCGTTTACTCTGCCATATTAACCCTGCCTCTTTAAGTTCTAGAAATTCATCAACAAAAAATTTTAAAAATGCATTTGCTGATTCAGGTTTGCGACATCCATGATATACTCCAATGACAAATAATGGCTTATACATATATGTAGATTTTCAAATAAATTTGGAGGAATCCATCCCAAAATGGCAACCCATCAATATTTATATTGATTTTGACTTTCTGATGAATTTTATCAATTGGGAGTGTCTCAAATTTTCTCATAATTCCCAATTTTAAGCCAATATGGCAATATTCGCCTGGCTCTACTTGTGTAATTTCAACCTTTCGTTGAGTGTTGAGTAAAGTCCTAGCATCTGATGGTAATTGTAGGCCATAATTGTTTAATACTTGAAGTAACTTAGAAATATGACTTAATGGTACATGACACTCGTTAGCCCATTTTTTTAAATCTTGCCTAAGTTCTGTTATTTTGCTTGAAGTGGAATTTATTATGCATTCTGAACAAGCACAGCATTTTGGCCCTCATCCGCAGGTGAGGTTTTTTCAGTGAGTACTGAATTATCCACAGCCTCACCGGGTGTACTGTGTGAAGTGTTTGGTAATTCTGAGTTTTTTGGCAATGATAATAAACATTCATTCTCTAAACTTCTCACAATTTTATGTCTGAGGTTACGTTTTTGTCTCTGGGATAAATGTTTAATTGGTTTATACATACCTTGAAACAATATTGTTGAAATTCACTTTCGATCACTTCCCACCTTATCTGTTGCTATTTCTAGTTTGCTGTTAGTCAAGTTTGTACACCATTTCTGCCGAAAATTAACGACTACTTTGTTTCCCGTAAAAAATGATGAAACTATCAACATTACAATAACAGCGTCCTCTTTGTGGAAGGAGCTGGAAATATATTGAAGGTACGTTCAAGCACGGTTCCCGGCGTACGTTCGGCGCACATCCATTGGAAACTTCTAAGTTACATAATTGTGTAACAATCATTTGAAAAGGCATCATTGTCTTTTAAAAGCACATCAATACAACATATTTTGTTTCTGTTGTAGAAACTTCACAAAAATACATTGTGTGTACATCAGGTTAGAATGTTAAACAAAATATAACGTTTCCACATGTTCTGTATATCACAGGTATATTACAAACAAATGTTAAATAATGACATATATGTGACATTCAATGTACTGCAGTTACGTGCAAGTGATATCAAAGTTGCATTACAAATGAATGTTTCTTTGTTATAAAAATAGAACATCGCAAAACTGCCCAGTTATGTTATGTGCTTGCTGGGTAACGATTTATTATTGTATTGGCAAGGGTCGAATTACAATGATGATTATATTATCCTATTATTGGAAACCAAATATTATATTATTAAACGATCAAAGGAACTTACCTGAAGTTCGATCGTAATTATGTGAAGCGTCCATTTCGAATATATCACTTGATTTTTACTCTGTAGTCCGCCCCGGGACTCTATACCGCCGCAGATTTTAAAAGTATATCTTAAACCTTCCACTAGCCGTCCCCACTATCTCCTGTTGTGTGCGCACCTATTTGAGTCATTTTGTTTGCAGTAACCTAAAAGGAATGTGACGTCACACAATTTGGGAGGGAAATAACTTTTTATTTATTTTCGGGTGGGCAAGTGATATATTCGAAATGGACGCTTCACATAATTACGATCGAACTTCAGGTAAGTTCCTTTGATCGTTTAATTATGTTTCAGCGTCCATTTCTCTATATCACTTGATTTTTACTCTGTAGTTGTTCGAAGAATTAGTGTGGGGTCACATCTAAATGGAAGGTAAGGGAATACACAAATCGTTTGTTGAATAAATCCATTTTTCTAATTTTGTAAAGAATAATATAAACATAATGAGGACTGCTATAGAAAAGAGAAAAGATGAACAAAAGGTATTCTTAACTAATCCTTAACAAAAACTAAAGGTTAATGACTGCCTTAGCGAAAATAGAAGAATCGCTGATAGGACGTTTATAGAAATTTGCAAAAGTTTTTGTTTTCTCGGACCATCCTGCTGTACGGCAAATAGCTTCAACGGGTACGCCTTGCAAATGAGCAGCCGATGTTGAAGAATGACGTTCCGTGTGAGGTTTAAAGTGGGATGTGTCCACGCCTGCGTCCTTCAGTAGATCCTTGACCCATCTGCTTAATGTCTGTTTACTAGCTGTGGTAAAAGGAGGTTTACTTATAATAAATAAGTACTCTTCATTGTTCCTGAGGTTTTTGGTTTTGTTAATGTACTTGTTGAGCTTGCTAACAACACAGAGATTCTTGTTTCCTACCCATCTTGGGATCTGTAAGCACGGTTGCGTTTGATTGACACCTGAAGTTTTGATTTTTGCGGGGATAAATATTTGAATCCCCTCCTCATTTTCCACGATGTTCTTCAGATTTATCAGGTGTAATGTTTGGAGTCTGCTACCCGTCGCAAGTGCTAAGAGAGTAACCAATTGTTTTAATAAGGTCCTCAAATCTTCGGTATTTGATGAATTTGAGATGTAATCTAGTGCTACTTTCGGATTCCAAGTACTATTGTATCGGGCACATTGAGGTCTTAACTTCGATACTCCTTTCAGAAACCTTCTTATATTTGTGTCCTTGCCAACGTCTATGGAACTGATGAGAGAGAGTGCTGACCTGTGGGAATTGAATGTACCAAATTTATGTTGCCCTTCGGTTAACAGATTTTGTAAAAACATTATGATGTGCGGGGAGTTGGCATGAAACGGTGGTATCCGATTTTTGTTACAAAATTCCCACCACAATTTGAAAGTACAGTTATATTGTTTCATGGTATTGTCACTTATTGAAGATTCTATAGTATGTAGAGCGCATTCTGGAATGTTTTTAATCACCAGAGATCTCCTGATAACTTCATCGCAACCAGGGTAAGGGTCCGGTGTAAAGGATGATGTTTCCTGGAAGGGCAAGAAAGCAAATTAATATTTGGCGCAAATGTAATATGTTCTTCGATTTTCAACTTTATAAGTAAAGGGTACCATGGTTGGTTTGGCCAATCTGGTACCACAACAATTCCCTCTGCTCTGTCTTGAACAATTTTTTGTAATGTTCTCAGAATAAGGGCAAATGGTGGGAATGCATAAAAATTAAATTGACACCAGTTTAAGGTAAACGCGTCCACCGCTATAGCGTCAGGATCTTTTTTCCACGACTCATATTCAGGACATTTTTTATTAATTCTTGACGCGAATAAATCTATACTGGGACTTCCAAATTTTTCTACGATTAACCTAAATGCCTGTTTATTAAGAGACCATTCGGACTGTTGTGACAAGGACCGCGATTCTTCAACAGCAATCCAATTGTCTTTAGAAGCGATGTACGATGCGAATAACCATAAATTGCTTTGTTCACACCACTGCCAAATTTGTAAAGCCAGTGTTCCCCAACTGGGATATTTAGCACTGCCCATTTTATTGATATACTAAATGGCAGTTGTATTATCCGAACGAATTAGTATGTTAGAATTTCTGATATCTCTTGAGAAACATTTTAAGCCGTGAAAAATGGCAAGGAGTTCCAGATAGTTAATATGATGTATTTTTTCTTTTTCCGACCAAAATCGGTGAATTCGTTCCCCGTTTGAGTATGCTCCCCAACCCGTTAGGGAGGCATCTGTGAAAATTTCTGTTACAAATGTATCTTGTTTTATGTCATTGAAGGATGTCATGATATTATTCTTCCACCAAAGTAGTTCGGAATGAATTTCGTTTGATAGATGAATAATTTTATTGTAATTCATGTAGTTTTTGTGGAGGGCAAGAATTTTAAGTCTTTCTAATTTTTTGAAATACATCCAGCCGTATTTGACAGCTGGACAGACTGACACCAGGGTCCCAATAAGTTGCGCTAGTCAACGTATGGTACAAGAAGTTTTCTGTTCGAGAATTTCCATCCACTTCAATATTCTTAGTTTCTTTTCAATAGGCAGTTCAATTATTAATTTTTCACTATTAAGTATAAACCCAAGAAATTTAATTTCCTTTTTTGGGGATAAGGAGCTTTTTTCTTCATTTATTATAAGCCCTAATGAAGTCAGTAGTTTTATGGCGATTTTTGTAAAAGCGGCATTTTTGTGATAAGTTTCTCCAAATATTAAAAAATCATCGAGATAGTTTACACATTGTATCCCTTGTGAACGCAACTTGGAAATAATTGGTTCCATCAACTTAGTGAAGAAGAAAGGAGCGGATGAAAGTCCGAAAGGGATGCAACAGAATTCGTATAAAATGTTTTCAAAAGAGAACCTTAAATATTTTCTATAGCTGGGGTTAACGGCTATTAAAAAATACGCGTCTTTAAGATCAATAGAAGTCATAAAGATGTCCTTCCGTATCAGACGCAAGGCTGTCCTACAGTCCTCCATTTTGAAATGAGGAGCGTGTACAAATGCGTTAAGTTGCTTTAGGTTAAGAATGAATCGTTTACCTCCCCCAGGCTTATCCGCTAAAAAAATATTAGAAAGAAATTGATTAGGTTCAGGAAAGCAATATTTGACTGCACCCGATACCAATAATTCGTTAATGGATTTTTTAATTGACTGTTTTTCAGTTTCTGAATATTTTATATTTTTGGGTGGAGCCTTTTGGGTAGGTTTGCGTAAAAACGGTATTTTATAACCTTGAATCCAGGACAGAAGTACTGGATTGTTTGTAATATTTTTCCACTCGCTGTAAAATGAAGAAAGTCTTCCTGAAATAACTGTGTTACTTACCATTAATATCTCTTCCGTGGGTACTGATACTCCCCCTTGGGGTGATAGCCTTTGGCTGGTCTCGCCCCCCTCTTTTGACGGACCGGGCGCTTGATGTTTAAATGTTGTTTATTATTAGTATTTCTTGGCACCTGGTAACTCGTTCTTGAGATCTGTCTCTCCCCTCCTTCCTTTCTGTTGGCAATTGTTGAGTAAAGCGGTCTATTGTGGGAGGAAGGCTTGATTTCTTTCCCAATTTGCTCAATTGTCTTAGCAGTTTTAATTTTTTCGCTTAGGGCGGCCCCAAACAAAAATTCGCTTGGAGTTGTTGTTTCGACAAGTCCCTTTACTGTCTTGTTTAGAAGAGCCTTTATTAATTCTCTCCTAGTGTGGGACATTTCAAAAAAGAGGCCGGTCAGGATGCGACCAGTGTCCACTAAACAAGGTAACACCTCTTCTTTGAATTGTTTAGGTACACTTTCGTCCTGTTCCAAAAATTTATTGATAGCCATGCCAAGGGCTGTAATACCTCCACTTAAAATATTTTGAAATAAAACATGCCCTTCATCTCGCTTCGTGTGTAAATTGCCAAGAATTGGTAAAATTTTGGGATTTATAGTAGGTGGTTTCATATTTGGGAAATTTTTCGGTGTTTTATATTTATTTGATAAGTCTGTTGTTTCAGTCTTTGTGATACCGTATTCCAATATATGACTCCATCGTGACAGGAGCGCCCGATGAAGCTCAAAATTTGAGCTTATATCAATGATTGGCTCTTCCCCCAATATTTTTTGAACCGACTCTGGCAATTGAATCTCATTGTGTATAATTAAGACAGGTCCTGCTCTTTCTCATGTTCGGGATTTTCTTTACTGTTTCTTAGTGTCATATCGCTCGGATAATGATCACTAATATTTTTGTCCACCATCACTCCTCGCGGGTAGTGAGTAGTGGTGTTGGAAGAACTCGGACTGCGCGAGCCAAGATGTTCAATGTTATAGGATAAGACACTTCTCGATCGGCTCCGTCGTCGCCGTCTGTTTGAAACCGTTGATTCTGTCGATTCACGGCTAGCGCTTCTTCTCGAAATATGATTTCGAGGACGAGACCGTCGCAAACTGCGATCAGAGCTGTCCGTTCGTATCTGCGAACCCTCTTTTCTATGTCTATGCGAGTGCCGCCGTTGCCTATGTGAATATGATGAACTACGACGTGAAGAAGATCGAGAGCGGGAACGAGAATGGGTGTCGGCTTGGCGAAACCGCTTATCTCTAGATTGAAGAGTACGTTCTAATCTGTCCAACCGTTTTAACAATTCTTTCTTGGTCTTCCCCATGATATCTAAATACCTCTTATATCCAACATAACAATACAGAAAAATGGCGAGGTTTTCTTTTCACTGAAATATTGTAAACACAGTAACTGTTGCAAGCGGTACGAGCGCAGAAATACGAATGACTCAAATAGGTGCGCACACAACAGAAGATAGTGGGGACGGCTAGTGGAAGGTTTTAAATATACTTTTAAAATCTGCGGCGGTATAGAGTCCAGGGGCGGACTACAGAGTAAAAATCAAGTGATATAGAGAAATGGACGCTGAAACATAATTGTATTGTTATTTGTTCATAAAGGTAAGCTTCCTTTTTGTAATATTTCATTTCTATTAGCTAAATTATTTACAACCTACATCTAAGTGACATCATTTACCTACAATTGTCATTACTCATAAAATGGCGGCTTTAAATATGGTTTGTGTCTATATTTCAGATATCAACTGTGAAAATCTGGATTCCAATCCTCTTCTCGATGAGATTACTTAATATTGAAGATATTATGTGCCAGTGAAAATATGAAATAGTTTTATATGATAATAATCGGAAACATATCTCTAAAATTGAATTTCTTTATAATGTCATTTTTAAATGAATTGATGATTATACGAGGATCATCCAAGCTTATATATTGCGTTATACGAGGTCGTCTCAACTTCCCCAAAAGTTTTTAAATCCATTTCTTGCATAAGAAATGATATAAAAAATTTTCTAAACTAATACTAACGAAATTAATGCTATCAAACTCAATAAATTTCTTAACTTACTTATTCATAAAATTTGTATATTTGTGAGATACGAAATATCCCCCTTTTCAATCCATTATATGGATTCACTAATTTATATGCATTTACACCATGTGAATTGTTAATGATATATGGTCCTTCATATGGTAATATAAATTTCGCACTTCGATTTTTCTCAAAATTCGTTACTCTAAGTGTCTTAATTATTACTAGGTCTCCTTTATTGAAATAAATTTTTTTCTTTTCTTGTTTTTTTAAATATTTATCCGCTGCTCGTTGTAGTCTATGATTTACTTTATTAATTAATTCGTTAGGATTATTATTTACCCATGGTCTGTCTGGTTGAATATTTAAAATTAATGTTACTGGTGCTACTTCTGTGTTGGAATTTGGAACATTGTTGATATAATATGCTACATCTGTCAAAAATTGATCCCTTTCTGTGTGATCTTTCCTAACCATTATACGTAAGTATTTTATTGTTTCTTTTATATAACGTTCTGCCGGGTTAGAATGTGGATGTCTTATGCTTATAAACTTCGGTTGAATATTATTCTTTCTTAGGAATCCCAGGAAATTGTTATTGTTAAAATAAATTGTATTGTCTATTATGCAATTTTCTGGTTGTCCATACTTTTTAAAATATTGTGTTATAATTGATTGAATTGTTTTACGATCAGTCCTTTTTGTAGGGTATAATTCCACAAATTTTGAAAATACATCTACTATTACTAGAACGTTTTTATTACCTTGTTTACTTGTGATTAAATTTGATACGAAATCTATTGCTATTATTTTTAACGGTTTATCTACTATTATTGACTTTGGTGTACCTTCATTGTGTTAGTTCTTTTCCTTTGCAAATTGGCAAATTCTGCAACGTTTCAAAATGCTTTTTGTTAAACTTCTATCATTTGTTGTAAAATATGTCTCCCTGAAAATTGTCCAAGTCTTTTGAACTCCCACATGTCCAAATTGTGTATGCAAACTTTCTATTATTCGTGTAGCTAAGTTGGCTGTAATTAGATATTTTTCATCATTATTGTAAATCTTACATAGTATACCATTTACTACTTTCGCTTTTCCTTTTAGTTTGTTCGTTAGTTCCTTTTGATTCTCTATAATAGTTTCTAATGTGAAAAGTCCTGTATTATCCTTGAATGTATTGATTCCTACCCTTATTTTATTTCGTTGTTCTTCTACCTCACCATCCATTCTTGTTATCGCATCTGCCAAAATGTTTGTTTTTCAAGGAATATGTTTAATGTTAAAATCGTATTCGTTTAATAATAATGCCCATCTGTGTACTCTATTTGATGCATATCTACTATTTAGTATTGGAATCAATGATTGGTTGTCCGTTTCCTTTTCGAACTTGTTTCCCAACAAGTAATATCTAAATTTGTTTATGGTAAATATAATACATGCCAACTCTAATTCTCCTACACTATATTTCCTTTCATATGTTCTTGTAACTCTTGAAACAAATGCTACGGGCACTTCTTTATTATTTTGTATTTGCAATATGACTCCTGCAAATCTTCTCATACTAGCATCTGTACGAACTATAAAAGTTAAATTATATTGTGGATGATACACGTGTAACTCTTTCAAAAAAATACTTTTTATGTTTTCAAAAGCTTGTTGTCTTTCTGTAGTCCATTTCCATGGTACATTTTTCTTCAATAACTCAATGAGCTTAAATCTGGTATTCTTCTTTTGAAATAATTGACCATTCCAATGAAGCCTCTTAATGTTTTTAAATTTTTAGGTGTCTTAAACTCTTCTATTATTTTTAATCTTTCTGGATCCATTTTAATTTCTTGTGTATTTATTTTATAACCTAAATACGTTATTTCATGTTTTATAAATTGACATTTCTTGATAGTTATTTTCAATCCTGCCTCGTCTAATGCATGTAAAATTATTTTAATATGTTTTAGATGTTCCTGTATTGTTGGAGAAAATATTAAAATATCATCTACATAATGTTAGACAAATTTATCATATTTATAGAAAATCACGTTTAATGCTCTAATTAATCCAGAGGAACTTAATTGCAGTCCAAATGGTACACATTTAAATTGGAAAACTTGACCATTTATTGAAAATCCTGTGTATTTTCTACTATGTTCGTGTAATGGTAGTAACCAAAAACTATGTTGTAGATCTAATTTAGTAAAATATTGTGCATTTGTTATCCTGCCTAGTATAGCATCTATTGGTAATGGCGCTTCATATTGTGGTACTGGTATTTATTTATTGTTCTTGCATCTAAACAAATCCTTAAATCACCTGATCTCTTTTTAACTATTACAACTGGGTTTATAAATTGTGTGTTGGCTCTTTCTATTATTCCTTCTATCAGTAACTTATCTATTTCTTTCTTAATTACTTCTTGATATTTGTAAGGTATTGGGTAAGTTTTTGCTTTAAAATTTTCGATATTTTTCACTTCTAACTTGTGAGTATAATTTTTAGCCATCCTCGTTTCCTTTGAATACAGTTTCTCTTTTTCTTTCAACAATTTCCTTATTTGATTTTCATATTCTTTATTAACATCTATCTTTAGTTCTTCTATATCAGTTTCATCTTCCTTCTCATCATAATCGTTTCCATATTTATCCATTCCTTCTTCATATCTTCCATTAATTACCAAATTCTTATTCTTCTTTTCCCTAATATCCACACCATTATCATAACTTTCCTGAATATCCACTCCATTATTATTATACCTAAACTCCAATACCATTATCATAATTCTCCTTATACTTCATTCCATTATCCACGCTTTCCTGTGTATATCCAATCCATTACCATTACATATTAAATTAACTTGTTTTAAACTTATCTCTTCACGATTCTTATCTTTTTCTGTATTCTGTTCACCAACTTCTATATAATCAAATTTCTTCTTATCTTCTTTTTCTATCTCCTCCCTAATTTCTTGCATTCGTTCTTCTTCCTTTATTTTTCTTGTTTAATTAAAACTTTCCCACTCATTAGCTATCCTCACACTTTCCTTTTTATAATCTATAACGACTTTATGTTTGCTAAGCTCATCATGTCCAAGCACAATTACCACATCTAAATTTGGTACAATTAATAATTGTAAATTTACTTTTACTGATGAAATATCTACTTCAATGTATACCATTTTGTTAACTTCATAGAACTTTTTGTTATTTGCACCTACTAGTGTAACTTTCAGTATTTTAATAATACGTTTATTTAATTCTGGATTTATTATTAAAAATTCTCCCTCTATTAAGGATGCTTCTGAACCTGTGTCTATCATTATTACAAATTGTTTTCCTTTATAATTACCATCAACATATACGAGACGAGTAGTTTCCTCATTTTCTAAATCTTCATTTAACTTAATGAATTCGCGGGGATGTTCATACCCACAGATATACAATGATTTATTTCTACGTGACTCGTAATTTATTGAAAATCTGGCGTTACTGCCGCATTGTTCGTCATTCTATTGTTTGTTTCGTCTCTGTCATAACGGTCTCTTCTATAGTCTCTTTCGTTTGAAAACGGTCTTCTCTGTCTCTCTGTGTCTCTACTTCTATTCACGTCCCCATTTATATTTCTTTCTGCACTTCGACCATATCTTTGGTAATTAAATTGTTGGTTTCTTCCCTCATTTTCCTGGTTTCTTTGGCCTTCGTTCTCTCTTCTTTGTTCATATTGTCTCTGGTTTTGATTATCTCTTCTGTTGTTTTTCCATCGCTGATTGTTTTGTCTTCTGTTTTCTTCGTATCTTTGCTGATTGTATTGTCTGTTATAATTATTGTTTTGTCTGTTGTAATTATTGTTACAATTTTGGTTATGCCTATTTCTATTGTCTGGGTAATTTGTAAAAATATTACCTCTGTCATTATATCTGTTTTTATTGTAATAATTATCTGCATTATTGTTGTACCAATTATTATTGTTCTGGTTATTATAACCTCTATTATTTGTATGATAGTATCTATTTCCCCCCTGTATATTATTTATATTATTACTCTTATTATTCCTAATATTTTGTTGTTGGCTATTTGTATTGCTATTATTGAAACTATTTCTTAATTATTTAATTGCTCCATTGTCTTTATGTTATGAATGGCAATGGTTTCCGGAATTTCTGGTTTATATTGACGTGAAATAAACATTACTATTTCAGATTCACTCATTGGTGGATCTAAATGTTGTGCAATTGCAAATAACTTGGTTGCATGTATACTAATCGTATCATGTATTTTAGCATGATATTTGCCGAAATACATTTGTTCCCTAACTATAGTTTGAGGATTCTCTCCCCAGAAATAACTTCGAAAAAGTTTTGCAAATGTATCAAAATCATTTATTTCATTTTCTTTTCCAGAAAACCAAATAAATGCATTGTCAAGAAAATTTTTGGATGCATTTTATTTATATCCCCATTGAATTTATGATTATTTCATGGATGATTGTAATTAATCACCCTGTATTCATTACCCTTACCGAGCATTTCCTTCACTGTGGTCTCAATTTCCGTATTGTATTTTCTTTCCAATCTTCAATCTTCAATGTGTTCTTCTAGTTCTTTTACTTTACTAATTTCACCTCCACGTATTGGCAAGGGTGTCGTATTACAATGATGATTAAATTATCTTATTATTGGAAACCAAATATTATATTATTGTATTGTTATTTGTTCATAAAGGTAAGCTTCCTTTTTGTAATATTTCATCTCTATTAGCTGAATTATTTACAACCTACATCTAAGTGAAATCATTCACCTACAATTGTCATTACTCATAAAATGGCGGCTTTAAATATAGTTTGTGTCTATATTTCAGATATCAACTGTGAGAATCTGGATTCCAATCCTCTTCTCTATGAGATTACTTAATATTGAAGATATTATGTGCCAGTGAAAATATGAAATAGTTTTATATGATAATAATCGGAAACATATCTGGGATTATCTATAATGGGCTGCCTCCAGGACTTCTTTTGTAAAATCTATTTTTCACTACTAGCCTTCTAAACCTAACTTTATTGACTTTTGTTGAGGTAGTAAAGTTGTTCATTATTAACCAAGGTAGAAAAATACAGAGCCTACTTGATTATAACTAAATCTCAATCCATTTAATAGAATGTGAGGTTAACTTGTGCACAGCTGTCATGTCATAAGAAACGGGAGTCGACAAACTAATATTTAAAAAAATAAAATGCCAGTAGTGAAGTAGTGAAAAAATGCTATACGAGCCACGGTAGAAAAGTGTATTATTGTCTCGGACCTCGACAATAATACCTCACTTTTCTAACTTGGCGCATTATTACTATTTAAATAGTGGATGTTTCTTACCGAATTACGGCTTCGAAGATGTTACGAACATGTAACGTAAGGTTAGTCAGCAATCAAACATATTTTTAACGAGAACTTTTTAAAATTTTGGAATTTAAATTTTCACAACTTTTTTGGACGTGTCCTCCCCGTTCATACTTTCTTGTTAGCGTCCCCTCATTCTCTTTTTTCCAAAATCAACAACCTTTTCATTCCTTTTATCCAAGTTCCTACTAGATGTTTTCCTATATTTATTTGACATCCTATTTTTCTTTACAGGTCATTCACCTACACATATGATTTCCAGCAACTCTTGTTGTCTCGATTGGCATTGGCCGTTTTTGATTACGTTTCAAATGTCGCGCACTTATCACCAATCACATCTTTTTAATCACTGACGTTTACCGATTTAACTAACTTATCTACCTGTACAAATGACTTAAATTACTTTGTCTACCTTCATGTACAAATTGTTTCATTTTATATTTTCTTTATTAAATTATTTATAACAATACATTAATTCTTTAGTAAAATTTGTTGTTCCAATATTATTGAAGTGTATTTCAAATTAAAATTGAATTTCTTTATAATGTCATTTTTAAATGAATTGATGATTATACGAGGATCATCCAAGATTATATATTGCGTTATACGAGGTCGTCTCAATATATATATATATATATATATATATATACATATATATATATATATATATATAAATATAAAACCAGAAATATTGGGGAAACGGCAAGTTTATAAAAGTGAACTCTTCTTACTAATTTAACAAGCTTTCGGAAACTTTTATTTCCATTATCAAGTTACAGTAAATTGAGGATTGATATAAAATGGTAAATATATATTAAATGCTAAAATTGGTATTTGAATTTTTTTAAAAATATTGAAATATTGTCATTATGACAGATAAACAATTTCATTTTTTTCTTTCAAATAAGTTATAAAAATTATGTCAAAAAATGGAGAGTGTAGGTTATGATAATGTCAAATTATTATAAAAGTTTTTTTAAAAAATTAATTTTTGATTAAGAATTGAAATTTGAAATCTTATTATTGTGATCCATTGATAGTAAGTAGTGATAAATATCACTGAGATTCTTATGGTCACTCTTCTTGTTAATAGTACAAGGTTCTTGTGATATGTGAGCCATTTCTAAGAAAAGTCTTTTTTTAGTATTTGTTTGTATGTCTAAAATATTAACAGATTCAAAATCCATAACGTGGTCTTTATCAATTACATGTTCTGCTAATGCACATCTGTCAGGATGTAATCTACAATCACTTTTATGTAAACTTAAACGACTTTTTAATTTTTGACTAGTGTGGCCAATGTATTTATTATTACAGTTTTTACATGGTATACAATATATTACATTTGATAGATTGAGAATCGGAGTTTTGTCTTTCAACTTTGTAAAAATAGATTTTATCGTGAAACATGTTTTATTGGCAATTTTAATGTTATTTATTGGTTTGAAAATCCTACTCAACTTTGGTGTTATTTCTTTAATATATGGAAAAGATATATATTTATTTATATGTACTGTATTGTGGGATGTATTATTATTGTCTGCAATGTCTACAGTTGGAAAATAATTATACAATATGTTTTTGATTAAATTATTAGGGTATCCATTTTCTAAAAATAATTTATGAAGAATTTTTAGGTTCTTTTCATGAAAATCGGGATCTGAAATTTTGGTTATATTATATTCAATAAAAATTACCTTGATTAGACAAATGAAGAACAGAATAACCAAAATTTCAGATCCCAAATTTTGTTATTGCGTTGTTGCCGCAGTAAGTACATATCTGCTATTTACAGAAAATAGGAGGACAAATAAGATATAATGTGGTTATTGTAAGTAGGAGGGATCCATATTATGTTATTGCAATGAAATTTCAGAAGTATTCATTCAACAAGTTACAAACACTCAAAATATTGAAGACAGTGAACTTAAATAAATCTTCAAATGGACAATTTCTTCACAAAATTGCATTAATTTCAGAATTACATGATAGTTATTATTTTATATGGTGTTTGTTAGGTACTAGTTGAAGAATAGCTATTTATGTAGGAAGTTACAAAAAATATGATTTTTTGTGACATTTGTGATCATTCAGGACACGAGTATTGTCGGTGAAAAGTTTTAACCCTAGCTGTGAACTAATATTTTTCCTGCGAAGATAAATAATTTATTTCCTTAAAATTGTAGGTTACGGGAAAATACTATAAGGGAAGTGATGTGATGGAGTGATTTTGACGTTTCGAGATTCGAATGGATCTACACATTTCATATTAGTCCAAAGAACGTATTTTTAAAAAATGTCGGTCAGTTGTCAACACGATAACTCAAAAACACTACCGAATTTTTCAATGAAATTTTATAAGTAGGTTCAGAACATAAAAACTGAGGCTAAGTTCATAAATGATTAAAATCTGATTTACAGTTTTTCGGAAAATTCCATTTTCATGCAGTTTTCTCAATTTTCCACTTGTAACAGGTGGACAATTATTTATCGTCCGGGTGTTGGGGTATAGGAAATTATTCCATAACTATAAACGATTTTATTCACTAACAAAAACTTAGAAATACAGAATGGTTAAAAAAGGTAAAAAATAACGGCGGTTGACAATAACGCGGAAATCAGAAAAGCCGGTAAATGAAAAAAAGGAGTTTCAACGTGTTCCCTCTTTCGAACTGATTATCACACTACTGCAACGAGCGGTCAAAGGTAAATATCCCACAAAGCGCGGTTGTCACGTTTGTTGGATGAGAAGGGGATCTTGTTACACACTCCCCCTCTAGATGACGTAACGGCCCTCCGACGTCAGATAGTAAAACGAATAGAAACTCGCCTTTATTTCTTCTTAGGACGGCCTCTCTTCTTCTTGGAGAGCACGGGCTGCGGTATCGGAATTTCTTCTTTAGCTAGATAAGGGCTAATATCGGATGCATGGATGCCCAAGGAATTCCGATCCATCACAAGTAGAAATTTCATATGAAGTAGGCGTGACGACGTTGGAGATAAGGTAAGGTCCATCACGCTTAGTGGCGAATTTATTGGAATACCCTTTCTGGGCGGAACTTAATGTATTAGTCGAGAGTAAAATTTTATCTCCCTTCTTGAAAAATATATTTCTCCTATCTGGGTCAGCAGCTTCTTTTCTCTGGTCTTGCTTTTTCATCAAGACTTCGTGAGCAAGACAAAGACAATCCGCTAATTTTCTTGAATAAGGAGTAATTCTTGGAACAAAGTTCTCAGCGGAAACAATTTAGCGTAAATCATAAACGCAATCTTGGGGTGCCCTCAATTGTCGACCAAACGTCAGATAGGCTGGAGTCTGCCCTGTAGACTCGCAGACTGTAGTGTTAATCGCAAATCGGATACTGTTCAAGTGCTCATCCCATTTATCGTGTTGTCCTTGGACTAATATGGATAATTGGGTTTTTAGTTCGCGATTCTTCCTTTCAACAGGATTACTAGCGGGATGATACAAAGGATCATAGGAGCTTTTTATTCCAAAGCAATGTATTACTTTCTGCATCACGTCCGAGATGAACTGTACTCCATTATCGGAAATTAATTTTCTAGGAGTGCCAAACCAAAGGAAAACTTCTTCTATAAGGAGCTTAGCACAAGCTTCACCAGTTGCATTAGGTAAAGGAAATAATTCTACCCATTTGGAGGCGATATCTTCCACAATTAAGATCCATTCGTTCAATGAGGCCGTTTCCGGGAGGGGCCCGAATAAATCAACAGTCATAACTTCAAATCGTTGTGCAGGAGCTGGAGTCTGTAACAATCCTGCGGGTTTTAGGTTCGTACTTTTATACCGTTGGCAATCTAAGCAATTTTTGACATGGTTGGCAATGTATCTTCGCATACCAGTCCAAAAGAATTTTTCGGAAATTTTCTTATAGGTGTGGTCAACTCCATAATGACCAGCAGTGTCAGCGTCATGGTATTGTTTCAGTATGTCCTCTCGTAGAGGTTCAGGGATCACCAGCTGGGGGTTTTCGGAGTCATTGTCAGGATTGAAATGATAAAGAACTCCATCAGCGAGTTGGTATCCTCATTCAGACCATCTGGTCAAGTCTACTAGATCTTCTGATTCTAGAGATTTAATAATCTTTGCAACATCGTCGTCAGCAAGTTGTTGGGCTCGAAGGTCCTCTGGCGCATATCTGGGCATTTCTACCGTGACGAAGCAAATACCACAAGTCTCGTCGGCTGGGTGTGGACCAAAAGGTCGAGATAGCATATCGGCAACCACGTTGGATTTCCCAGGTGTATAGACTATGTTCATATTGAGTCCCTGAAGTCTTAACGCCCATCTTGCGAGACGTCCCGAAGGTGTTTTTAGAGTAAAAAGCCATTTTAATAGTTGATGATCCGTAGCAACGGTTACTTCCGCATTTTCCAAATAGGCCCGAAATTTTTCGGTACTCCACACAATGGCAAGAGCTTCTCGCTCCGTAGTAGAGAATTTGCGTTCAGCAGAAGTTAACAAGCGGCTTGCATATTCTACGGGTCGTTCCATATTTTCCTCCCCCTGGAGTAATACCGCACCGAGAGCATATTGACTTGCATCGGTTCGAAGTATGTAAGGCTTTGTCTGATCAGCTTGTATCAAAACCGGAGATGACGTAAGTATGTCTTTTAAAGTCTGAAACGCGCACTTTTCTTTTTCTCCGAAGTGGAATTTCGCGTTTTTCTTTAGTAAGTTCGTTAAAGGTCGAGCTATGTCGGCAAAGTTCGGCACAACTTTACGGTACCACGAGCACGTTTGCACAAAACTATGAACGTGTTTAATACAACTAGGTTCACTTAACTTTTTGATGGCGGTAGTCTTTGCGGGGTTTGGCTCGATACCTTGTGGTGTAATCACGTGACCGAGATATAGTACGGAGTTTCTTACGAAAGAGCACTTGTCTCGACGCGCGCGTAGTTTGAACATTTTAAGTCTCTGAAACACGGCAGTCAAATCATCGATATGTTTTTCAAAAGTTTCTGATAATAATTATAAATCGTCCAAATACGTAAAAACAGCACGATCACCAAGTCCGCGGCAAAAACGTCCCATTAGTCGGTTAAAAGTAGCGGGTGCGTTCCTTAAACCGAATGGCATTCGATTAAAACGATAGGTGCCGAAAGGTGTAACGAAGCATGTTTTATCCCTGTCCGGAGGTGCAACCGGTACCTGCCAGTAACCTGATTGTAAATCTATAGTAGACATAAAAGGAGTATGTTTGCCCGAATGTAACAAATCGTCTATAAGAGGCATTGGAAAACTATCACTAACTGTAATTGAATTTAACCTACGATAGTCTATACATAACCTCAAATCATTAGGATTATTTCGTTCAGGAATTAGTACGATGGGACTGGCCCATGGAGATTCGCATTCTTCAATAATATTAGACGCTAAAAGATTATCTATCTCAATTTTTAGAAATTGTTTCTTGAAATTATTTAAAGGATAAGGAGATACAGCAATGGGGTCACTATCGTCCGTGGTTATACGGTGTTCAGCAAAATCCGTAGGGTCTCCACTGGAGGCAAAAATATCCGAAGCCTGCGCAAGAGCCTCATTAACTTTGGCCCGTTGAGAAGAGTCCAAAATTTCTCCTTCGTTGGTACGCAAAAAGTATTCGCTCACTTCGCAAATTTGTAACGGTGAGTCATCAAGAATGATTTCTTTAACAAACGGAAACTCTTTCGTTCGATCTTCACAAAAATACCAACAATCATCGGCGATATTTAAAATAATCTTAGCTTTTTCGAGGAAATCTACTCCCAAAAGCGTTCTATTATGTTCGAGTTCTGGGAAAATGATAAATGTAACGGACACCATTTTATCTTTAATTAAAACATCGACGTTCGTTTTCAGAATATCTTTATCTTGGATATTTCCGTCAGCATAAGAAATGTTCATTTTAGTTTTCGTAAACTCGTAATTTTTTGTTTTAACAACCTATACAAGCTAGCACCTGCTATACTACCTTGTGCGCCTGAATCGGCGAATCCGACTCCGTCAACATTGTCAATCGTGATTGGTAGTAAAGGTCTAGACATCGAAACCGAATATAAGTTTAAGTCAGAATTTGTAATAGAATCATTTTCTATTATGATTTGATCAAAAGCAACAGATTGAACTACTGTTTTGGTTTTACCCTGACACGTAGTGCATTTGGACCGAATGACACCTGGAGCACCGCAACCGTAACAAACAAGTTTCGCGTTTGGCGCGTTTTCGTCGCTTTTCGCAAGATTTTTAACCTGCGTCAATGATGAAACAGTGGGCCCATATTGGTCATTTGTTTTGTCCTTTTTCATTAGTTGTTTACAATTTTCTTTTGAGTGACCTGCTTTTTTACAATAACGACAATATAACTGTTTATCTCTTTTGTCATTAATCTTATGGTCAGATTTATAAGAAGGAATTTGGCCACTTTCTTTCATAGATTGTTCAATATCCCGGAGTTGCGTCAGAAGACTTTCGAAATCGTCAAATTGATTGCGCGGCAACCGTTTTCGTAGTTTACGATTTAACAGCCCGTAAATCATATCGAGTTGTGCCGCTAACGGCAAGTCATACGGCAACTTAGAAAATAAAGCACGGATAGAACAAATGAACAGTTCAGAAGATTCTCCTACCTCCTGTTCTTTCGCAAAAATGTCTCTAAAAATGAAATGCGGCGGATGAGTTTTTGTATAAGTGTCCTTTAAAAGTTTCACTGCATCGTTCCACGAAACAACTGTCTTTTTTAACACCTTGCCACCAGGTAGCGGCGACGCCTTCCAAAAGCATGGGAAGTCCGCGTAAGGCATTTTCATCGGAGACCGAAGTACAATCTTTATACGTACAAATACTGTCTATAAATGCTACCACATTAGATTCACTTGAACCATTAAAACGAGTCGTACACTTAGCAAAATTACCCGTTTGATTATTATTATTAGAAGGACCAGAAAACTGAAAGTTTTGTAAAAGTTCTTGAGTGGATTGTTTATTTGAATTACTTAAAGCACTAATTAAGTCCAATAATTGTTGCTGAGACATTAGAATGGAAGCGACGGCTCCATCATTATGTTTGTCTTTTTTCGGCGGCATTTTATAAGACTTGAGACGTAAGCTTTTTGTAAAAGTAGATATAAATAAAATTCAAAGTTCAAACGATTGAAATGAATGTCCACTCTGTATATAACAAAACAGATTTGAAATTAAAATTGGAAAGGACTTACTTTATTGCAGATGTTTTCAACTCTTATAACCTCTCCTTAAAAGCACGTTTCAAAATGCTTTATGGTGATATTACACAAAACACCACTTGTTTTTGTAACAAAGTTCTTAACCCTCCATCGCTCGCACCGTTAGAAAAAATCTAACAAATTTTAAAAATGTTAAATAATTTTTGCAATTTTGCTTTTTGTTTGTCGTGCGCCCAGGAATACCATGACGACGTGGTCTACTATGCACATGTATAGTGGGGAGGGGAAAAGTATTTGTTTAGATGCTGTAATTACATATTGTTAGTATAAAACTAACACGCGAGCGATCACGTACGGCGGACTGTTAGAAAAATTCTAACGACGCGAGTGAAGGCGTATGTTATTTTTTGTGTTGCGTATGTTATTTTTTTGTGTTTTGTAAAAAATTGGTAAGGTTTTTTTTAATTTAAGCGTAATTTTTATTAGTATAAATAAATTTTGTAGTAGTAAAACATGGATGAAAATACTAAAAATAAGTTGCTGAAATGGTATGAAGAGGTTCCGACCGATGAAGAAGTGTTTGATTCTGATGGTGATCTGAGTGACAATGCTTCAGAACATAATGACTATCAGACAGACACAGAGCAATCTGCAGATGAAACGGATGATGTATTACCTGGTCTACAGACCAATCCATGTGATAGGATTCCTAAATTTTATGGAAAAGATAAGACCCCTTGGTACAAACATAAACCTCTTGAGCCTAGAGGAAAAGTAAAAGCCCGCAATATAGTTACAAGGTTGCCTGGCGTAAAAGGTTTGGCAAAACAGGCTAAAAATATATTGGATTGCTGGAAGTTATTTATTTCAGAAGAAATGACTAATAACATTGTAAAATATACCAATCAAAAATTAGACTTGATGAGAAACTCCTTTCAGCGCCCACGAGATTGTGCTCCGACTGACTATGAGGAAATATTAGCATTTATTGGTCTACTATATATGGCTGGTGTAAAACGAGGGCAGCATTTGAATACTGATGAACTTTGGAAAACCGATGGCACAGCACCCGAAATCTTTGTAGCTACTATGTCTAAAAAAAGATTTCATCAATTGATCCAATCTATAAGATTTGATGATGCTAGATCTCGACCACAGAATTCTGCAATTGACAATCTCGCTCCAATTCGAGAATTATTTGAATTATTTGTAGAAAATTGTAAAAAAACCTATACTCCTGGATTTTATGTGACAATTGATGAAATGTTCGAGGTAGATGTCGATTTAGGCAATACATTGCCAATAAGCCCGCCAAATACGGCATAAAAATTTATGCACTAGTTGATTCCAGAACATTTTTTACGTTAAACCTCGAAATTTATGCAGGTAAGCAACCAGAGGGACCTTTCCAGATCAAAAATGATGCAGCCAGTGTAGTTATGCGACTCATAGAACCTATAAGTGGAACAGGACGAAATGTTACCACGGACAATTATTTCACTTCGGTGCCATTGGCCAATAGTTTGGTGGAAAATCATCGTCTGACTATGATTGGTACTGTTCGAAAGAATAAACCCCAGGTCCCTCCAGAGTTACTACAAGTGAAACAACGACCAGTAAAGAGCAGTATATTTGCGTATGGTGTGAAACCTAATAATTGTCTTCTGGTATCCTATGTACCAAAGCCAAACAAAAACGTGCTGCTTTTGTCCACTATGCATACTGATGGTAATATCGATGAAGAAACAGGTGAAGCTTGTAAGCCCGAAATTATTACGGACTACAATCTTACAAAAGGAGGTGTGGATGTGGTTGACAAAATGAAAGCTGAATATTCCGTAACTAGATTTAGCAATAGATGGCCATTCACCATATTTTGTAGCCTACTAAATATCTCAACTGTCAATAGCCAAATAATATATAGGGAAAACACAAACAAAATTATTTCTCGAAGACAATATATTTCGGAACTTAGCAAAATGCTTATTATGCCACACGTTTGTCGACGTTCTGAAATTCCAACGCTTCCTTACAACCTTCAGGTAAAAATAAGAAATATCACTGGAAAACAACAAGGACCCAATCATGATCGACCCCCTCAGACCAAAGTAAGGTGTGAATTTTGCCCTCTGAGAAAAAACAGATTTACTCAGCGTCACTGCTCAAACTGCCAAAACCCTATATGTAAGGAACATACTGCAGCTACTACACTGATTTGTCGTCAATGTTTTGGCAATGACGGAGATGCTTAGGGTGCGACTTATTTTTGAAGGTAGCTATTTGCTCTTTATATAATACCATTTCTCAAACTAGTCTTTTTTAGATCCCAACGAGTTTATGGCCAGTTGCTTAGTTTTGTTTTTATGAATAATTGTATTTTTTAGATATTTTTTGTGTTAAAATATGTTTATAAATAGTTATAGTTAAAAGAATAAACCTTTCTGCTTACTATAATACTTTTATTCCAAATTAACTGGATGTTAGATAAAATCTAACACGCGAGCGATGGCGTGAAAAAATGAGGCGCGAGTGATGGAGGGTTAATTACCGAATACTCGAGTTATTGTCCGAAACCTTATAACTGTGTATCACTAAAACAAAAGTTTTTGCAGTTCTCACAAACGTTCTATGGAATTTTCCTAGCCACGAGTTGGGGCGCCAGTGTAACAGGTGGACAAGTATTTATCGTCCGGGTGTTGGGGTATAAGAAATTATTCCATAACTATAAACGATTTTATTCACTAACAAAAACTTAGAAATACAGAATGGTTAAAAAAGGTAAAAAATAACGGCGGTTGACAATAACGCGGGAATCAGAAAAGCCGGTAAATGAAAAAAAGGGGTTTCAACGTGTTCCCTCTTTCGAACTGATTATCACACTACTGCAACGAGCGGTCAAAGGTAAATATCCCACAAAGCGCGGTTGTCACGTTTGTTGGATGAGAAGGGGATCTTGTTACACACTCGAAATAATTTTCTTAACGAATAATTGACAAATTTGTTGGAATCTTCGAATCAAAAAACCTCCTATACAAAATTTCTCCGAAATCGGAATCAAAATTTTTTTGGGAATTTCCTTCAGCTTTAATCCTGTATATTATCTACAATATAAAATGAAAGAATTCAAATGTAGTAAGTAATTGAGATGCATGTTAAACATTTTGCAGTCCTGACCCAAAAATTGTAAATTTTGATTTATATTGAATGTATGGAAAAAATTACGCAGTATCATGTATTTTAATACGCGGAATCCATTTCTTGATGTAGTGTTATGAAATTTTTGTTATTAAAAAAATGTTTTCTCAGTTTTTTTTCAAGTAAAGTATTAGAAAACAAATTTTGGGTGAAAACTAATAGCCTCGTGCATAAGGTGAAGTCATCTGGGTACATCAACTGGTTCAAATAATATTCTAATACATCAGTCGGATCTAGATATCTCGTTTATCCTTAATGCCACGAAACAACATTATCAACAAAAGAAGTAAGTAGATATCGTCAAGGACCAGATTTTAAAAATATTCATACATACAGTCTGCTCCAAAATTCAGTGAAACAAACACATATTTTTTATGTAACACCCTGTATTTCTTAATATCTTTCGATTCTCTTCGAAGAGCTGATTTCGAAAAACTATAGCACTTGGGGTCAAATGGTTATAGTTTCTAAATTCCAGGGTGTTGAAAATCACTTTTTTAACTTCAAAGATTTTTCAGCTAAAACAATTGATTATTTAAAAAAGAATGGATGTTCCTATATTTAGTTGGGTTCTTCAATCAATTTTGGAACATCCTATATATTCATGAATACTTATAAAATCTGCCTCTTGGCGATATCGGCTACTTTTATGCTTCATACATCAATATTGTGTATAGGAAAAGAAATAACTTTTGGCCCTTGTACTAATATTTCTGTTGTTAAAAAAAATTGAATTTTTTGTTATTAATCTAATGAAATCATGTCATATCAACCTGTTGTTGGTTTTCCAATAAGTCCTTCAGTTGGTTCTTGCTGATTTGCCATTACAAATGAAGTATTATATACAGGATGGTCCGTAAGTAATGGTCCAAAGTGAAATGGGAGATTTTTGGCCTGAAAATATTACAATCTCTTGCAACTGCAACTTGCTTTAATCAAATATTGATCATGGAAAAGATACAGGGTGGCAAAGTTTAAATGTAAAAGATGTTTTTTCTCAGTAAATTGAAAGATTTTGGATATACAAACGTAAAAATTAAGAGATTGGGGTTTTAAGGCATGACGAATCGTAATATGATATCCGTTTTGATGTATTTCCTAGAGGGCGCCACATGAGCTATGTTGTTGGTGTAACTGTGCGCTTCATTTTTCATAGTTAACGCTATCTCTCTTTTTATTGAAAAATATTAAAACTACATCATTTGCGACAAAAATAAATATCTATTATTAGTCTCAAAAATTACTAGTTTTCGAGATATTCGCATTTTAAAAACCCCCTACATAATTTTTATTTTATTTATTAGCACAAATAACACCGTACACTAACTAAAGTCGTTAGTTAGTGAACGGTGCAAATAATAGCGTTAGTAGGCGCTGATGTCAGCAAATGTATCATCACAAGAATTAACATAGTAGGTGCCGATGTCAACAATACTCCTGTCAGTTAATCATTCGTGTTTTGACAGTTAATCTCATTACACTCTTGAAGTACGAAACTATTTAAACACATTGTTTCCTGAACGCTGGATTGGTCGTGGTAGTCCCTTTCCTTGGCCACCACGCAGTCCAGAATATAACCCCTTGGATAACAGTATATGGGGCACAATGAAGGAAATAGTTCACAGAAACGATAAAAAAGTTAAGTGCACAGTTACACCAACAACGTAGCTCATGTGCCGCCCTCTAAAAAATACATTAAAACGGATATGATATTATGATTTCTCAGGAACTAAAACCCCTATCTTCAAATTTTTACGTTTCTATATCCAAAATCTTTCAATTTACTGAGAAAATCATTTTTGACATTTCAACTTTGCCACCCTGTATCTTTTTTATTATCAGTATTTTATTGAAGCAAGTTGCGTCAGATTGTAATATTTTCAGGCCAAGAATCTTCCATTTCACTTAGGACCATTACTTACGGACCACCCTGTATATATATTTTTATTGTTTAAAAGTATATTTTGCAATTTTTAATTTCATTCAACTATTGGAGAGCTATAAGACCGAGGCAGGCAATAAATGCGAAACATAACACCCTCTATGCTATAAAGTGTTAGAGTAGACCTTAATGCCCGGTTAAGTCATGTCTACTGGTCAATGATGAACACGTTGAACATTTATTGTAAATTTTCTTTTGTTTATTTTGGTAATTTAAAATCAAAAATTGACCTGTTTGGGGAATTTTTAATAGTACTTTTCATTTAGCTTATAATAAATTTATGCGTTACTTGGACGCACCCTATATACAGGAACGTATCTAAGAAATTAAGAACTGGGAACTGGGAAGTAACTTGGGACTTCGATTTTAAATGAAAAAGAGATTCATTCATAATGTTTCATGTATAATTTGCGTATATTGTTTCGCGTTTACGGCGTCCACTGACCATGAGCATACAACGTGCTAACTCTTTTTCTTTAAGAAAACTAAATAGTTTTATGATCGAAGAAGACGTACAAGTACATGCAATGGAAACACACAAAGAAGTAAGAGATGAAGGCTGTAGTTCATTAAATTCGAATGATTTTGATTTTTGTATCCCTGCAGGATTTTTTTTCAATCTGAATAACTCTGTAGTATTGTAGGACTTTTAAGTTTCTCTGGGTATATGTAGATTTTATAGTAGAAAACTATTTTTTGTTTTGTGTAAAAATTTACTTTTTATTTGTCCCATATTCGACATTGTTTTATAATTACTACTTACTAGGTATTAAAACAATAAAATCTAAATTTATAACCTAATTAAAGTGGTTTTATTTAACACGTTTTAGCTTCCAAATAAATTTAGGGGTAGTCAACATAATATAATATTGACATTATACTTGTCTTTTAGATGACCGAGAATAGTTTGTATATAATGTCCTACTCAATAATTAATTATACAGTGAACGGCTAAATTATGGAATATTATCATTATTCCGAGAACCGTCGAGTTTTAAGGGAAATCCCGAAACAGGTCGATTTTTGTTGTAAAACGCCCATGTTATAACATACATGGAGTAGGGATGATGTAACCGGTGTAGGTGTAATGACGTAATCGTTAATTTTTTTGAATAGAAATCGGTATAATGTGACACCTCATTTGAACGAGAATTTAATTATCTATTTAACGACATTACATTTTTAACTAAAATATTTTTTAAGGGTACGAAAACAATTTTTTAAAAATTAAATTCAATCAAATTACAATCAATGCATGACTTTCTGAAATACTTAAAAAAGCAAAAATAAGTAAAAATAATATTGGACACAAAAAGTTCTCTCATAAACACTGAAACTTTTTGTCATATGTTAATTCAAGCAAGTGATAGTGGCATAGTTACTGTAATATTTATTGTCGTAAATGTTTTGATTTTGTGAATTGTTATCAGTTGTCAATTGTAATTTTTACTTTTGAATAGTAAATTATGGCTCACCTAAATGAATCACAACGCATAGAAATATTAATCCTTAGCGGATGCGGAGATAAAAAAAGAACACAGAACGAGGTATGCAATTTATTCAACGCAAAATATCCCGTCAGACCTATCAGCCAATCAACAGTAAGTAAAATAGTCCGAAAATTTGGAGAAACTGGGCACGTTAAACATATTCCAAACGCTGGGCGTCCTAAAATTGAAGACAATGTGAAACTTGATATTTTATTAAATGTAGATGAAAATCCTCACAGTAGTTCAACACAAATGGGTGAATATGCTGGAGTTTCCCAAAGATCGGTATTACATATTTAAAAAAAAGAAAAATACCATCCCTACAAAATTCAACTACATCAGGAATTAAACGACGACGATCCCGATCGCCGGCTTCAATTTTCTGAAATTATGCAGGATTTATGAATCCCCAATCCACTTTTCATCAATCAAATCCTTTTTTCCGATGAAGCAACATTTTTTATACATGGTACCGTGAATCGTCAAAATTGCGGATATTGGAGTCAAGAAAACCCGTATTGGATGACTGAGGCTCACACGCAATATCCTCAGAAAGTGAATGTATGGGCAGGGATCATCAATGACAGAATCATTGGCCCTTTTTTCTTTGAAGAAAATCTAACAGGAAAACGTTATTTAACTTCTTTGAGAAATCAACTTATACCTGTCCTTGCTAACATGTATCCAAATGCCAATAATCCAAATTTACCTAGTGAAAATATCTGGTTTCAACAAGATGGATCCCCTCCTCATTACGCACGTGAAGTACGTCAATTTTTAAATAATTACTTTCCCGGGAGGTGGATCGGAAGACGAGGTTTTATAGAGTGGCCAGCAAGGTCGCCAGATCTAACACCTCTAGATTTTTTCGTGTGGGGTTACATAAAATCAAAAGCTTATGTCAATAGACCCCAAAACTTACAGGACTTGAAAGATAGAATTAGGCATGAAAAGAGTCTAATTACTCCAGAAGTCATCCGCAATGTACTTGATGAATGTGTCCGTAGATTCGCATATTGTCGAGAAACCGATGGATGGCATTCCGAACATTTAATTTAAAATAATTGTTATGCATAATTTGGGTACTTTAAAGTACATTATTAATTAAATCATTAGTTGAAATTTGGTGGAATTTAAATTAAAAAAATAGTTTTCGTACTCTTAAAAAAATATTTTAGTTCAAAATGTAATGTCGTTGAATGAGGAATTAAATTATCGTTCAAATGAGGTGTCACATTATACCGATTTCTATTTAAAAAAAAATAACGATTACGTCACTACACCTACACCGGTGACGTCATCCCTACTCCATGTACGTTATAACATGGGTATTTTACAACAAAAATCGACCTGTTTCGGGATTTCCCTTAAAACTCGACGGTTCTCGAAATAATAATAATATTCCATAATTTAGCGGTTCACTGTAGAATACTATTAATAAAGAAATGCGCCAGCTCACTGACCTTCCTACCTCATATCTAAACTTTACTTACGTTAATGTATCGGACTCTCTGAATTCGGCGCTATTAGAGGAGAGTGGTTGACGTGACGCTCTAAAGACGAGAGCGTGTATTTGAGAGAATACTCAGAGTTGAGTAATGTATCAGAAATATATTTTTCTACGACAACCTCGATAAATGTTCATTTTATAACCGTAACTTCAATCATAAACAAGCACTTTTTCTACGACAACCTCGATAAATGTTCATTTTATAACCGTAACTTCAATCATAAACAAGCACTTTTTGTACAGAATTTCATTCTTGCATCGGTTGCTAGACAAGTTGCTAAGCAACAAATGCGAAATGGAATATTTCGTGTTAGGTATAGGTTCACTCTAAAATCAAGACGACTACGGCTTGTCAAATTATGACGTCCAGCGACAAATTGATGAAATGTCAGCAGATCGTTTCTGTCAAAGTTTTAGTAGGTAACGAGTAATTTCATAGTTGTTTTCTATAAAAACTATTAATTAAAATGGAAACTGATAGTGATATTGACTTAGATTTGACACCTCCGAATATAATAGAAGCAGCGAAGGTAACAACACTGAATTTATTACCGGAAACGTCGAAGAGTATGTATTAACGCGCTTATAACCTTTTTTTTTGAATGGAAGGTAGATCAAAAGACAAAATCGTATGTTATGATGTTATGTTATGATATGTTGTCATAGAAAAAGTATAGTATGCAACTCGCAACAAAATGGCCATTTTGCACTCGTATGAATTGCAGCACTTGCCTTCGGCTCGTGCTGCAAATTTCATACTCGTGCAAAATGGGCATCATTTTGTGCTCATTGCATAATATACTATTTTGTACAGAATTTCATTTTTGCATCGGTTGCTAGGCAAGTTGCTAAGCAACAAATGCGAAATGGAATATTTCGTGTTAGGTATAGGTTCACTCTAAAATCAAGACGACTACGGCTTGTCAAATTATGACGTCCAGCGACAAATTGATGAAATGTCAGCAGATCGTTTCTGTCAAAGTTTTAGTAGGTAACGAGTAATTTCATAGTTGTTTTCTATAAAAACTATTAATTAAAATGGAAACTGATAGTGATATTGACTTAGATTTGACACCTCCGAATATAATAGAAGCAGCGAAGGTAACAACACTGAATTTATTACCGGAAACGTCGAAGAGTATGTATTAACGCGCTTATAACCTTTTTTTTGAATGGAAGGTAGATCAAAAGACAAAATCGTATGTTATGATGTTATGTTATGATATGTTGTCGTAGAAAAAGTATAGTATGCAACTCGCAACAAAATGGCCATTTTGCACTCGTATGAATTGCAGCACTTGCCTTCGGCTCGTGCTGCAAATTTCATACTCGTGCAAAATGGGCATCATTTTGTGCTCATTGCATAATATACTATTTTCTAACTGTTGCATTCAACAATATAAGCAATTTAACGTTCTACTGAAACTGCAGTGTTGTCAAATCTCGGGACGCTCTAAGCGCGAATAACTATCAAGATAAAATGTATACTCTATATACAACTTAATACTCCTAGCGACTCTGCCGGAGAGTTGCGCGAACTAAATATATTCGAGAACTGTATATTTTCGTTCATTTCATGATCAAAAAAGTGTCCCCCAAAAATTTTGTTGGTAGGTTCGTGACGTAATTTCAAGTCCCTGGACGCTCTATTGAATGCGATTTCAGAATGTATGGACGCTTTAACGATAGAAGGATATATATATATATATATATAGATTGTATTGTTCATCTCTAGTAATATAATAACTCTTATTATATATTGTGGCTTTTTAGAGAAAAATACCTATTTTCAAAGTACACACTTTATTTTGTTTAGCTTTCGTTGCACTTCGTCAACTTCATCAGAACAAAATCCGTGATTAAAAAATAATATCAAAAATCTTCATCATAATAAAAAATACAGAATAATTTTATAAAAAACACGTTTGGTAAAATAATCAAAATTTGAACGTGTTTTCTATAAAATTTTTCTGTATTTTTTATTATGATGAAGATTTTTGATATTATTTTTTAATCACGGATTTTGTTCTGATGAAGTTGACGAAGTGCAACGAAAGCTAAACAAAATAAAGTGTGTACTTTGAAAATAGGTATTTTTCTCTAAAAAGCCACAATATATAATAAGAGATATATATTATATATATATATATATATATATATATATATATATATATATATATATATATATATATATATATATATATAGGAGACGATTTATTTGGGGATGTGGCAATAAAATACCAGAGAGTACTCTTTTTAAAATATATTCCAAGCTTTCGAATATAACATATTCATTCTCAAGGACTGAAAATTATTAGGATGGTCAAATTATAAAATAAATTAATGTTAAAATTTACTTACATTATTTAAACGAGGATGTCGGTATAATTGTAAAAATAGATAAAAATTAAATTTTATAATTGACATAAACGTTCATTACATATTAAACTCAAAAAACAATATGACATTCAATATGACATTAAACAAAAATTTTAATCTATAAAGGTCTGTTCGAATAAAGTTAATTTTGATTGGAATTTGAATTTTGTAAAGATTGTTTTTCAAAATCTAAGAGATAGGCATACATCACACTAAGGTTATTCAGGTCTGTTTTTTTATTAATGCAATTATTTTCTTGTGAAATAAATGCGGTTTCTAAAAATAGACGTTTTTTATAATTTTTTTCTGTGATTAATACTTTGGCTGATTCATAATCAATTGATTTTGAAAAACAATCTTTACAAAATTCAAATTCCAATCAAAATTAACTTTATTCGAACAGACCTTTATAGATTAAAATTTTTGTTTAATGTCATATTGAATGTCATATTGTTTTTTGAGTTTAATATGTAATGAACGTTTATGTCAATTATAAAATTTAATTTTTATCTATTTTTACAATTATACCGACATCCTCGTTTAAATAATGTAAGTAAATTTTAACATTAATTTATTTTATAATTTGACCATCCTAATAATTTTCAGTCCTTGAGAATGAATATGTTATATTCGAAAGCTTGGAATATATTTTAAAAAGAGTACTCTCTGGTATTTTATTGCCACATCCCCAAATAAATCGTCTCCGTTACTGAGTTGGCAAATATTTCTAGTAATTTATATATATATATATATATATATACATCCCACTATCTATTGTGCGTCCACTAGAAAGACTACATTTTTGAATATTTTGGTTGCGTATATTTACTCTTTTGTGCATCTAGAATACCACTGTCGGTTTAAATTACTTTATATATACAAAAAAAATTCGCATTTTTGACATTCCAAAGTACTTCTAGCTCCTCCCAGCCGTAAGTATTTCAACTTCCAACATATACGTTTTTGTCTGATTTGCATTCAATCATACGTCCATGCAAGTTTGCCAAGTTTTTCACATACCTATACACCAATTATTTCAGTGATACACTATTCTGCGTCCGTTCAAAGCATAACATAATTTGAGAAATTGTATTATGTCCATACAGGATAAATCGCGTATAAAAGTGTGTAGTGGTCCAACTGAAAATGTTTTAAATTTTAATGTCGTTAATTAATGAGTATAAATTAAGAAATTATTGGTTGAGTTTTTTCAAGCATTCTAATAAATAAAAACACGATATTATTATTGTGACGCACGCAAAAAAATTTCTAGAGAATCTTTTTACAATTTTTTATTTATTTTTGTTGTTCATATTTACTCATATTTACTGCACTACAGTGACTAGCCAGTATAAATAAAATGATTATTTAAGTTAAATGTTGAACTATGTAATATTGGCACTGATTTTTGCTGAAATATTTATTTCGAAAAAAATGTAGATATACAGTGATAAGATTAAATCTTATTGTCGACTTTCGAATTTCTTTAAATATCCGTCATTATAAGTTTCGATATTTTGTTGAACCCCTCTCAGGTAATATTCATCCCTTTAATGTTTTTAAATAGCAAAAGGGGTCAAGTAAGTAACACTTCATTTCGAAGGGTATAAATAGAAGATTTAAAAATTAGCACATAGGGTATATTTATAGTCAATAATTTACGATCTTTAGACAGTTTATATTCGTATGTTTTTAACTTCAAGTAACAGCCGAAGCTAAACTGTTCAAACTTTATTAAAATGGCTTATATTGACCTATATTAATTTTTCAAGCACTATCTAATGCTATAAGAAAAACCATAATACAAAGTGGTCAAAAACTCTAAACCTTTGATTACCTTGTATTATGTCTTATATTATCTCATTATATAGTGCTTAAAAAATTAGGACAGGACCATGTATGCATTTTTGATAAAACGGCTTCAACTGTCACGAATTTCAATCATTTAATTGATTTAAGACCATATGAATCGGCTTTGTTAAGAAGTTTAATTTGTTTGGCAAAATTTGAATGAGACGTTATTCTGCATATTTTAGAGCAAATGTCAAATGTTTTTGACGTCAGCGTTTTGCGTACATCTGCCATCTTGAATTTTTTGAAATGGCAACCTAGGTCGAAGAGGCTTATTTTTTTCTTTCGAGAAATAATAGCAATGTATCACCTTAATACAAAATATCTTATAAAATATCAGTTTTGTTTTTCTAAATTGAATTGTACTGTACTAATGATATGACTTTATCGGTTTTTAAAACTAAACAAAAAACAATAGTAGTCATTAAAAACGTGAACCACATTTATGTACAAATTGTGAAAACTGATACCAATTTCAAATTAGCATAAAGTTTAGAAGTAAGTTGAGAATAACGGCACATTTATCGGAAAAACAACGAATCGAAATCTTAATGTTAGTTGAATATGGTGATCGTAACGAAGATGAATAAATATTAAGTTCTGGATTTAATCACACGCACGTAAGTTTAATAATTTAACTTATAGTTTATGAAATACCTTTTTATCTTGTATTATTATTTGAAAATTTTCTATGTTTTAGACCTTTCTGGGCCTTGGAGTCCCTCGTAGAAGTGGCTTCAATATGGCTTCGTGGTCGGCTTGGGAAGATTTTCAGTTTTGTTTACTCTTGGAATTTTCACTCAGGATTTATTTAAGGAATTTTATATTTAAAGAGATTATTTAACCTCTGTTTTTAACAGGAACTTGTTAAGGAAAGGTTACAACACCAAATCACTTTATAGTTTCACTTTTAACACAACGTAGTCTAATTATAAATAAATTTTTAAACATGAAAAAGCTTATACTTCACAATTCTCTATATTTTTCGTAACTAACCGTTTTATGATCAATAGCAACCAATATCAAATTTTTCTATCTTTTCAAAATCCATATGTCTCTTTATTTTTAAGTTTTTCTATATTTGCTGACCAATCAAATTCATTTAATAATTTTTGATTTCTGTTATTTGACATGATTGTTTGATAATTTGATCTTTTTCTGATATGAAAGTTTATTTTTAATGTCTCCAAATAATTTATTATTGTTTTTATCTTTTAGTTAAAAAATTTTAAAATTATTTGACATCTGTTTTAATTTCAGTTGTCATCTCCCTTCCTCCGTTCGAGTTGACAAATCTAGATTCACACTTTGTTAGATATGTTCATAAGTGTACTTCTTCTATTCTTACCAGTGTCAGATTTTATAACCTAATTAATAATTTTTAATTTTCAGGTTCTTTCTTTTTAGATTTATGATGAGCCAAGAAACTTTTGCAAAGCTCTTGAAAATTCTGAAACTATGTGATAGGATTTCAATAAATTAGAGTGAAGTTATAAAGATTCCCGTTTAAAGTTTGGGTTGTAAATATTTGTCAGGTGATTTGTTTATATTTTATTTAGATTTTATACTGAAATAACCCTTGTTTGGTGTATGTGTTGTATGATTTCACTTTCCATATCAATATATATATATATATATATATATATATACAAGGACAGGAATATTGGGGAAGCGGCAAAATTGTAAAATGAGTACTCTTTACACTATTTTCCAAGCTTTCGGAATATCTTTATTTCCATTCTCAAGGTCAGCATTCGAGATTGTATTACAAGTTGTTTCAAATGGTAAATACATCTAATAATAATAATTTTGATTTGAATTTTTTTAAAAAGTAAATGTCAAAATGATGTCAAACAAAATCGTTTGCTTATAGAAAAAGAAATAGTATATAATTATAACTAACTTATATCTAACTTATATATATATATATATATATATATACTGCTGTCGAAAAGCGGCTCCTAAGAGATTTCTTTCCTTATTCTGTTTAGGATTTTCTAGTAAATCTTCATCTTCAGAATCTACATCTACAAATTATTTTCTAATTTTTTGAAATATGTAAGGAATGGTAAAAGTGTCTAACCTGAATTTTTTTGTATATAATCAAGTACAACTTACCTGTTTCATTTTTTTTTCTATTATAATCACAAAGGGGCAATTAACTTTACTAACATTTGACGAAAAAAGTTAGGTGTAAGCACGGTGTAAAGCATACCCAAACTTATTACTAGGGATTTAGTATAAATCTAGTGTTCAAATTATGTTAAATGTATTTATTAATATGCTTTTTTATAATTTAATTTTAAAGTTATGTTAGAATAATCTTAATTTTATTAATAATAAAGCTGTAAATATTTAAATTATTTTGAATAGTAATAAAAATTAAATGAAAGAGCCAAGTATGAAGTTAGTGTTATTCAATATTTTCAATGGGATTCTGTGTCGTACTACATGTATATTTAAATTCAAAAAAATTGGTAGGTGAAAATGGAGTTTAGTTTACTTTTTCAATAAAGCTTGTTCCTATATAAAGTACCTAAAACATTCCAGCAACTTATAACTCAAAAATTAATTCAATTAAAGAATGTTTTAAACTAAACTCTCCAACTAGCAATTTGAATTTGATTTATTAGTGATTAGTCTTCAATTATTCTAAAACTATCTACTTGAAATGGAACTTTGAATCTTTTGGTCGCTGCTATTCATTTTGGATTAACATATAACACGATATAACACACAACTTTTCCTTTCAAGTATACATTCCATTTCTTTCCTTTTTTTTCTTGATTGTCTTGACAATAGTTAAATATACACTCTCCAACAAAAAAACTCGGCCACCTAAAATTTTGCTGAAGTGCGTTGTCCAAGAACTTTCGTAATTTTTCATCGATTTCAATTGTTTCTACGCCAAATTGTAGATAAATTCCTTGGTATTAAAACAAACTCCAGAAAAGTTTCCCAAAAATGTTGATAGCTTATTTATACAGGGTGGAAAAAAACCATGTATTTTGTAGTACGATTTCTTAACACCCTGTGGAATATTTCGGGAAATTTGTAGAGTTTACGCTCAGTTTATTACAAATACCATCCTTTTCGCCATCTTTTGAAGATACACGTATTCAAATAAAAGCCTGGAATTGTTTTAGGGAACAAATTTAATTTGTAATGTTTTAATATTCAACAGTAATTTGAAACAAAAAGAAAAACATAATTGGCATTTTTCAATATTTCGTATTCCTACCTCTAGCGGAAATACCTGCACGCAATCGCCGAGACATCGAATTGATGAGACGAATAATGCGATCTTAAGGAATTTCGTCATATTCAGCTTGCAACGCAAAACGCAGCTCGTCAAGTGTTTCGGGTAGTACTTATAGGACGACTACATGCAGGCCATTCTAGTCATTGGATATCAACCTCATCCAAATATTGGTAAACAATATTTGCTACATGCGGTCTTGCATTGTCGTGCATTAAAATGAAGTCATCTCCAACAAATGGAGCATAGGGAATACAGCTTCGGTACGTGCTGCTCTCGATATACCGGCCCATACCATAACACAACCTCCTTGATATGAGAATAGTTCAGATATAGAGCAGTCGGCAAACCTCCCATTGCGCCGTCTGTATACCCTTTCCCGACCATCAGGTGATCGCAAACAAAACCTCGATTCATCAGTGAACAATACATTACCCCATTGTTCTAAATTCCAATTGATGTATGTTCTTGAAAATGTCGTGGCTGTAGTTGTGGACGTGTAGCTGGTATACGTGAATAAATTCCGTGTTCTCCAAGTCTTCTTATAACAGTCCTTTCGCTTACAATAACTCCACCTACATGTCTTAAACGGTGTTGCAGAAAAGGAGCAGTTGTGCTTTGATCTCTTAATGTAGAGAGGGTGATGAACCGGTCATCAACACCTGTGGTTGCTCTTTTTCTACTTGAACCATGTCGCCTATTACAATTCCCTGTCTCCAAATAACGATTCCAAGCATATTGAACTGTAGTTCGGGGTATTTTTAAGACACGAGACACATATCGTTGACTTCGACCATCTTCAATTAAAGCTACAATTTTGCATGCATTCTCAGTACTCAAAACCATTTTGACACATTGAATATTATTCTCGAATATTTATTGACGATAGTTTGATATACGCCTACTTAATTATTCTGATATAAGCCACCTTCATTTTTGTTTGGCGTGTTTATAAAATTCCAGGCTTTTATTTGAATACGTGTATCTTCAAAAGAAATCAAGATATCAAGGTGAAATAAAAACTGAAAGATGGCGAAAATGATGGTATTTGTAATAAACTGAGCGTTAACTCTACAAATTTCCCGAAATGTTCCACAGGGTGTTAAGAAATTGGACTACTTCAGCAAAATTTTAGGTGGCCGAGTTTTTTTGTCGGTGTGTGTAGTTTAACAAAAAATGTACTCTTTGGATGAAAAAGTACGGTAATTCGTTTTATAAGTTGTACAAAATTAACTACAATGACAAGAGCTATTTTTGAAAAAACCCACTTATACATAAATTAATATCAACTTGAGCGCATCAGATTACTGGAACAGTCAACTAAAAGAGAAAATCCGACATCTTAAGAAAATACTACTCAGGATAATGATGCTAAATGACATTTTACAGGCAAGGGCATTTTTAACGATGAATAGTATTAAAATATTTATGGGATAAATTACCCAAACTTCGTTGTCGAAGTGTAAAGTAAACAGATTCTTGCTAATTGTTAATATTTAAGCATACCTATAAAAAACCTGGCAAAAAATTAAAAATTTAATATTTCAAATAATGTTACATAAAATGTTAGATCTGTTCTCAATTTAGTCTAATACCCATCCAATAATGTTAAATTATACAGTGTGGAACAGTCAAATGGAATAAATTCGATAACGAATAAATAAGGGCGAGTTGGGAACACAAGCTTGGACACGTAGATTTGTATTTTTAAATGCGCCTTTTCTTAAAAAAAAAAAATATTGGATGTGTCATGTGACAGTGGCCAATACCAACTTTCTTATTTTAAATATTATATTATTTATTTTTTGGATTCTTAAGAAAATTCTAGACATAATTCATGTACAATGTCCTATACCTATCTTCAACTGTTTCGGAAATATTAAATATTAAAAAAAAACATTAATGTCAATGTAGGAAATGTTCAAAATGCTCGCCGCGAACGTCTTGGCAACATGCAATTCTGGTATAGAAATGTCTTCTAACGTTACTCAGCATCTCAGCCGTGTCTTTTTAAGTCATCTAAGTTCAGTGGTTTAGTTTTGTAGACAATACTTTTGACATATCCCCACAAAAAGAAGTCTAATGGCGTTAGATCAGGAGATCGTGCTGGTCATTCTATCGATCCGCGCCTCCCTATCCACCGATTTGGAAAAATTTGGTTCAGGTACTGCCGGACATTGATTTGGTAATGGGGCGGTGTTCCATCTTGCTGAAACCATATTATATTGGCAGGAACTTGTGGGTTTGCTGGATTAGGATATACGTTTGTCAAAGTTGGCACGACATTATTTTGGAGCAGTTCTAAATATTTATCTCCATTCAAGTTGCCATCAATGAAAAAGGGACCTACGATATGTTTTTCAACAATTCCTGCCCAAACATTAACTTTTTCAGGATATTGCGTATGTTCTTCTCTTATCCAGTGAGGATTCTCATTAGACCAATAGCGGAAATTTTTACGTTTAACTTGACCGTGAAGTGTAAATGTGCTCTCATCAGAAAACAAAACATCTTCTAATTGGAACACATTGTTATCTAACATTACATTACCATCATTTGTTCACAAAAATACGTTCTCCTATCGAAATCGTTTTCCACGAGCTCCTGAGTTGGCATCATTTTACAGGGATGCATTTTACTTTCCTTTAATATTCGAAAAATTGATGTGGGGCTAACGTTGAACAGTGGGGGATTTTCAACCAGAATTATGTGGGTTTTCTTGAAACTGAAGCATAATATCCAATTTCGTATCATCACTTACTGCATTGGCAGCTACTTTTTTCATCTATCATACATGTCCAAGTCCAAACAGTTGAAGATAGGTATATGTCTAGAATTTTCTGATTCCAAAAAATAAATAATATACAGGGGGTTGTATTTAAAATAAGAAAGTTGATATTGGCCACTGTCACATGACACACCCTATATATATTTTTTTAAATGCGCATTCAGAAATACAAATCGACGTGTCCAAGCGTTTTTCCCAACACGCCCTCATTTATCTGTTATCGAATTTATTCCATTTGGCTGTTCCACACTGTATATTAATAGAGTAATATGAAAAAATCCAGGACGATTTTGATTTGATTTTAGTTCACCATTTTTAGAGTGATAACCATGAACTGAGCACCAGTTTTTTTTATATATCAATATATCAATATTATATCAAAAGCAGTTCCTCAATCAAGCCAGAATTGAATTAAATCAAACCAATACAAATAAATACAAAAAACTGAACTTTTAAAATGATGTTTCAATTAATGATTGAATATTTCTTGAACCTGTTACAAATGAGGATATAATTATAAACATATTAAACTTAAAAAATAACTGTTCACCAGGACTGGACAATATTATCTCAAAAACAATAAAAAGTATTCATATTCATATTATATCTAAGCCACTGACACATATAGTAAACAACTGTTTACCAAACCTGTGTAAGGAGCCTAATGTAACTCCCGTTTTTGAAACCAGTGACCCAACAAACTTGAATCACTATAGACCTATATCAGTAATCAACAATTTTGGAAAAATATTTGAACAAGCATTAAAACATAACATAATAACAGATTAACAGTATGGTTTTATCAAATATTTTATTGCTGAGAATGCTACAATGGTGGGTGCGTTGGACGGTTCATTAAAATGTATAGCATGCTTTTTACATTTAGCCAAGGCTTTCGAAACTGTTGAGCATGAAAAACTAATAAACAAATAATGTAATTATGGCACTCGAGATATAGCTCTAAAACTGATGGAAAATTATCTAAAAAATAGAATCCAGAGTAAAAATAGGAAATATATCCAGTACTGAGCAAAATAAAAACGGGCGTACCGCTGTGGTGATATCCGAACTGCCTACCAAATTTTGCCAGGTATAACGTTAATTACTGAGGATTATCTAGGTGACTGAATTGCGTACCGGACGATATCAGGGGGTTTAAACTTGGCAGCTAGGTGAATTGCGGGAGGTCGCTTGCAAAGGATTAGCGGCTTGCGACACATGGAATTGCACAATTAGCTTAGCTTTGATTTTCATCCACCAATAGCAATTATTGCAAAAAGATGTTTAAGACATTCATTCGAATAAAATGTCAGTCTCAAGCTTCTTGAAGCTTGAAAATTAAAATGGAGTTCAAACAAATGTTAAGTGAGCGAGGAAATCCATTAATAATCTACGAACATTTCAAGTTTCGAAAGCATCGCGAACTGAAAAAGTTTGGTGAAACAGTGTGGTTGTGTACAAACAAAAAGTGCAATGTGAAGGTGTATACGGTAAATTCAGTTCTCTCGAGGAAAACCTATCCTAACCTAACCTAACCTAACCTAACCTAACCTGACCTAACCTAACCTAACCTAACCTTTTTTTTTTTTTTTTTTTTTTTTTTTTGGAAGTGGGGAATCTTCGACAAGACCGGCGGCTGGATAGTCCAGCCAGTGTGGGTTTCCAGCACATATGTCTTCCGCATTGCAGAAGACATACCCAGTGTCACCTCGAGAGAGCCAGCGTCGCCACTAAACCCCACTCCCCTCCTCCGAACTCTTGGACCACCCTTTCGGGCATTTCTTCATAGTTCGGAAGGGTCTATTACCTAGCAAAAACTTACACAACAAGTAATTAAAAATATCGAAAATAAATATGGATAAAATGAATAAATAGATCTACCTTTAAAAACCCTACACATCCAATGTTTAATAATAAAAGACAGTAATTAAAAAACAAACCAAATTAAATACATAAATACATTCGTGCCGAATGAAAGATATAAAAAGAATAAAGATATTATTAAGAGAACCCCCTTCCTAAGGGACTTTTACTCAATCAACTCCCTCCCTATTCTCCCTATCCTGCCAGACTCTCTCTTCAACCTCCTTTTTCCCCATAATCGTTCTGAAGAACCCTCTCAATTCCTCCCACGATTCCGCAGACTCCAGCATACACCCTACTAAATTCTCCACCCCCAATACCAGTCCCAACTTCCCCTCTACCTCTGCCCTCTCATCATGCCACCTCATGCATACGAATACAGTATGCTGGACGTCGTCCCTAGCTCCACAGTATATACAATTTTCATCTCTAGCCTTCCCAATCCCGTGCGTGTACACCCTGTATGACCCGTGTCCCGACAATACCTGTGTTGTGAAGTAATCCAGCTTCCGATGTTTACATTCCAGCCATCCCTCCATGTCAGGTATAATCTTCCGTGTCCATTCACCCTTACAATTACCTTCCCTGAGCCTTCTTATCCACTTTTCCTGTATTTCCCTCTCTATCAACCCTTTATTCTCCCTACCCCTGTTCCACATTTGGATCCTCTCCTCGACCAGCAAGTCTATTGGAGGTATGCCTGTGATAATTTGGATTGCGTCGTTGGATATAGTTCTGTATCCCGACGCAATCCTCAGCAGCATTTGCCTTTGCACCCTCGTCAAGTCATCCCTGTATTTTTTTGTCTTCATTGCTGTCCCCCATATTGGAGCCTCGTACAGTAGTATTGACTTGACAACACCCCACAGAATCCTCCTCTTCTTGTCGCCTGGTCCTCTAATGTTAGGGAGTATCCTACCCAATGCCGCCGCTCTAGCACCCGCCTTTCTTACTATTTCCCTGATATGAGTACCAAAGGACATGCCTCTATCTAACCATATTCCCAGGTATTTCACCTCCTTTGTAGGCTCAATACCATACCTCCCCATTTCAAAAGTTACATTCCCTCCTCTGGGTCCATACAAGATCAGTGCCGACGTCTTCTCTGGTGCTAACTTCATATCCTTCTCCTTCATCCACCTACTGACAGCCCACATCGCATCATTGACACTTATTTCCAAGTGCTCCCTATTCGTAGCCGTACCTACTATTGCAACATCGTCTGCAAATCCGACTACCTCCACTCCCTCCGGCAGTTCCAATCTCATAAGTGGATCATAGAAGATGTTCCACAAAGTCGGTCCTAGTACTGACCCCTGTGGAATACCCGCTGTGACCTCGTAACTATCCCCCCCACCCATCATTATTTTTCTTCCTTGGAAATATCTCCTCAAAACCCGTAGTAGGTATTGTGGAACCCCTCTTCTCACCAATTCACTCATGATATACTTGGTTGGTACGGTGTTAAAAGCATTTTTAACGTCTACCATGACCATAGCGCATCATTTCCCCCTTATACTACCTATCCTTGTAGCATTTGCCTTCTTCATGACCTTTTCTACAGCCATCACTGTCGACTTTCCTACCCTAAAACCATATTGGTTTTCCGCCAAGTCGCCGCTATTCTTCAGTGCCATCTCCAATCTTCCTCTGATTAGGTGCTCGTATAATTTAGACACGCTATTAGTAAGACATAGCGGCCTATATGACGATGCCTGCCCTTCTGGCTTTCCAGATTTCGGGATTAATACCAGCCTTGCCAACTTCCAGCTCAAAGGAAACTCGCCTTTTATGATCAAGTCATTCATCATGCCCTCCACTGCTTCTAGCTGGTCCTCTACTAGC